>JAOSBO010000008.1:24170783-24186039 GCA_027563915.1 Erythroxylum rotundifolium
TTTATGATTAATAATTAAATAATTAACAAATACACAAAGATAAAGAATGCCTTTTATTGAATAATAATAATGTCATATAAATAAATTTATAACCAAAATTAAATTGACTGCAAGGGCATATACCAACAGTCTCCCACTTGCACTAAATCCAATTTTCAATGTATCAAATACTATAGTGATCAATATGTCTATCATGCCTCTGTTGAAATAAAGGCTTAGTAAGAGGATCTGCAAAATTCTCTTTAGTGGGAACTTGCTCCAATGTTAGGTCTTTCTGCTCCACTATCTCCTTGATTAAGTGAAACTTCCTGAATACATGTTTAGACCATTGATAAGACCTAGGTTCCTTTGCTTGCGTAATAGCATCATTGTTGTCACAGTATAATACCATAGGCTTAACAATGCTAAGAACCATTCCAAGTTCAGTGATGAAGTTCTTAATCCAAATTGCTTCCTTTGTCGCCTCTAACATTGAAATGTACTAGGCTTCGATCATTGAATCTATAATGATTGGTTGTTTGTAAGTCTTCCAACTAACTGCACCACCAATTAGAATGAAGATGTGCCCTGGCTAGGATCTTCTATCATCACGATTTGATTGGAAACTAGCATCTAAATATCTTTGAACTCCCAGTTTATCTCCTCCATAGACTAAGAAAACATCTTTAGTTCTTCTCAAGTACTTTAAGATGTTTTTCACAACTGTCCAACGAGCCTCACCAGGATTAGACTAAAACTTGCTTGTTATGCTCAAAGCATAAAAAACATCTGGTCTAATACATAGCATCGCATACATGATTGATCTAATTGTAGAAGCATATAAAATATAATCCATTTTATCTCTGTCCTCTTGTGTCTTTGGACACATACTCTATGAGAGAGGAATCCCATGTGATATAGGTAAGAATCCCCTCTTGAAATTCTCCATGTTAATCCTCTTTAGCACTTTATCTATGTACGTGGATTGGGACAATCCAAGCAATCTTTTTGATCTATCTCTATAGATCTTTATTCCCAGAATATAGGTTGCTTCTCCCATATCCCTCATAGACAAGTTCTTGCATGACCAGATTTTTACAAACTGTAGCATAGGTATGTCGTTTCCAATTAACAATATGTCATCCATATATAGTACTAACAAAATGACTGCACACCCACTGGCCTTCTTATAGACACATGGCTCATCCACATTTTTTATAAAATCAAACAATTTGATTGTCTCATCAAAATGGATGTTTGAACTCCGTGACGCTTGTTTAAGTCCATAAATGGACCTTTGCAACTTACATACTTGATTAGTAAATCTTTTGGATTCAAAACCTTCAGGTTGTATCATATACACATCCTCCTACAAATTCCCATTGAGAAATGCAGTTTTGATATACATTTTCCAAAATTTCATAATCAGATATGCTGCTACAGCGAACAAGATCCTGATGGATTTTAGCATAACTACTGGCAAAAAGGTTTCATCAAAATCAACTCCTTATTTTTTATTGTAACTTTTAGCCACTAACCTTGCTTTGTACGTATGTACATTACCATCCATGTCAGTTTTTCTCTTAAAAACCTACTTCCATCCAACAGGAACAATACCAGTAGGTGCCTCAACCAAAGTCCATACTTGGTCAGTGTACATGGATTCCATTTCAGATCTTATAGCTTCTTGCCTGTTTAAAGAATCAATATCAGACTTAGGCTCATCATGTATGAGTGATACGTGCTCATCATGTATGAGTGATATGTTATCCTTTCCCTGCTCAATATGTAGATCTAATCTAATGGGTGGATGATGTATCCAACTAGTTCGTCGCAGACTATATATCTCTTGAACTCTCAATTATACATCATATATGTCAACTTGAGGTTCATGTTCCATTTCGATGTGAATTTGTGGCTCTTGAACTTCTCTAAGTTCAACCTCACTCGTACTACATTCTTTGAGAATAAATTATCTTTCTAAGTGTAATAACCTAAACCACCTAGCTGGGAAAAGCAAAACCATGAGGGTTTGGGCTGGGCCCAAAGCCCAAAGCCCAAAGCGAACAATATCTATGGAAGGGTGGTTTAGTCTATTACAAATAGTATCAGATCCAGTTTTCAACCCGTTGAGCCATCAAGGATGCTAGGCACAAAGGAGGTAGCTAGTGAGGATGTTAGGCTCAAAAGGGGGGTGGATTGTGAGAATCCCACATCAGTTGGAGAGGGTAATGAAGTACGCTTTATAAGGGTATTGATATTTCTCCCCCAAAGATGCGTTTTCCTAGTTGGGCTAGGAAGAGCAAAACCGTGAGGGTTTGGGCTGAGCCCAAAGTTCGTAACAGCCCTGACCACCCGTCCACAGATATTGTTCACTTTGGCTTTAAGCCCAGATAGGAAAACGCATCTATAGGGAAGAGGTATTTATACCCTTATAAGGCATACTTCATTCCCCTCTCCAACTGATGTGGGATTTTTACTATCCACCCCCTATTTTGAGCCCAACATCCTCTCTGGCCACCCCCTTTAGGCCCAACTTCCTTTTTGGCTCAACGGGTTGGGAACTGGCTCTAATACCATTTGTAATATCCCAAATCATGCGCCCACAGATATTGTTATCTTTGACATTGTAAGTCGGTTCCTGGTATGCCAACTAGGATATTGTGAGAATCCCACATTGGTTGGAGAGGGAAACCAAGTACATCTTATAAATTTATGGATACGTCTCCCCTAAAGACGCGTTTTCTTAGCTGGGTTAGGAAGAGTAAAACCATAAGGGTTTGGACTGGATCCAAAGCCTAAAGCGAACAATATCTATGGGAAGATGGTCTGGGCTGTTAGAATGGTATTAGAGCCAGTTCCTAAACCTTTATGCCAGCTAGGCTGAGCCCTAAAAGGGTTGGGCCCTGAGGGGGTGGATATTGTGAGAATCCCACGTTGGTTGGAGAAGAGAATAAAGTATGCCTTATAAAGGTATGAATACCTCTCCCCTATGGACGCATTTTCCCGACTAGGCTGGGAAGAGCGAAATCGTAAGGGTTTGGGTTAGGCCCAAAGCCCAAAGTGGACAATATTTGTGGGCGAGTGGTTTGGGCTATTACACTAAGAATGTAGCATGTCTTGAGACAAACACCTTTTGCTCAATAGGATAATAAAATTGATAACTGAAACTCTCTTTCGGATACCCCACAAGCTTATCAGAAATAGCATGCTTCACATAAGCTTCACATCCCCAAATCTTTAAATATGATAATCCAAGTCTTCTACCAGTCCATATATCATATGGTATCTTATCAACTGATTTAGATGGAACTCTATTTAGAAGATATATTATAGTTCAATTGCGTATCCCTAAAAGAACATAGGAAGGACTGCATGACTCATCATGGAACGTACCATATTTAATAGTGTACGTTTTCTCCTCTCAGAAACTCCATTATATTGTGGAGTTGTAGGAGAAGACCATTGTGAGAGAATCCTATTCTCTTTTAAGTAAACAAGAAACTTGTGGTCTAAGTATTCAGCACCTCAATTTGTTCTAAATGTCTTAATACTTTTTCCAGTTTGTTTCTGTAACATCTCATTACCCATATTAAAGCTAGAATAGTAAATATGAGAGATTATTGAGAGATTAAAAAATGCATTTCATGTTCATGCATAATATGACATATACATACATGTGAATATAGGTATTTTTGCATATGAAAATTATTATACATGCATTCATTGACAGTCCGGGTATAATTGATTTATATAAATGCGGAATGTGATTTTATTGAGAATTGTGGATTATTTGTATTGAAGATTTATTTGGAGAATATATTTAGTAATATAAAATTTTTGTTGAATTTTAGGAAAATTTTCTAAAATTATTGGATATTATTGAATTAGGAAAACCAATGCCACTTGGAAAGTAAAAATTGATAAATGGAAATAGAAATAAGAACCAAAGATATTGAAGAATTTTATAGATGACTTTAGAATTTGTGAGGAGTTGTTATTGAAAATTTTAGAGATAATTGGAATAAAAATATGGGAGTTGTGAGACTAGTTCAATAAGAACTTAGTTAAAGCCTTAGAAGTTAGATAAGTGACAAGTGTTACTTGTCTAGTTCAAGTTTCACTAGACAATTACATTTTTAATGACTAAATCACGTTTCTTCTATCTTTGAAAGACCAAGTCATTCTTTTGTCCTGTCTTATTTCCTTCTTCGTGACTTTCTTCTCTAAGCTTCATCTTCTTCACGGTTTTCTCACCAATGTTACACCTTGCTTTCATCTAGCTTTTGTTATTCCTAAATTGTTATCTATTTCTTCTGCCTTAAGAAAAACCTAACCTAAACCTCCTTTAATATGATGTATGTGGTTGCATGAGCAATTAGAGCTTCTTGGAGTTTTTGAAGATTTTGGAGCTTTATGAAGTAAATATCTTGTTAAACCTTTAGAGTTGTTGGATTATGAAACCAAAATGGTTATTTATTGACATTTCATAATCATAAGAAAAGTAGACATTTTTCATGTTCACTGTGAATATAGTATGAAGAAGTATATTTGTTAAATTTTGGTTTTGATGATCAATGTGTGATAAGTTAGTGTTGAAATGATTTTTGAAGTTGAAAGATCAATAAAAAGATGTCTAAGAAGAGTGCAGAAATTCATTTAAGCTAATATATATATATATATATATATGCTCTGTTTTTACTGTTGATGTACGTAAATTACTTAGGTGTTTTGAGATGAACTAAAATGAGTATTTATGAATGAATTTAGAGTTTTGAAATAGGTGTATGGTGATGTATGGAGATGAGAAAGATTGATTAAAATGAGAATTTGGGGAAGAAATGAAGAGAATGCAAAAAGATAAAAATGCAGAAAAATGAAAGATGAAATGTAGAAAAATGTGAATGAGATGCGTGAATGATTTTTTTGCTTTGATGTTTGTGTTTTAATCTTGGGATTTGATTTATGCATGATTATGTTGAGTTAATGGAGGTTAAAAAAAATGGGGTTGATATGAGTTAGAGATGTTGGTTTAAGAAAGAAAAGGAGAAGAAGAAGAGAGGAAGAGTTGCATGTGAACGATCGTGACTCTGCTGAGGAATGAAGAAAGTCACGATCGTGCACGTGCACAATCGTGACTCCAAAGCTTTGAAAAAATAGGAGACTCTTTCAAGCACCTTTCCTTCTTTTGTCCATATCTTTTTCTGCTGACCTCCAAATGACTTGGGATTTAAACCAACATATTCAAAACACGTTTTTTTACATCTCCAAAAAAAATATGTAACCATCTAAAAATATTTTAGAGAGATTGAGTGATAAATTTGAGATAAAATTGATGAGGAGTTCTAGAATTTCATAACTAGGGTATTTTCACTGAACATGCTTCGGAATTTTTACAATATCTTGATCTATATGTATCCAAATAGCATGATTCTTAATTTTGAGTAAACTAGAGACATAGACTATAAATTTTATGAAGAAATAAAATCTTAAATCTGTCTCTAAGAATTTAACATTTTGGGTGGAAATTGAGTACAGGGTATTGTTTCAGTATAAGAACAGTTTGAAAATATTTGGAGTATAACTTTTTGAGTACTGAACCAAATTGAATGATCTTAGTGTCATTAGAAACTTAAGATATAGAAGAAAAATTTTATAGAAGAAAGTATTGCCAAATTATTTCCTTTTCGTGGTTAGATTGATCATGAACAGTAGACTCAAAGGTATGTTTTAGGAAAATATGAATTGACAAAATGAGTTATGAATATCGATTTTAATGGTTTTATTGAGTTATAAACCATAAATGACACTTATGTGAATTTGGAAATATAAATATTTACATGACGAGAATAATAGAGTGATAACTGGGATTGTCATCAGCATGCATTGTGCATATTCATATACATATAAGCATTAACAAACACTTATAATTGTGCAATAGTGTAATGTGTGTATATAGCTTGATATATAGAAGCAATTGGAACGACAACTTCTAGACATTGCTAGAAATTCGAGGAAATAGCTTTGGGAACAACCTGTGACTAACCTAGATGGTCTCACTTAATTATTTGTTTACTTAATTTCTGATTTGAATTATCTATGAATGTGATTTGGTTATTGAATTCCGGATATTGAAGGTCCGAGACTTGTGAGGCATGAATGCAATATTGAACTGCTACTTGTATGTAAACATGAAGAAATAAGTGCTTCTAAATATGATCCCTGAATGCCGGACCAAGGTTCGAAGATCAATGCGAATATAACTGATTGAAAATATGAGAATGTGAAGCATTCCAATACATGAATGCGTGAAAGATAAAGGAAGTTATGATGGGAGTTGCCAGTATAAAGAACTTTTAATAAGAGCCTTAGGCTTAGTTGTGAATGTACCTGGTATCCATTAAGGGATATGAGCTAGATATAAAGGCACTTGGTTATAATGAAATAATAAATGAAAGTGAGACTCATACGTATTGCATTTATAATTGATATGTGTATTTTGTATGAATGAAATATCATAAATGATCGTTCTGAAAATGATATGTGATTCTCCATGCAAAAATGCAAAGATGTGAATTATATATATTAGGTGTATTGATTTGTTACATGAATTGAGTGAACCATCGATGATGGTTACCTCATTGAGTTTGCAAAACTCACCTAAAATTGCACATTGATATTTCAGGACTAAGAGAGGACTTTAGCTATTTAGAGACGTTATGAGAAGTATAGTCTTGTGCTTTTGGGAAGAAAAAGAAATGGTTCAAAGGTCAATTAGCTGAGATTGGAAAGTTTAGATAGACTTTTTGTGTAATTTCCTCTTTCATGTAACATATTTTCTATTAGGAGATAATGTACATGTATGGGTGTTTAAAAGCTACAATGTATATACGTTTGGATTTATGAAATGAAAAGAGGAACAGTTTGGATTTAATTTTTAAAATTTGGTGACTTTCATATACAATAGTTGATGCCATGACTTGTTAGATATGTTACCATGTTATAAAGTGAAGGTGAGATAGTTAACATGCCATTATTATAGATTACATACTAGAATGTCCTCAGGGCATTCCTATATGTAATTTATGGTGATGGAGTATTACAGTTTCTTTACCTCCAGTATAAATTCTTTGAAATTTTCAAATGATTCAGACTTTTTTTTCATCAAGTACACATAATCAAATCTACAGTGGTCATTTATGAGCATAATGAAATACGAGAATCCACCTCTAGCATTTTTGGTCATAGGCCCACATACATCTGAATGTATTAATTCTAGTACCTCGCTAGAACGTTGTTCCTTTCCTTTAGAAGGTAGTTTGGTCATCTTTCCCAACAAACATGATTCGCAAGTTTTATATGATTTATAATCAAAAGGATCCAAATATCCCTATTTATGTAAGTTTGTGATTCTAGTTTTATTGATATGACCTAATGTACAATGTTTCTTATAATAACAGGAACATAATAATTATTATCAAGTCCTAATACAAGGCCATAAGGCAAAGTTCAACTACAAATTCCTACAGATAACGCAGCAACTCTTGCTAAACTACAAATTCCTACAGATAATGCAGCAACTCTTGCTCAATTGCCAACTCGCAGGTCCACTTCGCCTTTCTTCATCGAACTACTCCTTGTTAATATCTGTATGTTTTTACATATATGAGAACCACAACCGGTATCTAATACCCAAGAATGTGGAATAGACGTAGAAAAACTTATCTCAGTCTTAAACATACCTGAAGAGATAGCTTCCTTAAGCTTCTTATCTTTCAGGCCAGCAAAATAAGATGGGCAGTTGCTCTTCTAATATCCGTTGATTCCGCAATGAAAACATGTGCCCTTGTTATTACTCTTTGTTTTGACACCTCCTTTAGCTTTTACTACGTTAGTGGAAGCCCTTTGTTTCTTGTTATTATTCTTCTTAAAGCTCTTTTTCTTGCTTTTAGAAAAACTGACAACAAGTATAGAACTGGGTTCCCTCTTAAGGCATACTTCCATAGTCTTGATCGTGTTCAATAGTTCAGGCAATGTCATGTCCTTCTGATTCATGTTGAAGTTCATGAAGAGCTGTGAAAAGCTTGAACTCAAATACTGTAGCACCAGATCAATGCTTAACTTGTGGTCCATAAAAAAATCTAATTAGGCAAAATTTTCAATATACCAATCATCTTCAGCACATGAACATTGACTGAAGATCCTTCTGTCATCTTGCATTGAAATAGTGCCTTGGAGGTTTGATATCTCTCCACCCTACTTTGTACACCAAATAACTCCTTAAGGTGCAGTATCATAGTAGGTGAATCCATGTTCTCATGTTGCCTTTGAAGTTCAGGAGACAAGCAAGCTAACATTACATATATAACTTATTCAACGTCACCAATATAACGTTGATATTTCTCCAATCTTCATCAGTTGCATCTGAACAAGGTTCTGATGGAGCAAGAGTATCAAGAACGTACAACTTCTTTTTCTACCTAAAAACAATTCTTAAGTTTCGTAGCTAGTCCGAAAAGTTAGGTCCAGTAAGCTTGTTAGCATCCTTGATGCTCCTCAATGTCAGGTTGGTTGTCCTCTTTAAATTCATAACCAAAAAACATAAAAGCAACATATATTAGTTTATATCTAAAAACTAAATAAAATAAGGACTTTAAAATTATTTGATTACTCCCACTATTTTATTCAAAATAATAACCCTCACTATTATATCGAAAAAATTCTCAAATAATTTCCTAGTAGGCTAAGATCCTATTTAAAATTAATTGATCTTGAGTTTGCTCTACAAACCAACTAAAATTAAATTAGGTAGAAAACAACTTTTCAATCACATTTCATATGACTCCTAGAACCATTAGGTGACAACTTTTGCCAAAATATATCACATATATTATTCCTAACCCTGCCTCTAAATATATATGATCATGAGTTTTCTCATCCAAATCATACAATTTTAGTTAAGTAGGACCCACTAATTTAAAATAGAACATATCTGGGTTATAATGACCTTGAGTTTACTCAACAAGTCAAACTATAAAAAGAATTCTAGTTTTATTCTCAAATAATGGAAGGCAACTATCACGTTCCTAACATGTACTTAATATTTTATTGAGGGGTTTAAATTTTCAAAAAAATTTTGGCCTCATAAAAAATAATAAAATCTCATTATATTTATAATTTCAAACATAATCTAATTATGAAAGAAATTATTTAAAACTTTTGCTTGCTTCAAATTAATGATTTGATAATAAATTTAATTTAATAATTTAACTCTTGAAAAATTAAATTAAACTCCAAAACCTTTCCTAATAAAAAATCCCTTTTGAAAACAATTGTTTAGAATTCACTAAAAAACTTTTTCAATTTTATTAAGAGCATCAATTAATTTAATCTCTATTAAATAAATAAAATTGACAAATTAAGGATTTTTATAAAAACATTTTTAAAACACGTAAATGGAGGAGGGTCACAAATAGGTTGACTGTGCACGTGCCGGTGTATGTTTGCGACAGACGCTTCTCGAGAACGCCCACATTTTGGAGCATCTTCCTTCCTCCCACATTTTCTGAACTACTCTTAACCTCCGCCCACATCACAACTTAGGAACCAATGTTTTTACAAAACCGCAACCCACGTCGCTTACTACCATCCCACACGACTCCAACTTCAAAGGTTACAATAGTCAGTGGTGACGGTTTTTCCAAACATCCGCATCGATGCATCATCGCCACCGCATCTTCACCCTGACTTCCTTGGATTTTCGTCACTTGTGGGTCACCTTCTCCACAATGGCGTCGCTTGAATTGAGGGGTCAAGTTTGATGGGAGTTGGCATCACCAACAGATGGTTCTCTAGTGGCAACAACGCCATCCATGGCATCGTCCCCAGTGGGTGTTAGCGACATAATCGCCCATCGACTTCTCCCACACTTGTTCAGTAAACACATAGTCATGATTGCAATAAAGGCAGGCACAATAACGCAACCAGTAAAATGATTTCAGAAACACATTAACCACAGATAGTCAAAAGACGCAAACATTATAATGCAAATCAATCTTGTTTTAAGCATACGTTTGTAGAAGCAATTTCCAGAACTGAAAACGCAAGATTAAGGAAACAATTTCTAGAAATAAACAGAGACGTAGATTCAATTTTTAAACTCACAGAATGGAAATAATTTCTAGATAACACATGCTTAAACACAGGATAAACACATCATTTTCAGAACATTCAAAACCAAGAACAATCGTGAAATAGCTTCGAACAAGACAAAAACAGAAGCAAAATAGATTAACTTTCAATCCAAATCAACAACAATCAAACACTTAATCCAAGTAAAACAATTAAAAGAGGCTCTGCTACCACTGTTGGAATCTAACAATGATCGAATCATTGGTGCAGCTGAAAAAAAAAGATTTTACAGACTCTAAGCAGATCCTAATAATTGTATAGACTTGAATAAAACATAAAACGATTCAGAAATCATACCTTGTTTGCTTTCCTATTGAAAAATCTCTAAAACTTTTTCCATTAATCAATTACAAGCTGATCAAGTGTCCAGCCTCTACTAGTATCCATAGAGCAATTCCCAAACTACTTTGAGAGAAAAAAGACAAAAAGTGCTAGCTTCTAAAAGCTTTTCCCATTTAAATAGAAAAATAATGTCTTTTATTAAAATTAAATCTATTTAATTATAATTAAAATCAAATTCTAATTATAATTAATTTAATCTTAATAAAATCAAATATCTCATACTTGATCCCCAAAGTTTCTCAAACATTATAATTAAGTCCAACTTAACTAAATTGATTTTTCTTTCAGAAATTGCCTTTTGATGTGTGACCCATTAGATTCCTAATAAATTTGCAATGATTATAAATTATCATTCTAATTCACAATTAGAATTAGATAAATAACATTTTCTTTAATTTATCTTTAATTCTCCAATTAAACAATTCATAATCATAAATCATGACTAATGTCTAGCAATATGTCATGATTAACTAAATATCAAAAATGTCCTAGTGATTGACTTAACCTGTCCATGCATGGCTATGAAGTATAATTTAATCCTTTGTCATTCAATGTTATAATTGGATAGAGTATGGATACAATGTCTACTCTTATTATCCAATCATGTTCGTTTTTGCTAATTAGTAATTGATTGATAATTGAAATTTGAAAAAACCTTTACAAATATCAATTCACTCTAGCCAGAGAATTCCATAAATCATTACTAATCAAGAATAGTAGAATATTCTCTCTAATTACTTTAGAGTGACGA
Organism: Erythroxylum rotundifolium; assembly: GCA_027563915.1. Taxonomy (NCBI): domain Eukaryota; kingdom Viridiplantae; phylum Streptophyta; class Magnoliopsida; order Malpighiales; family Erythroxylaceae; genus Erythroxylum; species Erythroxylum rotundifolium. Next base: position 24,182,047 of record JAOSBO010000008.1, read on the forward strand.
ATTCTATATTGACTTACTCAATTATCTACATATAGTTCATACTGTATCCAATTACTACCAACTGAATTATTCGAGTATGATTCATAAGTACCATCAAAACAAAGTAATTCCCACACTAGATACCTTGGTAATCTTAAGTCTAAGGATTAATTATACAACCATCATTATGAGATAATCCACATACACACAAGTAATGTTCCATTCGAGATTCTCATAATCGGGTTAGTTCAGTGAACTTATTATCTAATAAGTACCCATATGTTTGTTTATTCTCTAATAAACACTCATATGTTTGTTTAAGTGTCTCCACACTTTAATCTATAAAATCAATTACTTTCTTCATAAGAAAGAAACAAACATGTGATAGTTTAACCATTCCATTAATACCCCGTCTTAATAAAACTACGACTAGGAACATTTTAAGAATAATACAAAAAAATGAAATTTGAATCTCATAATTATAATCGTATTATAATTTCTAGTTGCATAACAATTATTCCATGAATTTTATCTTTATGATTAATAATCAAATAATCAACAAATACAAAGGATAAAGAATGTCTTCTATTGAATAATAATAATGTCATACAAATAAATTTACAACCAAACTTAAATATGACTACAAGGGCATAAACCAACATGAGATGCATGAATAAAACCTAATAGTGGTATCAGAGCCACATGTGCCTTGTTAGACGTAGAATACATGACATATGAAAACTGATTTCATGGTTGAGACAGCTTAGGGTCCTGTAATGTTTTTTTTCAAAATTAATTATATAAAATTTTTTCAGAATTTGTTTTCACCAATCTATTCTTAAGATGTATGCTAATAATTCAGTGTGATTGAAAATATTTTTAATTTCATTAAAATATTTAATTTTGACTTTACAACAACATGCATGAGATTTGTCTTTCTGCTGGGCATGTGATATTTATTGGCTAAACTAATGAGGTTACACATGATTCTTGTGGAATTTGATTCTGAAAATTTTATGTGAATATATTTAAGAAGTTTTTATGCCTCTGTAATTTTTAGAATTACTAAAAAAATTTAGTAATTTTATCAAACAATTTTCTAGATTTCGACAATTTTCTAGAAATTGTAGGATCTGTTTTATTTGATGTTTTTGTACATTTTTATTTTGGTTCTAGAACCTTAAAAATATTTTTATATGATAAAAACGTGTTAATTTGATGTTTGACGAATGCTAAACAATTTTCTTCCAAATTTGATTTCCAAAAGATTTTAGAAGTCACATTTGTCATTTTTGGTGTCTTATTGGTGTTTCTGTGATCATGATAATTTTTGAGTGATTCCTAAATTATTTTGGTCATTATGAAATGACCTTTAGCTTCTTGGAATAATGATATGATGTTCTGGAAATTTTATGAATTATAGAAATTAATTTTGAATTAATTTTAGTAGAGCAATAGATTTTCTAACAAGACTAAAAAGATTGGCATGTATGACAAAATTGAAGTTGTTTAATTTTGAACATCAAATATTTATTTTCAGGTAAATTAATTATGAATTAATTTCTAGAATTAGGAATTCATGTTAATTAGATTAATATTAATTCCAATCGAAATGACAAACAATAGTAATTTTAGCCAAGTTAGTAAAAGCAAGATAGTAAATGGATTGGGCTTAAATCCAACTGTTGGATTAGGTTTTCATATTAGGATCCATAAGATGTCATTAAAAAATGATGTGTTTAGGTATATGCATTAGAGAATGCATGGTTAGGAGAATGTGTGGGCTTGCATGATGGATGGTTATGGGCTTAGGCCTAATTTGATTGGGTATCTATATATATATATATATACATATACGAGTTATAGACTATCCAAGTTAAATGAGACCTTAGTCAAACCCCTCACTTACAATATTAAAACTAACACCTTCCTGTAATGTAGCAAGAACTAGAGTCCTTGTTGGGCAAACCCAAGCCTGACTACACAGATATGTTCGAACCAAAGAAATAGGATTTCCAAATTAATGGGACAATTTAAACTAAAAACATTGGTTTGTTGGGCAAACCCAAGATCAACGTGCACAAAGCCGAAGTTGGGTAGTGTACATTAGATGTACACGTGCCAAGAGTTGATAGCCCAGTAAGTGTGCACACATCAACAGTTGATAGCACTAGATTCGATAGTTGTGTTAGAGATACAATTGGTATGATCGATACCTTCTGATTGAACTAAGGTGACTTGTTGGGCAAACCTAAGGCCATTCTTAGGGATATTGAATATCAACCTACTAGAAGATTTTCTCTACGAGTTCTTTCAGATTTATATTGAGAATTATAAATTTTTGAAAATAGTGGGAGCCTTAATGCGTGTTATTAAAGTCCTTATAGACATGCATTTAAGTACATTCTAATTTTTCTCTGTTTGACAATGGGTTGCTATTGCCTAAGTTATCACTATGAGTCCTAGTGTGAATCAAAGATCATTAATGGAAGCTAACAAGTTGACTAAAGCAAACTTCCTTCATTGGCTCAGGAACTTGAGAATAGTTCTCAAGTCCGAGAAGCTTGGTTTTGTCTTAGAAGAACCACTTCCTGATCCCCCTACTACTGATGCTTCTAATGATGAACAGAGAGCATATATGTTGGCCCCGAATTTTATTTATCTATTTAAGCGTGATTTAACTGAATTATGAGGTTTTGATAGATTAAGTTTTTGGAGTTTAATTATTATGTTAATATTAGTAGGATTTTCATTATATGGTTTAATTGTATTAACGTAGTAAGAAGGTTGAAGGGTATGTTTGGAAGATCACTTAAGGTCAAAAGAACATAAGCTTATAAGGAAGGATAAATTGGACCTTTTGCGCTCATTAAGGGTAAAAAGGGGAAGAAGAATAGTTGTCTTGCAATTGAAGAAGAAGAAAACGAAAATTGAAGAGAGGAAGAGAGAGTGTCATGGGAGAAGAAGAAATGAAGAGAAAGCTAAACTAGGTTTCGCATTTTCTTAGTTTTAAAGAATGATTTTGAAGTTGTTCAACAAGGGAAAAAAAAGAGGAAGATTAGAGCTTCCATTTGAGCCAAGAGACTCATTAATTAGTGAAGATCCAAGGTAAGTTTATGTTTAAACTTTTGGATTTTCTGAAGGGTTTTAGTTCATGAAGCTTAAGAAATGCATGGGTTTAAGTATTCTATGATCAATTTTAGTGTATATATTCCTTTGAGTTCTAAATTGGAAGTCCTACTGAATTTGGATTTTTTCCAATATTAAAGGAAATCAAGAGGAGAGGCACGAGGAGCAAAAAGAGGGGTATCTTTGAGAAATTGTTAAGCAAGGAATTCAAAGTGGCTTACATTTTTATAATTGAATAATAAGCCATTAATGTTTCTTCCAAATCAAAAAGTAAATGTTTTTCAATTTTATTATAAATGTGCATTTATTGCTCTTTGAATGCTTTGAGAAAGTGCTATGTGTTTGGTATGTGAATATTGTGTTGATGATTTATGAAAAGAATGTGAAAATGAATTTTTTGAAAAAAATAAATACTATGTTTATGAGATCACTTTTCAGAAAAACTATCATTTTGGGCAACAAGTTTACAAGTTATGAAATACATATTATGTGGGTTTGGTCTAGTACATTATATATGTCAAGTGCACTTTGACTAAAGACTTCTCCCGCCTACCTGCAAGTGGCATGGAGTTCCTCAAGGACTCCCTCATGTTTATGATTACTCAAAACCAGTATGTGGGATTGTGTTAGTTTGTTTTGTTCACGACTACACAGGACCATTTCATGGGAATGTGTTAGCTCGTTCTGTTTATGGACCTCCCAAACCATTTTGATGTGATTATGTGTTGACAAGGTTATTGAATGCATGATTTTGGTTGCATATAAAGTGTTTGATAAATTGAGAATTTGGAAATATGTGTTTCACGATGCATTATGAATTTTACAATGGTTTTGCTTATTACCGGTTATAAAATTGTTACCCATGAACTTTAAGCTACCCCCCCC
>JAOSBO010000008.1:24186139-24203002 GCA_027563915.1 Erythroxylum rotundifolium
CTAGGTATATAAGGTAAATTTGCAACTTTGCAAGTATAACAATCACCCAATAGGTCCTAAAATGAAATAAAAATGTTAGACATGTACTAAAATTGACCCAAAATTTAAGGCCCAAAATTAGGGCCCAAACCGATTAAAATAACCGAACCGAACCGAACCGCAAGGCAAACCAAATTTTTGGTTTTATCTAACATTCGGTTCGGTTCGGTTTTCGGTTTGGATAAAACCGATTATTCTGTTCGGTTCGGTTCAACAGTAAAAAATCGACCGAACCGAACCGTGCCCACCCCTAGCCGTGAGTCACGATTAGACCGGCCCGTCCATGGTCCACTCGTGGCCGGCCAGTGAGCTGATTTGACTGGGCTAAACCCATTGACCATAGGTCGGGCCGTGCTAATATTGATATCTCCATGCGTGTAGCGAAGCACTCTCTAGAGAGTTGCCTGTAAAAGCAGATGTGACAGATGCGTGCATGTGCAAAGACAGAGAAAAGAAAAAGGCACACACTCAGTGCAGTTCTTCCTCCTCTGCTAAAGGGATAATACTATAGGTTGCATAAGCAAGTTACGCGGTTTAGTTGTCTTCCTGCTATTTCACTTAAAGTTTAGGACAAATGTTCAAAGGGAACGGATGATGGGACCAAATTGGATCCAAACTGAGCAGCAATCCACCACTAAGCATAGGTTCGAGAGCATAATGGCCTAACCCCTCATGCAAGCCAACCTCGAGAAGTTTTCGATCTGTCAAAGGACATAATGTTATAATCCAACCATGATCGAATAACAAGCGTTACGGAAAACAAAATTTTTACGAATTCCGAACGGATTTCGATAATTGAATAAACTTGAATAAAATGAAAAATGAATTAGAAATCGTACCTTGTTCGTCTTCCAATTGAACAACCTTTGAAACTTTTTTCAATTGATTAATCAAGAGTTGTTCAAATTTCCAACCCCTGATGGTATCTACAGAACAATTCTCAAGACTAATTTCAGAGGAAGGAAAAAAGGTGCTAGCTTCTCTATTGTTCTTCCCTTTTTAAACAGAAAAATCATAAGGGTCTTTAATTAAAATTAAATTTCTTTGATTATAATTAAATTCAAAATCTAATTCTAATTAATTTAATTTTAATAAAATCAAATATCTTATATTTGATTCCCTAAAGTTTCTCAAACGTTACAATTAAGTCCACCTTACTTAAATTGATTTTTCTTCCATAAATTGCTTTTTGATGTGTAACCCATTAGATTTCTAATAAATTGGCAATGATTATAAATTATAATTCTAATTCACAATTAGAATTAGACAAATTAAAACTTCTTTTAATTTACCTTTAATTCTCTATTTAAACAATTCATAATCATAAATTATGATTGACGTCTAGCAACATGTTATGATTACCCAAATATTAGGAATGTCAAAGTGATTGACTTAACCTGTCCATGCATAGTTATAATTTAATTCTTTCGTCATTCAATATTTTAATTGGACAAAGTATGGATATAGTGTCTACTCTTATCATCCAATCATGACCGTTCTTGATAATTAGTAATTGATTTATAATTAAAATTTGAAAACATCTTTTCAAATGTCAATTCACTCTGATCATAGAATTTCATAAATCATTACTAATCTAAAACAATAGAATATTCTCTATAATTACTTTAGAATGACGAATCCTATATCAACTTACTCAATTATCTACATATGGTTCATATTGTATCCAATTACTACTGACTGAATTATCCTAGGACGATTCATAAGTAACATCAAAACACAGTAATTCCCACATTAGATACCTTAGTAATCTCAGGTTTGAAGATCAATTATACAACCATCATTATGAGATAATCTATAGACACATAAGTAATAATCCATTCGAAATTCTCATAATCGGGTCAGTTCAGTGACTTATTCTCTAATAATCACCCACACATTAGTTTAAGTATCTCTATACTTTAATTTATGAGATCAATTACTTTCTTTATAAGAAAGAAACATAACGTGTGCTAGTTTTACCATTTTAACAATATCTCGTCATGATAAAACTACAACTATAAATATTTAGGAATAATACATAAGTGTAAATTGAATCTCATAATTATGTTCTCATCATAATTTCAATTACACAGTAATTATTCCAAAGATTTTACCTTTAGTATTAAAACATAAAATATTAATTAAATTAATACATAAAGATAAATGAAGCCTTTTTATTGATTCAAAATAATGTCATACATTAATTTGCATCCAACTGATTAGCTGCAAGGGCATAAACTAACAATCTCCCACTTGCACTAAAGTCAATCTCTTATGAATCTAATACTATATCCATCCATATGGTGATCATGTCTTTTTTGAGACAATGACTTAGTAATAGGATCTGCTAGATTCTTTTCAATGGGAACTCGCTTCAATGTTATGTATTTCCGCTCACTATCTCCTTGATCAAGTGAAACTTCCTTACTACATGTTTGAACTATTGATGAGACCTGGTTTCCTTTGCTTGCACAATAGCTCCATTGTTATCACAATACAATACTATAGGCTCAATAATGCTAGGAACCAAACTGCTTCCTTTGCTGCCTCTGACACTAAAATGTACTCTGCTTCGATCATTGAATCTGTAATGGTTGGTTGTTTGGAACTCTTCCACCTTATTGCACCACCATTCAAATTAAAGATGTATCATGACTGTGATCTACTATCATCGTGATCTAACTGGAAACTAGCATTTGAATATCCTTGAATTCTCAGTTCATCTCTTCCATAGACCAAGAAAGCATCTTTATTTCTTCTCAAGTACTTTAAGATGTTTTTCACAGCCGTCCAGTGAACCTTATTAGGATTAGACTGAAACCTACTCGTTATGCTCAAAGCACAAGAAACATTTGGTCTAGTACATAGCATCGCATACATAATTGATCCAATTGTCGAAGCATATGGAATACAATTCATTTTATCTCTCTCCTCTTGTGTCTTTGGATATATACTCTGTAAGAGAGAAATCCCATGCGATATGGGTAAGAATCCCCTCTTGGAACTCTCCATGCTAAACCTCTTTATCACTTTATCTATGTATGTGAATTGGGACAATTCAAGCAATCTTTTTTATCTATCTTTATAGATCTTTATTCCCAGAATATAGATTGCTTCTCTCATATTCTTCATAGGGAAGTTCTTTGATAACCGGAACTTTCCAGACTATAACATAGGTATGTCGTTTCCAATCAGCAATACGTCATCCACATATAGTATCAAGAAAATGATTGCACTCCCGATAACCTTCTTATAGACACATGGTTCATCCACATTTTTTATAAAATCAAACTCTTTGATTGTCTCATCAAAATGGATGCTCCAACTTCGTGACCTTTACTTAAGTCTATAAATGGATCTTTGCAACTTGCAAACTTGATTAGGAAATCTCTTGGATTCAAAACCTTTAGGTTGAATCATATACACATCCTCTTGCAAATTTCCATTGAGAAATGCAATTTTGACATCCATCTATCATATTTAATAATCATGATATGCTACTATAGCTAACAAGATCCTGATGGATTTTAGCATAGCTACTGGCAAAAAGGTTTCAGCAAAATCAACTCCTTATTTTTATTTGTAACCTTTAGCCATTAACCTTACTTTATACGTATGTACATTACTATCTGTGTCAGTTTTTTTCTTAAAATCCCACTTGCGTCCAATAGGTGCAATACCAGTAAGCGCATCAACCGAAGTCCATATTTGGTTAGTGTACATGGATTCTATTTAAGATCTCATAGCTTCTTGCCATTTTAAAGAATCAATATTAGACATTGCTTCTTTAAAAGTGGTAGGCTCATCATGTATAAGTGATACATTACCCTTTCCCTGCTCAATATATAGATCTAATCTAGTGAGAGGACGGTGTATCCTACTAGTTTATAGCGGACTATATGTCTCTTGAACTCTCAGTTGTAAATCATACATATCAACTTAAGGTACTTGTTCCATTTCGATGTGAATTTGTGACTCTTGAACTTCTCTAAGTTCAACCTCACTCCTACTACTTTCTTTGGGAATAAATTCTCTTTCAAAGAATGTAACATATCTTGAGACAAACATCTTTTGCTCAATAAAATGATATAATTGATAATCGGAACTCTCCTTCGGATACCCCACAAATTTGCATTTATCTAATTTAGCTTGAAGCTTATCAGATATAGCATACTTCGCATCCCCAAATCTTTAAGTGTGATAATCCAGGTCTTCTACTAGTCCATATCTTATATGGTATCTTATCAACCAGTTTAGATGGAACTCTATTTAGAAGATATGTTAGGGTTTCAATTGCATATCCCCAAAAGGACATAAGAAGGATTGCATGACTCATCATGGAATGTACCATATCTAATAGTGTACGATTTCTCTTTTTAGAAACTTCATTATGTTATGAAGTTGCAAAAGGAGACCATTGTGAGAGAATCTCATTCTCTTTTAAGTAACCAAGAAACTCGTGATCTAAGTATTCACCACCTCGATCTGATATAAGTGTCTTAATACTTTGGCCAGTTTGTTTCTCTACATCCAGTCTAACTTCTTTGAACTTTTCAAATGATTCAGACTTTTGTTTCATTAGTTACAAATAACCATATCTAAAATAGTTATTTATGAATGTAATGAAATACGAGAATCCACCTCTAGCATTTGTGGACATAGGCCCATATACATCTGAATATATTTATTCTAGTAACTACTAGCATGTTGTCCCTTTCCCTTAAAGGGTGTAGTTTGGTTATCTTTCCCAATAAACATAATTCACAAGTTTCATATGATTCATAATCAAAAGGATCCAAATATCCTTCCTTATGCAATTTTATGATTCTAGTTTCATTGATATGACCTAACCTACAATGCCATAAATAAGTTGGAGTTTGGTTACTTAATTTTCTTTTCTTACTATTTATGTTAAGAATTGGCCTTTCAGCATCTAACTCATACGAACAATTTGTAAGCAATCCAGATCTATAATAAACATCATCTTTATAAAAAGAACAGATGTTATCCTTAATTAAAAAGATAAGTCCATTCAGATCCAAATAAGAAATATAAATGATGTTTCTTGTAATAAGAGGAACGTAATAATAATTATCAAGTTCTAATACAAGGCCAGAAGGCAAAGTTAAACTACAAGTTCCTACAACTAATGCAGCAACTATTGCTTTATTGCCAACTTGTAGGTCGACCTCGCCTTTCTTCAATGATCTACTCTTTGTTAACATCTGCATGTTGTTACATATGTGAGAAGCACAACTAGCATCTAATACCCAAGAATGTGGAACAGAAGTAGAAAGATTGATCTCAATCATAGACATACCTGAAGAGACAGCTTCCTTAAGCTTTTTATCTTTTAGGCAAGCAAGATAAGATAGGTAGTTCCTCTTCCAATGTTTGTTGACTCCGTAGTGAAAACATATGCCCTTGTCATTGCTCTTCTTCATAGCACCTCCTTTGGCCTTTACTACATTAGTAGAAGCCTTCTGTTTCTTGTTATTATTCTTCTTAAAGCCCTTTTTCTTGCTTTTAGAAGCACCAATAACAAGTACAAAACTGGCTTCCTTCTTAAGGCACCCTTCTGCAATCTTAAGCATGTTCATTAGTTCAGGCAATGTCATGTCCTTTTAGTTCTTGTTGAAGTTCAGGACGAATTGTGAAAAGTTCAAACTTAGAGACTGCAGCACCAGATCAACGGTTAACTCATGGTCCATGACAAAACCTAATTGGGCCAATTTTTCAATATACCCAATCATCTTCAGTACATTAAGGTTTACTGAAGATCCTTCTGTCATCTTGCATTGAAACAGTGCCTTGGAGAGTTGATATCTCTGCAACCTACTTTGTGCACGAAATAACTCCTTAAGACACAAATCATATTAGGTGCATCCGTGTTCTTATAATGCCTTTGAAGTTCAGGAGACATGCAAGCTAACATCACATATGTAGCTTGTTCAACATCATCAATATAACGTTGATATTTCTCCCAATCTTCATCAGTTGCATCTAAACAAGGTTCTAAAGAAGCAAGAGTATCAAGAATGTATAATTCTTTTCTTACCTAATAACTATTCTTAAGTTTCGTAACCAATCCGAAAAGTTAGGTCTAGTCAGCTTGTTAGCATCCATAATGCTCCTTAATGTCAAGGCGGTACTCATCTTCAAATTCAATAACCGAAAAACATAAAAGGAGCATATATTAGTTTATATCCAAAAATCAAAAAAAATAAGGACCTTAAAATTATTTGATTACTCTACTATTTTATTCAAAATAATAGCCCTCACTATTATATCGAAAAATTATCAAATAATTTCTTAGCAGGCTAGGATCCTATCTAAAATAAATTGATCTTGAGTTTGCTCAACAAACCAACTAAAATTAAATTAGGTAAAAAAACTACTTTTCAATCATATCTCATGTGACTCCTATAACAGTTAAGTGACAACTTTTGCCAAAATATATTATATACATTATTTCTAACCTTGCCTCTAAATCTATATGATCATGAGTTAACTCATCCAAATCATACAAATTTGGTTTAGTAGAACCCATTAAATTAAGATAAAACATATCCGGGTTAAAGTGACCTTGAGTTTACTCAACAAGCTAAACAATAGACAGAATTATAGTTTTATTATCAAATAATGGAAGGTAACTATCACGTTCCTAATGTGTACTTAATATTTTATTGAGCGACTTAAAAATTCTAAAAATTTTTAGTCTCATCAAAATAGTATAATCTCATTACAATAATTTCAAACATAATCTATTTATGAAAGTAATTATTTAAAACTTTTGATTGATTCTAATTATTGATTGATAACAATTTTAATTTAATAATTCAATTCTTGAAAAATTAAATTAAATTCCAAAACTTTTCCTAATAAAAATTCCTTTTGAAAACAAATTTCAAATTTCAGTAAAACACTTTTCAAATTTATTAGGAGTATAAATTAATTTAATCTCTATTAAATTAATAAAATTGAAAATTTAAGTTTAAAAAATTTAAAAACATATAAAAGAGGGATGGGAGGGTTCTGGCGGGTGCAGTGCATATGCCACTCAACGTCTGCGACAGACATTCTCCGAAGATAGTGGGCACGTGACTCACACGTGCCCTTCATCGTCTCCACAAGCTAACGCCTGCTTTTGAAACAGCTCCCTCGTGTGTTAAATCGTAACCCATGTTTCTCTAACTGTTGGGTAACGTTCTCAACTCTTCAACCCACGTCACACCAACGACCGAGTTTTCTCGTAGCCTGCGTCCATGGGTGGTTGACGTTGGCGTCACTAACATCATCAACTAGCAATATCGTGAGGTGTCAAACGACATCTGCTCTCCTTCGATGGATGATTTTTCCCCATCATGTTTCACGGTGGCGACACCAATCGGCGGTGTCACCAATCGACCATCACCAGTGGCATTTCATCATTGGTGAAACATACCTCAGGTGGTTTTTAAGCCACTTATTCAATAATAACCCAAGGCAGTCAAAAAATTGCAAGCATATGGAAAATAGATTTTTCAAATCTATAATGAGTAACACACAGGGAGAAGAGCTGGGTTTTTAGATCGCTCATATTGATTGGTCTTTTAAGGTCCATAACAAATGGATAGAATTAATTCCAGATTTGAAAAATGCAAGGTGTTCAAGAACCAAATCGTGAAAACATAGAAACAATTTCCAGAATCATGCAAACTTCAAACAGTATATGCAAAATAAATTTCAAAATGAAGATGTGGGCACCAAATAATATAAGTCACATAAACTACATAGAATGAAAACACAAGAGAGTGGACAAATTTTCTAGATAAACGCATGCTTAAACTTAGAATAAACATATGTCATTTTCAAAATAATCAAAAGAATGGCTTCGGATAAAGACAAAAAACAGTAGCATAACATATTAATTTTTATCAAAATCAACAAGAGTCAAACAACTAATCCAGGTGAAACAATTAAAAGAGACTTTGATACCACTGTTGCAAGCCAATTATGATTGAATCACGAGCGCAGTGGAAAACAAAATTTTTACAGATTTTGAGCAAACCTCGATAATTGAATAAACTTGAATAAAATGACAAATGAGATAGAAATCGTACCTTGTTCATCTTCCTATTGAACAACCTTTGAAACTTTTTCTAATTGATCAATCACGAGCTATTCAAATATCCAACCTCTGATGATATCCACAGAGCAATTCTCAAGACTGGTTTAAGAGGAAGGAAAAAAAGTGCTAATTTCTCTAATGTTCTTCCCCCTTTTAAATAGAAAAATCATAAGGGTATTTAATTAAAATTAAATTTCTTTAATTATAATTAAAATCAAATTCTAATTATAATTAATAAAATTTTAATAAAATCAAATATCTCATATTTGATCCCTAAAGTTTCTCAAAATTTATAATTAAGTCCACTTTAATTAAATTGATTTTTCTTCCATAAATTGTTCTTTGATGTGTGACTCATTAGGTTCCTAATAAATTGACAATGATTATAAATTATAATTCTAATTCACAATTAGAATTAGACAAATTAAAACTTATTTTAATATATCTTTAATTCTTCAATTAAACAATTCATAATCACAAATCATGATTGACGTCTAGCAACATGTCATGATCACCTAAATATCAAGAATGTCAAAGTGATTGACTTAACTTGTCCATGCATGGCTATGAAGTATAATTCAATCTTTTCGTCATTCAATATTCTAATTGAACAGCGTATGGATACAATGTCTGTTCTTATCACCCAATCATGTTCGTTCTTGCTAATTAGTAATTAATTTATAATTGAACTTTAAAAACACATTTTCAAATGTCAATTCACTCTGGTCAGAGAATTTTATAAATCATTAGTAATCAACAACAGTGGAATATTCTCTCTAATTACTTTTGAGTGACAAATCATATATTGACTTACTCAACTATCTACAGTGGCGAAGCTCGACTAATTTTTAAAAGGAGCGAATCAAAAGAAATATATAAACTCAATCTTAAAACTACCTCTATGGACTTAAAAATTCAATTCAAAAATTACAAATTGCTATAAAAGCTAAGCGAAAATAGTCTTCTTACATAAAAATATAAAAGTCTAATATTTTCCATAAAATAAAATAATCATTTCTTTTTGTTGTATTGAAATTTTGCTCGACGAGTCTTCATAGAATTAAACTCATCAATAATTGATTCTGTGCTAAACTTCATTGCAATTTCCTTTTCGATGTAGACAGTCAAACAATTATTTAGAAATTTATTTTTCATCTTGTTCCGAAGCCTTGTTTTAACTATCTTCATAACTGAGAAAGCCCGCTCTGTAGTTGCTATAAATACAGGAAGAGTGAGAACAAGTCTAACTAATCTGTCAATAAGTGGATAGATAGTAGCTTTTTTTGTTTCCGCCAATCTTTGATATAATTCTTGAATGTCAGATAGTCCTTCAAACCCAGGATATATAGGAATGTCGAGTTCGAAGTACTAAAATTGCATTCTAAAAAGTAATATCTCTTGCTCAGTGAAATCTCCTGGATAGAACTTCTTAGTAAGTTTGCAGATTTGATCAACATTAAAATATCTAAAACCATCTCTTGGATCAAGAGCACAACTAAGAACAAGTAACTCCACTATTAGTTTGTTAAATCTACTGTTTAGTTCCTGCAACTGATAATCAATTGTTGCAACAAACAGATCAACTCGATAGTAATGCTCAACAGTAACTTAATTTGTTGATTGCGACATTGACCACACCTTGCAATATATTGAGCATCCATATTAGGAATAGTAACTTCATGTTCTTTGCAAAGAAACTTTCCCACCTCGAATCTTTGAAATTTTGTATAACTGTTTTTGTAGTTGAGACAAGATGCATGGCATTCAAAATATCTCGAGATTGGCACAGCAAAACTTGACAAAGGATTTGAGAAATTTCCATAAGTTCCTTCATAAGATGTAGAATGAAAATAAAATCAAAAGATAACAACTGATTCCAAGTAAATTCAGCATCTCCACCTTGCGAATACGAAGCTCTTTCTTTAGAAATATTGCCCAAGACTAAGGAAGTAGCGTTGATTTCTACTTAAAAGCAAACACTAATTATTTAATAGCATAATAACAACAAATAAAAAATTTAGCGATGAATAATTTCAAAACAATTTTGAGTAAACCTCTAAAATTCAGGATTAGATTGAATAACGATATTAAGAACTTAGAAACATACCTTGTTTGTTGATATATTTTGAACAACGAACTTATTTGTAGGTCACCTGCTTGCTTAGTTTAGATTATTAAGATGAAAGCAACAGAGAAAAGACAAAAGAGTTTATTGATAGAGAAGGGGAAAAAAAAGGGATGAAGTGTTAGAGTAGCCAAACAAGAGTTTTAATTTTCAAATTCAAAGGAGAGAAGTTTGTGACTTTTGGTTTGTCCACATATCTAATTTTAATTTTAAATTTTTTAATAATTATTAAAAGATAAAGATAATCAAAAGTCACCCCTTATCAATTGAGAAGATAAAGAACTTCTCAATTTGAACCAATGAGTTACCTAAATAAAACTTTAATCACCCTAAAAATTGTAAAGAGCTGTAATGTTAAAATTCAATTCCTTATAGAAAAAGATATTGTATATGAAATAAAAGCCCCTAATAACGTAGTCACTAATTTTAGATCCTATATCAATAGGATATGATACGGAGATCATCACATATCTACTTTTAGCAATAAACATTAAGTAGTCATCTCAGTCCACACGCAGCTAAAAAGTAATCATCGTCATTGACTTTTAAGTTACCTAAATAAAACATACACCAAAGCTTCGCTGAGTGCTTATGACTTTAGTTCAACTAGTTTTATCAAATCCACCCCATATATGACATTTTATATATACATTCAAGGGTGGTGGCAGCCCCCCTTGCCACCCCGAGTTATTGCCACTGACTATCTACATATGGTTCATACTGTATCCAATTACTACCGACTGAATTATCCTAAGATGATTCATAAGTAACATCAAAACACGGTAATTCTCATACTAGATACCTTGGTAATATTAAATCTGAGGATCAATTATACAACCATCATTATGAGTTATCATAGACACATAAGTAATATTCTATTAGAAATTCTCATAATTGGGTTAGTTCAATGACTTGTTCTCTAATAATCACCGATACATTAGTTTAAGTATCTCTATACTTTAATTTATGAAATCAATTACGTTCTTCATAAGAAAGAAGCATAACATGTACTAGTTTTATTATTTCAGCAATATCTTGTTATGATGAAACTACAACTAGGAACATTTAGGTATAATACGTAAGTGTAAATTGAATATCATAATTATAATCTCATTATAATTTCAGCTACACAATAATTATTTCAAGGATTTTACCTTTAGTATTAAAACATAAAAATTAAATTAAATTAATGCATAAAAGATAAATAAAGTCTTTTCACTAATTCAAAATAATGTCATACATTAATTTGAATCCAATTGATTGATTGCAAGGATATAAACTAACACCTAAGTCATGGGCTTGATCTACATTTAATAATGGAAATTATAATAAATATAGTGAAGAATGAAGATTAATATAACTTTTTTTTTGCTATATTGAAGTATAAAGAATTGTCTTAAAAGGACATATAAAGTACTATTCATCTAATCATAATATATTACTATTTTTTTCATTCCTTACCTATTCCTTTCTTCTCATATTAACTAACCAAGTACCCCTAAATATTGAAGAGTAGATTCCTATTCTCATACCAAAATATTATTTGCTTCAGGAATACTGATGAAAAATTTGAAGGTAATGCATTAATCAATGTTTTAAAAATTAGATTGAAAGTTAAACACATAAGACAAAATGTTTAAGATTTAAAAGGTTCAAACTAGTAACTAAAGATTGAATAAAATTAAAAATCTTAAAATATAATTGAAAGAAAATTTTCTTATGTATAAAAAAAATTTGAAGCTTAATTAAAAATGAATTAAAAATAAAATTTTATTTATTTATTTTAATTTATAAAAATTATTAATTTGTAGAAATTGAATGGTTAATTTAGTAATAAAATAAATTAAAATAAATAATTTAAACAATTTAAAATTTATACGTTTGAATGACTTTTTGTCACTGCATGCATTACTCTACCCGACATGTCCCACTTATCTCCGGTCAATATCTATTATTATTTATTACATAACAGTGCCGGAGCCTGACTAGCGCATCAGTTGAATGTAAACTCCAACTGTAAAAGACTAATCTTTGTGTGGACGATTGGAAGGTTAGGTATGCTTGCGCACCAAATCACCTCAATTTCACATTTTTGGTCCAAATTTCTTTTTTTTTTTTGTTTCTTAAAAGAAAAGAGAACCCAATCATTATTTTTAAAATATTCACTAATCTTTATATATGTTTATAACTTAAAATCATGTGTTTTAAATAAATTAATTTTTAATTTTGATTAAAGTGGTCATTTGAGAATTTAAACCTTTAAAACTTCTAAGAATAAGTTTAAGACTAGATTTATGATTGACAAGAAGCACTAAAGTATGTGAGTGAGTACCAACTTAAAATTTTATTTCAATTTGTTAATTTTAAATGACTTGAATTAGTTTAAAATTATTAAAATTAAATTTAATCAAATTCAAGTATTAAAATTAGATTTGAATATCTAAATTAAGGGGGTGCTTGGTTAGTTGGTATGAGAAGAAATAAAAAGGCAAGGAATGAAAAAAGATAATTGGTAATATATTATAATTTGATAAACAATGTTTTTATATCCTCTTTGGGAGTAATATTGAATACCCCTGATATATCGACAAATGAAAGTTATATTCATTTCTATTTATCACTATATTCATTATAATTTATATTACCATTCCTCCAGGTGAACTAAGCGCACCCTAAAACCTTTTTAATTTTACATCAAGTATAGGGAAATCAATCAGCTTAAACTCTTTTTTTCTTAATGGTTAGATTGACTTTAACAACTCATGTTATTAAAAATCGATCAATTTTTATTAATTAATAAATTTTTATAAACTAAAACAAATAAATTAATTTTTATTTAAAAACTTCATTTTTAATTAAACTTCAAATTGAAGATAATCCCTTTCTTTAGATGTCTCGTATTTTTTTAAAAAGAAAACGATTCGATTGATGGGATTTAGTATCATACTTATGAGATCAATGAGATTGATATTCAACAATTTCTTCTTAGAACGTATTAATTTGACCCCATAAGTAGGACCACCACCTCATAGTATGTTGCCCTCAAAAGTAGAACCTGTAATTCTTCTAGAAAATCTCTTAATTGTTAAAGAGAAACTAGAAAGTGATTCTTTAACTAAAAAGGAGGTGGTTACACGTTATACAACGATTTGAATCAGAAGAGAGATTTCAAAAAATCACAGATCTATTCACTTTATCAATAACTCAACTAGGTATGGTGTGTTATAAGAGATTTGCCTTTTATATTGATTCGTATGGATTGGATCAAAAATAATTCTTAAATGAAGTATTTAACATGAATCGAAAAAGAAAATTTTATTAGTTTTACCTCTTATTTTTTATGAAGCGGATAAATCTTTTTACTTAAAGTTCTTTACTTAATTTTATAATAATTTAAATCTTAAAATTTGTATCTTATCAATTTCACATTCTTTTTTAAAACATTAGCAATTAAGTTTCAAACATTTCAATTAAACTTTTGATTATGGCTTACGAATTTACAGTCTAATTAATACTGAAATGAACACTTAAAGAAGACTATGCAGCCTGTGAAATGCAGGAGGCTTAAAGGCGTGCTGCGATACGACCCCTCAAGGACAAGACTTTTTGGTTTTTGCTGGGATACTGTTACCTGCCAAAAATGCCTCTAACCCTATCCCAATGAACCCTCCTCGGTCAGTCCTCAAAGCTCTCTCTTTTTTCTTTCCCCCAAGCCATCTCTACCAAAGCTCTCGTTTTTCTGTAAAGCCATTGCTCCCTCTAGCTAGCCCCTAGGACGCGCCTTTCTTCTTGGTACTGGAGACTCTCAACAAGACAGCATCTTCTTCAGAATAAAGTTGCAGAGAAGGCGTGTTCCTTTATATTTTTTTTGACAAGAAACAGGATAAAGATGGGTAAGAGAAAAGGCAAGGTCCATCCTTCTTCGTCTTCTTCTTCTTCTTTTTCTTCTTCACGTATAGATCCTGAATCAGTGTTAAAGCAACTACCAGAGACCATCCTTGTCACAGCTTTGTCTCTTCCTATCCCAGACCGGGAAGTATTGGCTTATATGATAGCGAAGTCTTGCATAAACCCTTCTCCACTTCTGGACGAACATCCCAAGAATAAGTACAAAACTACTGCAATCAGCAAGCGGGTGCAGATAGTTGCAGTCTTTGAATGTGGGTGTTTTGATTGTTATGCCGTCTTTTGGCGTAGGTGGGATTTGTCCCCTAATAGCAAGCTAATTCACCAGATTATTGATTCTATCGAAGAGCGTTTGGCGCAGAAAGAGCATTTGGCGCAGAAACAGTTCCCAAAGAAGCAGAATCGATGCAGAAGGAAAGACAAAGAGATTACGGGTCCTTTTGAAACCGATGTCTCGGTTGAAAAACCTGAGAATACACCCAAAATATCGACGAGTGCTGAGGTTGAAAGTGATGTGATTATGCAAGAGAAAGCTGGCAATGATGTGATGGAAAATCTTGAGATGGAGGTGGCTAGAGCACAAGCTCCGGCCACCAAACACGGGGGTTTGGTGAGGGATGTCTTAGCTTATATAATGGGTCTATTGAAGTCTCGTATATGGAGTCCTGGGTGTCCTGGTAATATCTGAGTTTCAAGAGTACAAAATTACCATCTGAAAACAGAAAAAACAAAAAGAAGAAAGAAAGAACCTATCTTGAACTTGATTTTCTTGAAAAGATTGCACCTTTGAGTTCATGGACGCTAATGTAGTAGTTCTGCGATGCCGAGTGACTTTCTGGTTTAGTATCTCGTCTGATTGTTCGTAATATCACTGAATAGTTATACCGGTACCAATTGGCTATTATCATCAGATTTAGTTGAATACCATGAAACCTTGGAAAGGAAATTCATCACTCTTGTTTCTTCAGTCCTGGATTTGAGTTTGTTCTTGTAACAAGAAGTAAGCTGATTTTAAGCAGACAAATCCTGAACTCTTTATCCTTGTATGCTATTCCTTATCCAGAAAAAGCAACATCAGGACAGGACCTAATGGATGCAAATTCCAATAATTTGGAGGGAGATTGAGTATTGTCAGATTTCTGCTCTTCTTGTTCAAACCATTTATTGGTTTTCCATATCAGAGTTTTGGAGGCTAGTTCTGTGTCAGGGAACTGGGTCTGAGGAAGCACAACAATTCGAGCTTTATGCAAGTCGAATTTATATGGCAACTTGGGACCTGCAGTGGATTGGTCGACAGTAAACCATTTAATTCCAGATTCGTACCAATTTCTTTTTACTGCATGACATTATGGCAAGTACCCCACAGGACAGATACGGATGAGCGTCATTCTACTGTTTGATAGTCATTCAGACTTGGGAAGCCCTCCAATCAACTGAAAATTAGTTTTTTAAAAACTATATCAAAGTTCGCCGACTAAACAATTTAATATTATTATAAAACTATTTAAAGATCAAATAAAAGGAAAACTTTAGGATATAATTAAAGATTTTTAATTTTAATTAAAGTTGGTGTGCCAAAGGACCCTTCCTAAGCAAAATTTAAACCAGCCAATGCTTTCTTCTGCTCCAGAATGCTGATTAGAGGCTGTTCAGCAGTCCCAATCAGCTGATCCTCGAGCATTGACTTTCTCTTCAAAAAAGCTGATCTATATGATATTTCCTTAGTTTCTGAATCGTCAACTGGGCCTTTCAGTCTGGACAATTGATCTCTTCTGCATCCATGAGTTTTGTTGCTTCTTCCACCCTGTGTTCAGCCGATAGAACATCGATATTATGCAAGTGGCGATTTTACTATCA
Organism: Erythroxylum rotundifolium; assembly: GCA_027563915.1. Lineage (NCBI taxonomy): Eukaryota > Viridiplantae > Streptophyta > Magnoliopsida > Malpighiales > Erythroxylaceae > Erythroxylum > Erythroxylum rotundifolium. The sequence goes on from JAOSBO010000008.1 coordinate 24,202,177, forward strand.
ATATCACTTGGCAAGGGGCTTCGAGACTCATTGATCTCATGTAATGAATTAAAAAAAGAGAAGTAGAGACATTGGTACGACAACGATCTGAGTTGTTAAATTAAATTAGGGCCTTTTCAATTTCCCAAACGACGTAGTTTCTTTAAGGATTAATTACATCAAAATTTCAAATTTTATTCCATTTTGAAATTAAGGCTCGAATTTATAAATTAATAATTAAACACTCAAATTTTTATTTTTTAATTCTATCTCGACGTCATCGACGTTAATATTTCTGTTAACGTTACTAATATTAAATCTTTAAACAGTTATACACTAACTTCACATGAGTTATTGCATAACTTTTTATCTTCAATCAATGGACATCTGTCTTAGTTTGAACATAATAATTGATTTTAAATTGTGTAAGGTAATTTATTACAAAGAGAGAGAGAGAGAAAAGAATTAGTAAATCATGATGTATATTTAAAAAATCATTTAGGGTATGCTTGTTTGGGGGGAATGAGAAAAAGGTAATGGGAATGAAATGAAAAATAATGTCTGGTGAAGAGTTATGATTAGATAGGTAATATTATCATTACTTACTTTGGGAGTTTACTCCATTCCTCTCAATTAGGAGAGGAATGAGAGTCATTCCTCGTATATTTGGCGCGTTTTTTCAATGACTTGACTGAATTCTCCAATCTTTGCACAGCCATCTACGATTATCTGTTAGAGGAACCTTTCATTTTGCAAGCCACCCTCAAGACTCTCACACTTCTGTTTGCATTACCTGCATTGCTACCATCAATGTCACTTTAGGGATTTGCGGTTTCAGCAAAAATCA
>JAOSBO010000008.1:24266557-24277746 GCA_027563915.1 Erythroxylum rotundifolium
CTAACAGCTAATAGAATCAGCTAACCGCCAAACAGGGCCTATATGATATGAAACGCTAAGCCCATTGCTCTTACCTTCTTTAGGCCAAGATGATGTAACCCTTTCTTTACCATTTTCTACCAAAACCAGCAATGGCAAATAGCATCAGCATGCGTTGAATTCACTAAAACAAGCATTTCTTTCTTCTAGTCAGGTACAAAAGGATCACATCAGTACCATTTTCCATTAAAACAAATCCAATTTGGCCCTATCACTATGACTATCTTCAATATGCAATAAAGAGAGTCTCTAACTGACATGAAAAGAAAAAGAATCTTTCCAAGCATAGTCATGAATATGATACATACATTCTATCATTCTAGTCGCTCAAGAGACGTGTGACTGTATCAGAAGTCTGCTGGCCTGGGATTTTCTTTCCACCAAAGGAAGATGCTTTCTTGTCATGTTGGTTTTGCTTTATCATGTTCATGTGTCATACCCTTCTGCATGATTATTGACTGTATAAAGCTCAATTCATTCAGGTGACTGAGGCTCATCAAGTGAAGGGGCCAACCCAACAGCACACAGAAATAAATAAGAGTCCTTGAAGTTCTTTTTCTACATAACTTACTTAGTCAAGGTTAGTATTTGTAAGCATTACACTAGTGATTTGTTATATTTTTTGGTGAGTATTTGAAACCAACTTCAACTTCAACCATTACTCTGTTGCTTATGTTGTCTAATTGTATAGAAGATGCAACGTCCAAATCTTTCCACGAGATTCCTGTTTCATTTCCTTCTCGAGGATCTTGATTCCATTAATGGGTCTCTGGAAAGGAGAGCAGAAACTGCTTTTCTCGATATGAAGAATTATTCACTGCATAGCATTACCAGGCAGAGCTTTAATGCAGCAAACTTGAAACTGAAAAGCATGGAACGTGACATTGGCAGCTCTGAAGGTATATCAAAATCAAAATATTTATAATTTCGATTTTCTCTGAATTTGTGAAATTAATCAAGTTTTTGTGCGCCATCGAATTGCAGGGAACAGGGGTTCAGAGTTGGAAGGACTACAGAATGAACATGAAGAGAAATCTAAAAGGATTGAGTAGCTCACGAGGCAAATCGAGTCGTTGAAGGCTACTTTAGAAGAGAAGAAGAAGTTGGTTCCGAAAAAGAAAATGGAAGAGTTTGAGCGCTTGACTCAGACTTATAAGAGGATGAGCGAGGAGCACAAGCAGCTGCTATCTGGGAAGCGTCAAGACAAAACACATGAAAAACCTGAGGCAGAAGAAAGTCTAACCTTACATCCTTTCTATAATATGTGTGGTTTTCCAGTGTTGGTAGCTTCATGACACTGTTCATCTAATTGTATAAGCTTCCAAATTGCAGTTTTCGTATGATTTTGCTAAGACAAATGCCTTGGAGTTTTACGAGAATCAGCAAAAACCAGTCAAAAGGAAACCATATAAATGCAGTTTTATATGGTTATATGACATGATCTCCACTTACCTAACACAGGATCTGAAGTCTCCTTAATAAAAAAACGTGAAGAACTAAGCTTGTTTGATCAGAAAGGTGAAATGGAAATGGGCATCTTGTTCTTATTACTTGAGAAATAGGAGTATAAATATTAAATAAGACAATGGAATGACATAATGATGACTTAATTACATGCATCCAAGATGGATTAACGGTTGTTTAACTATTGCTACAGTACAAGAAGTTATATTGAATTATACAATCTAAAATGCGAGCTGCTGACTCGTAACTGAGAGGTCAAATTCTAACATGTTTATCGGGAGGGGAATCATAGCGCCAACCACCTAGTTTATTTAGTTTTACGGGACCGACCGGAATTACATGTTCTTTCCACACCTCCGACGGAATTACAGGAGTGCCTTTATTTAGATAAGCAATGAATGTTGTATCGCAGGGGTCTAACCTACCGCTGACCTGCATTGTTCCGTTTTCGTTTCCCTTGTAAGCCAAAAAAAAAAAAGTTTAATCAAATATAACCCATTAATTATAAGTTGAGTTAAATTGGACCGAAATTTAAGCTATCCACCATTGCTGAAATTAGTAGAATTTATTTTGAGAATTATAAGATTGCAAAATATTTTTCAAGGAGAATAAGTTAAACCAGTAAGACAAAAGATTTTAAATTTAAAATATTAAATCGAGATTATAAAATCATAAAGCGTAGTAAATATTAAACAAAATTAAAAAATTTAAAATATGAATGAAAGAAAATTTTAATTAAAAAAGATTGTTAAATAAAATTCTTAATTTTATAAAAAATAAATAAATTAATAAATTAACCGATTAATTATAATTATAAAATATTAGGAAAAACTATTTTCAGAAGAACTTCCAATGAACAGAAAACTCCATTGACAAGGAAACCACAAAAACCAAAAATAGGAAAAAAGACCATTAGAGGGTCAATCAAGGAAGAGAAGAGACAGAACACATGACAATTGTGAAAAGGAGAAAACTGTCACTCTCTGTCTCTATCTCATGTGTCTTTCGGTCTCTGTTCCTTGGCATCAAAGGAACCCTAAAATCGTTTGTGATCGTAATTACCAATTAAATTTGTTTTTCTGAATAGCTAATTAAGATAGGAGAGCACAAAGCACAACACCAATAGAATAATCCGTCAACATTTATTGCACTTTCCAAATTTCGATCATTTTGTCCGTCTGGTCAGATTTCCGTCACCCGTCTGATTTGATGACTCCCACTTTGACATGTCGCCGGCGTTGTTAGACACCGGATGTTCGATTCCAAGCCCTAACTGCAGTGGTCAGGTTCCCATTTCTTTCTCTTCCAAGTTTGTTGGGTCTTTTTCGAATTTGAACCAAAACTCGTCGACCGACATGAACCCATCCAATTTCGGCGATTTAAATTCTGGGTTTTCGAGCTCTACTCGACATGAGGTTAATCCGGGCTTCAATTCGACGTCTTTGTCACGATCGTCGGGTCGTGGTCTTTCAAGGCCGAGATTAGTTAAGGTGAGGAAGCAATCGAGTTTCCAGCATTCGAAACCTCCAGCAGAGACTTCGCTGGAATCCGGTTTCAACCCGTTTCGAACGGGTTCCACCCTGGTTGAGCCAGGGTTTTCGGTTTCTAGTGAGTCTATGTCTGGGATGGAGGCCAATGGGGCATTTACCTTTGGAGCGAATAAAAGTGATACGGGTAGGAATTCGAACTTTGGCAAGTCGAATTTTGAGAAGGGTGTTTTTGAGGGAATGAGAACTTTGAGACTTGACAGTGAAAATGAATCTGTAAGTAATAACATCAATGCCTCCAACAACTTTGTTTTTGAGTTTAAGAGTGATCAGCGTAAAACTTCAGTTATTAATGAGAGCATGGAGAAGTTGAGCATTGACGAGAGTGAGAAAGGTGTGGAAGGAAGGTCTAAGTTGAATGCACAGGGTAATGCCAAATTTGGATTTGGAAATGGGGACAATGTAGATGGTTCCTTCAGTTTAACAAATGAGTTGAAGAAGAAACTGACTATTTCTGAGACTGGAAATTTCAGTGGTCGCAGTTTTATTTTCAATGCCAGTGTTGAGAAAAAATCTGGATTAAGAAACAGTGAAGAGAATTACCAAAAAAAAGGAAACAGTGAAGAGGGTTGGCAGAGGATAGCTGAGAGCTTGCAGAATCGACTGGAAGATCGGATTAAGACTTTGAGCACAAATGACTCTGTGGAGGCCAATAATATCTGTAATAATACGAATGCCACGGATGGTTACACTTTGGGAAGGAAGGGAAACAATAAGGGTTATATTAGTCGAGAAACAGAAACTCTACTATCAGATGAGATGGGACGCAAGATGAATATTGGACGTTCAGCTGAAGAATTTTCTGGTCGAACTGACACAATATTCTCTTCCTCCAGAGGTTTTGAGAATGATGTACAAACAAATAGGAGGGATGATGAGAAGTTGGCTCAATTTGCTGATGCAATTCCATCTGAATTTGCTGTTCAGGGAAGTGTTTACAATAATGATGCACGTTGTAGTCAAGTTCTAAGAGATCAATCGGAAGTTAATATGCAAACTGTCTTCTCATCGGTTGGCTTGACTGGTGGGAATGCGTTCAGGGTGCCACCTAGACCAGTGAAGACTGATCAATTTAGTTTTAAAAGTAGGCTAGACAATGTTCAGTCACCCTATGTAGAATTTAGAACATCAAATCCAAGAGGAAATTTATTTTCAGGCTTAAATCCAAAACCAGAATTTGGTGCTAAGTCTAAAGACCCGAACATGAAGAAAAAACGGGGAAAATTGAGGCAACCTACCAAAGTTCATTTATGGTCGGGACAAGATTTTGTTTCAAGGGAAAGCTTTTCTCAGGAAATCTCAGAACCTTCTTATTCCCCAATGGATATTTCACCATATCGAGAGACTCTTTCTGAAAGTCAATTTTCCAGGGAAACTTCTGTGGCATCAGAAGAATCAGTTAGTTTTGAGAATCCATATCCATCAACTGATTCACAGCCAGCTGACTTGAATAAGGCGGTTGATGAAGATCTTCTAGCTGCAACTGAACGCATGGATATAAATGAAGAAGAGAGCAAATGCAGAGAAGAAAAGTATGAAGGTCAAAATTACTGCTTTGAGAAAGGAAGTCGTGCTGAGAATAATGCAGAAGAGTCTATTTCTGGGGCTGAAACTGAAAGCTTTAAGTCCGCAAACGAGGAACTGGATCTTGTCAATGATAGCATCCTCTTTTCATCAGAAAATGAATCTTGTTCAATCACGAATATTGAGCAGCAAGATAGTGACTTAAGAACTCAATTTGCTTCTGCTTCCAATTCAGATTATATGGGGGGTTCAGGATTTACCTTTACGGCCTCTTATACCCAGCAAGCATCATCTAAACATCAACCCAAAAAGAAAGCTTGGGTTAAAGGTTTTCATGATTCCAGTAATGTTAGTCGAACAACAAAAGTTCCTTATGCATCAGCCTCTTTACAGTTTGCTTCGCCATCTGCACCTTCGTTGGCTTCTTCTCCTGAAAGAGGGAAGAAAGTGGGACACTCTGTTCCTCCTTCAATGGTTCGTGATAATTCAGAGGTTCCTGTAAAAGACATCAGTCCGGAATCTGATATGACTTCTGGTGCATCTCTTGCAGCCCAAGAAGCATGTGAGAAGTGGCGGCTAAGGTAACAACTCTTATCAGTTGATTGTTCTGATTTTAATTTGAAATCCTCTCTCATTTATGTTCTTGCATGACACCTAGTCTGCCTGGTTGCTGAATCATGTTATAAAGCATAGCTCTTACTCTGTTTCAAGTTCTAAGTTCATATTTTATTTTTTGTGCTCTTACTGCAGGGGAAACCAAGCATATAAAAATGGTGATTTATCTAAAGCGGAGGATTGTTACACCCAGGGTTTAAATTGTGTTTCTAAAAGTGAGACATCTAGAAGCTGTCTCAGGGCTTTGGTGTTGTGCTATAGCAACCGTGCAGCAACACGTATGTCTCTTGGAAGAATGAGAGATGCACTGGAAGACTGTCAGCTTGCTGCTGCCATTGATCCCAATTTCCTTAGGGTCCAAGTTAGAGCTGCAAAGTATGTCTATTTTCTTTTTTCACCTGTTTGCTTTTTTGAGTTCCCCAATCATTAAATTCAGTAGGCATAGGAGTCCACAATCTTAGACTTACTGTATTGTCTCCCATTTGATGTTAGAAAGTTTAGAAAAGGAGTATGGCTCATTCCTTGGTAAATACTATATGAACCACATCTTCTTACTTTTATGTTGATTCCGAAGCATCTTGTGACCATATCCAGGGAGTTAGTCAACTTGTTCTGTAAATCTAAAATGAGTGGCTTAGAAGCTTTTACAGTTCTTTCTAACCGATTTAGTTATGTTGGCTTCTTAGTTTTGATAGTACCTAGGTTGCACTTTCCATTTTGGTTTATGACACTTGTATCTACTATTTAGTATTGATGATTACTTTATTTCTTGTACTTATTTCTCTTTCTTTGTTCCCAAGTTGTTACCTTGCCCTGGGAGAAGTTGAAGATGCATTAGAATATTTCAAGAAGTGTTTATGGTTAGGAAGTGATAGCTGTGTTGATAGGAAGATTGCATTAGAAGCTTCAGAGGGGCTAGAAAAGGCAGAGGTGCTCTTCTTTCTCTTTTTGATAGCCTCTCATATTTCAAATTGCATGCTGATTGTCTCTCTAATGCGTCATGAATCAACAAAGTACATGCTTTGTTGTTCATGATTAATGACATTTTGTGTCACACGATTAGTGTTTAGATATTGGGACTCATGACTTTCCCTTCTAACTGGCAGAAAGTTTCTGAACTGATGCTACATTCTACTGAACTTCTGCAAAGGAGGGCATATGATGATGCTGGAAGAGCATTGGAAGTACTTGATGAAGCTTTGGCTATATGTCCATACTCAGAGAAGCTTCTTGAAATGAAAGCTGAGTCCCTCTTCATGGTTTGTGTTTCTTCTGCTGATACTTGGAAATTCTTATTTCATGGTTTGGGTTTTGTTCAGGTATTATGTAGAGCCTGTAAAGATTGCCATGAAGGGATTAACTTTTGTCTTGTTGTAGCAGCTTAGGAAATATGAAGAGTCAATTCAGCTATGTGAGCAGACTTTGGATGCTACGAAAAAGAATTATCCTTCCACAAACTCAAATAACCACTTGCCCATTGTGAATGGTTCTGCACTTACAAAGGATGCTTCCTTCAGATTTTGGCGATGCAACATGATTTTTAGGTGCTACTTCTATCTTGGAAAACTTGAGGAAGCCATTAGTTCACTGGAGAATCAAGAGGAACTGATTTCTTTTACAATGAGGTATTTCATACAGCATGTGCATAGTGCGAAATCCTATGTCATCATTTCTTGGAAAATGATATAAGTGCTATGCCTTCTGCAGTCCGTCCACTGATAGCAAGGCATTGGAATCTTTGATACCCCTCGCTGCCACTGTACGTGAACTCTTACGCCATAAGGTAATATTCTTCCAGAATACATTTACCCTTTTGGGAAAATTTTATCTTGACCATTGTTATAGATACAGCTATAAAACTGTAAACTTCTGCATCGGCTTCATATGTGGTTGGCATGTGTGCTGTGGGATGACTTTATGGTACTGATTTGTCAAGTTTTTTTCCATTAAATTATCATGGATCCTTGCATGAAGTTTTCAGATAGATGCTACTTGAAGTAGATGTGGGGTTTTTGGACTATGAATGGTGCTGGCCTCTGATACTAGATAACGAAAGAGTAGTCAACCTATTCAATAAAATTTGGGTCCATTTTGTAGATGCTATTTAAACCAAACCTTGTGGCTTAATGATAGAGGAGGCTTAAAGCCTCCCCCTTCACCTGGATTCAAATTTTGATAAGAGTCTTAGGCTTTCTGATGTTTAAAAGAAGTATGCATTACTTAACTTTTGGAATTTGTGTGATGTATAGTTTTACTTTTCTCCGGCATTCTTTTTCTCAATGCAGACTGCAGGAAATGAAGCATTTCAAGCAGGAAGGCATTCAGAAGCTATTGAACATTATACTGCTGCTCTGTCACATAATGTGGAGTCAAGGCCATTTACTGCTATCTGCTTCTGCAATCGAGCTGCTGCATACAAAGCACTGGGCCAAATTACGGATGCTATTGCAGACTGCAGCCTAGCTATTGCTCTTGATGGAAATTATCTGAAGGTTTCTCCCTAAACTGATAATATTGGTTTCTAGATAGCAAAATTTACAGAACCACTGGACTAGATTAGGCTAAATGATTTGAAAATTATGATTGTATTCAGTGATGTTAATCTGCCAATGTATACAAATAGTATAATTAAAAATTTATATACTTGTATGCATAAACTGTTATGAAAACCAGCCGAACAGGCTAGTCTCTTGTGAAACAGTATCCCTAAGGAGTTAAAAGAATCACTTTAAATTTTTGCATTGGAGATGCAGAATCTATAACTTCTGCAAATCTTTTATTATTACATATTTAATTTTCAACTCAGATTCCTGATTAAAACATTAAGAGGTCTGGATGGAGTGCCTTAAAAGCTCCTCAATGAGAAAAACTCGTGTTAATACAATTGTCAAATTTTTAATAGCTTAGTGAGAAAAATTCATTCTAATACAGTTGTCAAATTTTTATCTGGATATCAGTTGGAAGCATGTAATTTGCTTGGTTATTTGAGCTGGTTCTATCCATTTCCCTATGTGCTACGTATCTTGATGGCTTTCCCTTAATCAAAGATGGGAATAACTGGAGGTTTCTTTGATTAAAGTATTTTTTTGTATTTAAGTCACTTTTGTGTCATTTGTGTACTTGGGAATTTACAACTGTGATTTATCTGCAACAACAGTTATAGTAATTTCTATGGCATACATGATTGTACAGGCAATTTCTAGACGGGCCACTTTGTATGAGATGATTAGGGATTATGGGCAAGCAGCTTCTGATCTTGGTAGATTGGTAACTGCTCTCACTAAGCAAGTAGAGGAGAAGGCAAATCAATCTGGATCATATGACAGATCAAAAAACTTGACAAATGACCTGAGGCAAGCTCGTTTACGCCTTTCTACTATAGAAGAAGAAACCAGAAAGGAGATTGCTCTGGATATGTATCTCATCTTGTGAGTATCTTGTGATTCTAGCATTTGATGTATGATCTTGCCTCTCTGTGAGACTTGTCTATAATTGAAGTTTCTAATACATTAGTGAACAGAAACATCTGCAATCAAAGCTGATAATGTTTTTTCTTATCTACATGCTTTTCCAAATGTATGTGGCTCCTAATAAAATTTTGACGTTTAGACATGTTAAATATTTTCTGTTGTAGTTGAAAGCCCAAAATTTTCCATGTTGAAGCTTGTATAACATGCCATACCTCTTCTATTTCCAAACTGTAGATTTTGCTTCTGAGTTTATTTGTTGAGGTCACTGAATAGTGTACTCCTGCTAAGATTCATAATTTCTTATAGACAAAACTTTGATGAAAGAAAAAAGGTTGGTCTGTTGAGATCATTTAATCTTTCATTTCAGGGGAGTTGAACATTCTGCTTCAGCATCAGAAATTAAGAAGGCATATCGTAAAGCTGCACTTAGGCATCATCCTGACAAGGTTTGATTTCTGTCTTCATTTTGAGCATCTTTTTGTTAAATATTCCAAAACCAGAAAAAGGTATTTTCCAAGCCACAATGTTTTTACAAGCTTGCTATGAAACTACTTATTTGACCAAAACTGATTGTTTGCATAGGCTGGTCAATCCCTGGCAAGAAGTGACAATGGAGATGATAGGCTGTGGAAGGAGATTGGAGAAGAAGTTCACAAAGATGCTGATAGACTTTTCAAAATGATAGGAGAGGCATATGCAGTGCTTTCGGACCCTAATAAGGTTCAATATAAGCATAACATTATTATAATTCTCACCCTTTTAAAAAAATAATATTGCCCAGATCCTTATGTCATATGACCAATTCCTATACGCATCTGCTTATCTTAGTAGATTAAGAATTACTTGTAATAAAATGGTACCCTCGTATGTAGAACAAGAGATTTTTCAATTGGGTATCTTGATCTTTCAGTCATTAATACTGGCTCGATTATAGATATTGATGCTTCTGAATTCTTAACTCCTTTTTGCCTGTCCTATCTATGATAAGTTCATCCATTTGTTTTCAAATTGGTATATTTTCCACTCATTGCATCAGGTCATGTCCAATCGCATTCGCATAAGATCTTCATATATTGTCTTTAGTTATGTCTTTTTGCTTTAGATAAGTCGTTCGATAGCTTAGAATCTGAAGTTTGTCCCTCTTATTTCAATCAGTCTATATGGAGATTTAGTGTGTATGATATTGCCTATCATCTGTTTGCAGCGTTCCCAGTATGATCTTGAAGAGGAAATGAGGAATGCCCCAAAAAAGCGCAATGGAAGCGGCACATATAAGACGCATATGGATGCTCAGAGTTATTCATTTGAACGAAGCAACAGTAGGAGACAATGGAGAGAGGTTCGGAGATCTTATGGTAGGTAACTCACACATTGAAGGAAGGGTTGAAGACGCTTGATCTACATGTTGACCATGGTAATGGCAATCCAGCATCCTGCAGCAAAACCCAGCATGATGTCATGCAAGGATGTTAAGATAATGAGTTTCTGCATTTCATGCATAACATGCAAGGAATGTCAATCGATATCCTGCTGCGTTTTGGTTGATTATACATGGAGATGGTATTACAAGGCCTCTGTTCCTGAGATTTTCTCAACTATAGAAGACACTTTCTACAAAATGGTAAAAAGGGGAAGGAGAGAAATTTGATGGTCCTAATACAAAGTTTGACATACGTTCTGATTAAACTTCCTGAAGGCCCAAAAGAGTGTGCTAGATGTGGCAAAAAAGGGAATAAAAAATGGCTTGCTTGAGGAAATCTTTGAGAGGAGAGGATTGCTAACTAGTTGAGCATGTGTAAATGTATCGGCAGTGTACAGATGAGAATTAAGTCATGCCATCAATTCTAATTTTCGTTGTTTCATCTGTTGGATCATATTGTTATGGTCTAAATTATGAGCAGTTTCATTTGAACGGCTTCGAAACTTTTAGAGTTCACAGATTCCTACAACCATCCTTTTTTCGTTTATTTTTTTTGTAGGAGACGAATAGAATGTAGTAGTAGTTGCGGATCTTCTGCTTAACTGGATCGGAAATTAAATCGATATCGAACGATAAAAATCGAATTGAAAGATAAAACAGAGAATCATGTTCTTTGTAGATTATCTATCCTATCTTCTCCACCAGTTTGTAAAATCTGTTACACGTCTTGGTGTAATTCTAATACCAAGTTCAACTATGGATACTAATAGATATACTAAAATACTTCAATCTTCGCGTTCACACCCTAGAATCCAGGAGAAGATAATAACAAAATCAATCACACTTTTCAAACAAAACAGCAATTTAACACCTTTCATACATACCAAAAGAATTGAAACACGTCGTTTTCCAGATTGGATTCCGGTGAAAATTTAAGAAACTACTTTTGTTTATGTCATCATCTATGTACTCCTACCATCTTACACACTACCACTTCGTAACTTCTTCAGAACCTTCTATTATTTCCCCTATGCCTACTTACCGACCTCCATTCACTGCCTTTATCGGAAAGTTTAGTAACCGCACCACCTCCGACAATCATCCTAGTCG
>JAOSBO010000008.1:24340074-24353302 GCA_027563915.1 Erythroxylum rotundifolium
GCATGATCGTGACAGAGCCCTTAAATCTCAGGAGTGCACAATCGAGCACTAGCCCATTTTTCAAACAGAAGTGCATGATCGTGCATGACCAAACCATTTTATTATTTCTTTCAATAGGCTTTGCGCAGTTGTGACTTAAGTCCTCACAACCGTGACTTCTCTTCCTTTGTGCGGTCGTGACTCCTTTTTTTATTATTATTAAAGGTTTTTTTTACTCACAACCGTGACTTCTTTTTATTTTCTTTTCTTTTCTCATTTGATCTTACAACAATGACTTCTTTTATTATTAAAGTCACTCAATCCTTGTGTATTGTAGCCATGAATTCAGTACCGAGACCTATGGCCATCATGTTAGGTCCCACATGTGCTGACAGATTCTCAATTTATTATTTAATAAGTTTTTCCAATAATAAATTGATTGGTTTTTTTTCATAAGGAATATGAACACAAACTGGACTGAAAATCAGGTTAGTTTGTATTTTTCCGGTTGAATTGTTCGGTCCAGCCTGATTTTAAAATCATTGATTATAATAAAAGGGACGGGCCTATTTATATAAAAAAATAGACTAATTAGAAATAAACTTAAATAAGGAAGAACTTGATTTGAGAAGAACCTAAACTTAAAAGGAATAAACTTAAATAAACAAGAGCTTAATTAGAGAAGAACTTAAACTTAAATAAAGAAGAATCTAATTGGTAAAGAACCTAACTTAAACTTAAATAAGGAAGAATCTAATTGGTAAAGAACCTAATCAATGACTAAATATATTTACATTGATTATAGTATATATTATCATATTATCAAACCCCTCAAATTCAAGGTGGTAAAGAAACAGATATCTTGAATTTGGAAACAAGATTGCGAAATCCAAGAACATAATGAGCTTTAGTAAATATATAAACAGTTTGATCATGACAGGAGACAAACAAAATTAATCATATTATGATGAATATGATGACACACAAAGTGATAATTGATCTCGATATGTTTTGTGTGCTCATGAAATACACCATTATGGGCAATCTGCATAGCACTTCTATTATCATAATATAGAGCAATAGATGGAGATGAAATGTCCATACTTTAAAGTAAACAGCGAAGCTTTGTAAGGTCAAAAGTAGTATAAACGAGACTTCGATATTCAACTTTAGTACTACATTGAGAGCCAATGATTTGTTTCTTACTATTCCAAAAGATAAGTGAATCACTAAGTAAAAACTAATAGTAGACCGATGGTCTATAATGTTCACTAGCCCAACCAACATTTAAATAACCTCATAATTGAAGAGAAGACTAGTTGGAATAATGAAGAATATGAAACAAGGCACTTTTGATGTAAAGAAGAATACAAAGAATAGCTGCATAATGAGTAGTATAAGGAGCTATCATAAACTGACTGACAATGTGAACAACATAAGAAATAAGATTGTCAATAAGTTGATGATAATAAGTAACACCCACATACCCCCTAGAAGAATATGTAAATGCCCCACAAAATAGAATTAAAACAGACCAACCAATCCAAACGCTTCCAGAAACTCAAGCAAACATACTTTACATATCATTAGATTTTGTATACAAAACATATCAAACATATTCTACCATTCTAAATACATGTTCTAAGTTCCAAATTCATCCTATATTAAGGTTATTACAAAGCTTTAAACAAAACACAAAATACAATATGACTTATTACATTGAAATACAACTTAAACTTAAACACAAATATGCATCTTCCAAAATTAAACATATCCTTCTTTGCCACTGCGGTTGTCCCAACCTTAGATCTTCTTATCAAAACCTACACAGAGGCAAAACGACCGTGCTAAGCATATAGCTTAGTGGGAAATAACTAAACAAGATATAATCTTCTGACTATTTCTAATAATCATCTAACATACACATGCACTGAATTATATCAAATCACATACAACCTTTAATTTTTCAAATTAAAGAACAATCTAATATTATTTGCATCATAACAGAATATAAAATATCAGAACAAGATACACCTTCTTCAAAACAAAAATTACAAGTATCCGAACAGGATATCATAATAACGAAACAGAACTTTTAAGTATCAGAACAAAACTTGATTGTGTCAGAACAGAACTTGATTATATCATAACAAATTTTAATTGTATCATAACTGAACTTAGCCTATATCAAAATTGAACATATATCAGAAATCAAAACAAGTTAGCCTGCTATTCTTTTTGTAGAAGTGGGTAACAGGACCAGAACAAGAGTAACCTATGATTGGTAACACAGAACAGGAGAGAATTGTGTCTTAGACACCAAAGTCTTAATATCAGGAGACACTAAAGTGTTAATATCAGGAGACATTGAAATGTCACAAGAGTAGCTACAGACCCTTCTAGGCGTGCCTATTTACCCACGAATAGGACTTGGTAGTTTTAAAACAAACCATTTCAGGTTCAAAATCACAAGTAAAAGATGTAGTGCATAACATATGTCTTTATTCCATTTTCCTCAAATTGAACACAGACATGCACATCTAATCAAATTTAACATACCTTATGAGCATAAATATTTGCAATAATATACCATTAAATGCATTATGTATTTACAGACTACATATAATTACACAAATTTCTAATTCATAAACAATCATATTTAATTCATATCGCATAAACCCTTTGAAACACATTTGTATTCATAAGGACACATTCATCCTTGAACACACCATACATTTCAACATTAGATGCATTATTCACTAACCACACATTCTTTAAGTAATTACGTCAATTATTAATCCATAACTACATTAGGTTTTACTCAATTAATCTAACATCATCTAGGTTCATTTACTACCTCAATTAAGTTCAATTAAACCATTATTAAGTACTTTAATCTTATATAGTCCGATAATTGTCTAAAACTAAAATATTCTCCTAAGTACAACCCACCCTCCCACGATCCTTACAAAAGCTACTGCAACTGCCCGTTGTCGTGGGATGTGTTCCACGATCATGGCCTAACCATTTTCCTGCACATTTCTAGATTTTCACACCATGTTACCAAATTCAAAACTGTTATAGTAGTGCTCTAAAGACAATCATTTTTAGCACCTTTGTACAAACTTTATTTTAATTAATGTAGTGAAAGGAAATTTTCATTATTCGTTTATATATGAATTGATATTGATCTTAAATCGAATTAATGAAGTCCATGATAAAAAATATAGTATGAAGTAAATCATGATTAGGTCATAATAGTGAGATTACTATCTTGTGCTATTATATTAGTATCTAAATAATCCCTAGTCATAGGATTAATAAGATATGACTTTATTAATCCAAATATACTGGCACAAGTTATACTCCTTGATTTGATCAAACAGGGGATCTCAAAAACTGTATACATGAGATGTTTACTGTTAACATGTGGATGTTTACTAAGGATGGTAAGTAAATCGGATGACCCTTAATGATATTGTCATATGGATGATCTATTGAATGTCAATAATTAATCTCGTAATAGCAATAGTGAAAATATCTGTAGACTTGAGGTACTCAAGGATATCTTGGATACCAACCACGTACTTTGACATCATTCCTTGTTAACTTAAGACGAGGTCGCTCTTAGGGTGGTGATTAGGTACAGCTATTGGTATTCGAAGGTAATTGGGTAGCCAATAAAGGATTCACTACTCCTGATAGAAGAAGATGATACCCACGATCTCGTGTCAAGGTCATTATTCAAGAGTCTCTAGCTAGAGCCGTTATATGTCATGAAGAAAGTCTTCAATGACACATAGAGTAATGAGATCCTAAAACAAGAATTAACATCACTTGGACTAAATATGACGTAATCAGTCTAGTTGGAGTTGCCACATAGCTCATGACCCAAAATAAGTAGGATATAGTATGGTGAAGGGACGAATTGCACAGTAATTATCTATAGAAAGGTTTATAAGTTGGATAATTAACTATCGAAGAGTTCGTGTGTTAATCAACTTATATTTTAGCAAATTGTCGTCATGAAACCCTTCATGATTTGCTTAAATTAAGAGTTAAATCAAGTGCCTAAAATAACTGAGAACTTAAGGGTCACGTGCATAAAAGATCAGATGAAAAACATAATATGTATGGCTAATTCATGGCTGAAGGCGAGCCTATTTTTTAAGTAGGCCACGTTCATGGCTCATGTGAATTCTTCACTTATGTACACAAGGTCTTACCACTTCTTACACACTCAAGTAAGCGCATAAGGGCTCTAGAAGAGTTCTAAAGTGAGAGAGAAGTATTAAGAGTCTTGTTCTTGCAATTTATGCAATTGTTGCATGAATCAAAGTGCATGCAACAAGAGTCTTGATCCATCTTCTATCATTTTGAGCATCTACTAGAATTCATCTAGTTTGGTCCTCAAATCAACCTTATACATTGTTTCTTCTTGAGTTCTGCGTGTTTTTGGGTGATCAAGGAAGCGTTTGGTGTTTACAACAACCTAAACAAGGAGAAGAAACAAAAAAGGAGGAGAAACAAAAGGTAAAAATGTTTTATATTTCATGTTCTTTACCTATCCATACATGCATGTTTGATTCTGTGTTTTTCGGATTGTCAACGTGTCAGAATCTATACCCTGACACTTCTGCTACATTCTCATCCATATGATGCATGCAACTATGGCCATCCCAACAATGGTATCAGAGCAAGTTTATGCATGTATAGAGATGTATTGAACATATGTAAAGTGTTTGCTGGGTTATGACTGACATGCATTTTGATTTGGAATAATTCGTGTAAAGTGTAGAAATTGTATTTTTCTTATTTTCTTTTGCAAAAATGTTTATAAGATGTTATATCATGTTTCTATCAAAGGAAATAGCAATTGAATTTCATTTGCTATTTTATTTCGAATTAATATCTAGATTGTTAATATATTGGTTTCTGAGAATTTTTGAAAAATTAAATGCATGTGCTGATTTTGAAAATTTCGTAATAATTCTTTAAAAAATTTTCTGATTTTCTTTTACAGAAATGTTTATAAGGTATTTTTTTAATGTTTTGGTAAAAATAAAATGCAATTTAATGTCAGTTGCTATTTTATTACGAATTTAGTTTCAGCCTGATGTATGTATGAAGTCTGGAAATTCTGGAAATGTGATGAACATGCATGCTTGTAAATTCTATATTAATTTTTATAAAAATTGTTTCTACAAATTTTATGCATGCATATACGAGATGAGATATTGCCACGTGTATGAGATGCATGACACTTGTTGTTCAAGTGATTATCTTATGCATGCATGATGTATTGTTTGACTAGTGTAAAAGTAATATGACAAGTGTCATACACATGTGATGTACTGGCTTATTCCAATTTATTAATAAATAATTCCTAAGAATTAGGTTCTGGAATTTTTTATTAGACACATTTAGAATGTGTATAAGACTGAAATTTTTTATTAGACAGATTTAAAATGTGTATAAGACTTTAGAATTTTTCCAAAATTAATTGAATTTGATTCAATTAATAAATAAAGTCAAAGTCAACATTGGTTAACTTTTTGAAAATTGACGGAGTTGACTAAATGACTCATACTGAATGTATTTCAGTTGTAAGACCTTAATAAAGTTCTTATGTGATAAAATATGTATTGTTTTGATGATAATAGCATGCTTAATGCATGTACTTGAAATTAGGGTTCCAAAAATTTTTCGAATATCGAATCGGTCCCTTTAGTGTCTAATAGGTCAACTTATTTATCTTAATGATTTTGACCGTCAAGATAATTTTGGCATGTGCCGAATTTGTTTACATAAATTTGAGATAACCTAGGGATATTATAAATGACTAATTGATGTATGAGAATTTTGTACCCTAGGGATTATTTTAGAATTACTCCAAGTAGAGCATAGCATTTCTAGTGTGACTAGATAAAGACATATAAACAATGATTAAAGTGTTTAATTTGGACATCAAAATAATTAAATTTCCTAATCAAATCACATTCATAAGTTGGATTAGACAAGATTAATACTAGTACCCGATTAGGTTCAAGAGTTAAATCGAATCACGAACTTTAGATGCATAGTCAAGTCATAACCGAAATTAAACCTCCTTTATGTGATGCATGCATTAGATGCAGTTTAAGGGTAATTATGGACATAGGCTCAATTCAAATGAGTTGTCCCTAATCTAAATATATATATGTGATATACATATTCAAGATCGTCCAAGTAATACATATTCAAGATCATCCAAGTATTGACGAGGCCAAAGAACAGATCCCTTAACCAAATATTAGGACTTACACCTTCCATTAATATGTCAAGAACTAAAGTTCTTTTAGAGTTAGGTTGTTGGGCAAACCCAAGCCCATTCTATACGAATATGTTCAAACTATGGAAATTAGATTTTCAGATTAATGGGTTGGTCCTAACTGGAAGCGTTGATTTGTTGGACAAACCCAAGGTTAATGTGGATAGAAGTGAAGTTGGGTTGTATATATGGGATGTATATAAATCAGGAGTTGATGACTCAATGACTGTGCTAATTCAACAGTTGATGGCACAAGTCAATAGTTGTATAAATGAATGCAATTAGTATGAATGATACCTACAGATTGACCTAAGGTGGCTTGTTGGGCAAACCCAAAGTCATTATTGGTGATATCGAATATCGACCCATTAAGAAAATTGTAAGTTTTCTCGAATTCTTAGTAAAGGCTATGAATTTGAATAAAAATAGTGGCACCTATAATGCATATGATTAAAGTCCTTATTGATATGCATTAGTGTACCTTCTAACACTTTCTCTCGTTCTTTTAGGTTATTTGAATTGTCACGATGTCTTTGTCTAGTGTGAACCTACGCTCGCTATTGGACTCCAATAAACTCGCAGGACCTGACTTCTTGGATTGGCTATGGAATTTGAGAATTGTTCTCAAATCTGAAAAACTAGGATATGTATTAGATGAACCATTTCCCCGATCCCCCTACTGTTGATGCATCTGATGAAGATCAGAAAGCTTACAAGAAGCTACTGAATGATAGTTAGTTAGCTAACTGTATAATGTTGGCCTCTATATCACCAAAACTGCAAAAGCAATATGAGGCTATGGATGCTCATACCATAATCTACCATCTGAGGGAACTGTTTGATGAGAAAGCTCGGTTTGAAAGGTTCGAGACCTCGAGGTTGCTTTTTCTTTCTAAGATGGTTGAGGAATCATCTACAGTGCAGTATGCGTTAAAGATGAATGGATACATTGACAGATTAGGCAGTTTGGGCTTCCATTGCAACAAGGAAGGACATTGGAAAAGAAATTGCAAGGCTTATCTAAAGTCACTGAAGTAGAAGAAGGCATTAGATGCCCCACTGCCAACTTCAGGTATGATATTTGTCATTGAGGTTAATACTATTTTTTATCATATCATTTGAGTATTAGATACCGGATGTGGCTCACGCATATGTGTTGATATGCAGGGTATCAGGGATAGTAGACCACTCAAGAAGGGAGAGATGAACCTACGTGTGGGAAATGGAGCAAGAGTTGCTGCATTAGTCGTAAGGACATATGTTTTGTATCTTCCTAGTGGGCTAGAGTTAGTTTTGGAAAATTGTTATTATATACCCGTTGTGACAAAAAACATTTTATCTGTTTCATGTCTTAATAAAGCAGGGTTTCATTTAACTTTTTCAAGCAATGGTTGTTTAATTAATTTAAATGAAATGTTATATGGTACTGCTACATTGTGTAATGGAATTTATATATTAGATATTTGCAATCCAATTTTAAATATCAATGACAATAAAAGATAAAAATGAGATAACTTAAAATCATCTTACATATGGCATTGTCAACTTGGCCATATAAGTGAGAAACACATGATTAAGCTACACAAGAATGGTAGCCTAGGGTCATTTGATTATGAATCATATGATACATGTGAATCTTGCTTGTTAGGCAAGATGACTAAATTACCTTTTAAAGGAAAGGGTGAACGAATGAATAGGTTATTAAACCTAATACATTCTGATGTATGTGGTCCGATGTCCATTTATGTCAGAGGTAGTTTTGTGTACCTCATTACTTTTATGAATGATTATTCATGATATGGGTATGTGTATCTAATGAGATACAAGTCAATGTTCAAAGAATTTAGACATGAAGTAGAGAAACAACTCAGTAGAATTATTAAGACACTTCGATCAGATCGAGGTGGTGAATACTTGAACGAGAAATTTCTAACTTATATCAAAGATAATGGGATGGTTCCCAATGGACTCCACCTTACACACCATAAGATAATGGTGTGGCTGAAAGGAGAAACTGAACCTTGTTAGATATGGTAAGGTCAATGACGGGCTTAACAGATCTATCGAAATCTTTTTGGGGTTATGCACTCGAGACTAATGTTTATGTGACAAACAAAGTCCCTTCTAAGGCAGATGAAGTTACTCCATATGAGATATAGACTAACAAAAGGCCCTATCTTTCTCATATGAAAGTTTGGGATTGTCCAGCTTATATGAAGCAGACTTAATCAGACAAGCTTGAAGCGAAATCTAATAAATGTTTGTTTATAGGATATCCTACGGAAGCAATTGGATATTAATTCTATAATGCTTTGGAGAAAACGGTGTTTGTCTCAAAGCATGCTGTCTTTCTAGAGAGAGAGTTTCTTCTAAGAGAAGACAATGGGAGCAAAGTTGAAATTGATGAAATTCATGATGCTCAAATAGACGTAAATTAATTGCTTGAACCCGAAATTGTTGTTCACAGAGATGAGACATTAGTTAAACGTTCTGACACACAAAATGTTCGTAGGTCAAGTAGGATACGTGATGTTCCAGAAAGATATGGATTTCTAGTAAGCGAACACAATGATGTATTAGTTATAGAGGACGATGAGCCTACAACCTATGAAGAGGCTCTGAAAAATTTAGAATATGAAAAATAGCTTCAAGCCATGAAATTCAAAATGGATTTCACGTACGAAAACCAAGTATGGACTTTAGTTATCCCACCCGAAGGGTTAAAACCTATAGGGTGCAAATGGATTTTCAAGAAGAAAATCGACATGGAAGGTGATGTGATTACCTATAAAGCGAGGCTAGTTGCTAAAGGTTATTGTCAAAGACAAGAAGTTTACTATGATGAGACATTTAATCCCATAGTCATGCTTAAATCCATTAGAATAATCCTAGCCATTTCTTCTCATTATGATTATGAAATTTGGAAAATGGATGTAAAGATGACTTTCCTGAATGGAAACCTAGTTAAGGATGTGTATATGATATAACCTAAAGGCTTTGTATCTAGATATGACAAAAAGGTTATACAAGCTTCATAAATCTATTTATGGATTGAAGTAAGCAGCTAGGAGTTGGAACATCCGATTTGATGAGACAATAAAAAAGTTTGGTTTCTCACAAAATCTTAATGAACCTTGTGTGTACAAGAAGCAAGTGGGTGGGCTATCATATTCTTTGTGTTATATATGAATGACATATTACTAATATGAAATGATATCTTAAGTTTGCAATCAGTAAAAGTTTGGTTATCTCGAAATTTTTCCATGAAAGACCTTGGAGAAGTAACTTATATATTGGGAATAAAGACCTATAGAGATAGGTCAAGGAAGTTGCTAGGTCTTTCACAGTCAACATACATAGACAAAGTGATAAATAGGTTTAACATGGAGCAGTCCAAGAGAGGGTTTCTTCCTATGACTCATAGGATAAACTCTTAAAATCTATGTCTCCTAAGACACAAGATGAGAGGACTCGCATGAGTATGATCTCATATGCTTCGACAATATGATCAATCATGTATCCTATGTTATGTACAAGACCTGATACATCGTATGCTCTAAGTATTACGAGCAGATATCAATCGGATCCTAGTGAAGGTCGATAGGTAGCTATCAAGAATATCCTAAAGTACTTGAGAAGGACTAAGGATGTATTCTTGATATATGGAAATGGAGATCTGGTAGTGAGCGGGCATACAGATGCCAGGTTTCAATCTGACCAGGATGACTTCAAATCCCAGTCAGGTTATGTTTTCATGCTGAATGGTGGAGCAATCAGTTGGAAGAGTTCCAAACAAGAGACGACTGCAAATTCAATGACTGAATCAGAGTACATTGTAGTTGCGGAAGCGACGAAAGTAGTTGTTTGGATTAAGATATTCATTATAAAAATTGGAGTGGTTCCAAGTATAATAAACTTAATATTGTTGTACTGTGACAACAATTGGGCTACTGCTCAAGCTAAGGAATCAAGGTCTCATTAAAGGTCCAAGCACGTACTCAGGACATATCACCTGATCAGGGAGATAATTGACAAAGGTGATGTGAAGATAGAGAGAGTGCCCACAAATCAGAACATTACTGATCCTTTGATTAAGCAACTTCCTCAAATAAAATTTAATTTTTGTGTACTCGCCTATAGTATTAGATATAAAGGCAATTGACTTTAGTGCAAGTGGGAGACTGTTAGAGTGGTGCTCTAAAGGCAATTACCTTTAGCACTTTTGTACAAACCTTATTTTGATTAATAAAGCGAAAGGCATTTTTCATTAATTTGATATTCATTTATATATGAATTGATATTGATCTTAAATCGAATTAATGAAGTCCATGATACAAGATATAGCATGAAGGAAATCATGATGAGATCATGATAATGAGATTCCTATCATGTGCATTATGTTAGTATCTAAATAATCCCTATTCATAAGATTAATAAGATAGGACATTACTAATCCAGATAGCTGGCACATGTTATACTCCTTGATTTGATCAAGCAAGAGATCTCACAAATTATATACATGAGATTTTAGAGTTAACATGTGGATACTTACTAAAGGTAGTAATTACATCAGATGAGCCGCGATGAGATTATCATATAGATGATTTATCGAATGTCAATGATTAATCTCATCACAGCAATGGTGCAAATATCCTTAGACTTGAGGTACTCAAGGATATCTTGGATACCAATCCTGTGCTTTGACATCATTCGTTGTTAACTCAAGACGAGGTCACTCTTAGGTTGGTGATTGGGTACAACAATCGATATTTGAAGGTAATTGGGTAGCCAAAGGAATGATATCTACAGTCTCTTATCGAGGTCATTACTCAAGAGTCTCTGGTTAGAGCAATTATATGTCACGAAGAGAGTCTATAATGACACATAAAGTAATGAGATCCTAGGACAAGAACTAATATATCTTAGACTAAATGTGACGTAGTCAGTTTAGTGGGAGTTGACACATAGCCCATACTCCGAACCAAGTGGGTTATAGTATAGTGAAACGACAAATTGCACAGTAATTGTCTATGGAAAGTTTTATAAGTTGGATAATTAACTATTGAAGAGTTTGTGTATTAATCGACTTATATTCTGACAATTTGGCGTCATGAAACCCTTCATGATTTGTTTGAATTAAGAATTATTTCAAATACCTAAAATAACCAGGAACTTAAGAGTCACACACATAAAAGATCGAATGAAAAATATAGTATGTATGGATAATTTTAAGTAGGCCACGATCGTGGCTTATAGGCCATAGTTGTGGTTGAAAGCGAGCCTATTTTTTAAGTAGACCACGATTGTGGCTAATGAGCCACGATCATGACAAAGAGCATGAATGAGTACATAAGTAAGTTCTTTACTTATGTACACAAGGTTTTACCACTTCTTATACACTTAAGTGAGAGCATAAGGGCTCTAGAAGAGTTCTAGAGTGAGAAAGAAGTGTCAAACAAGCAAAATTCTACAAGTTGAGAAGGAGTGAGAGGTTTCGATTGAGAGGAGTAAAGGATAAAGAGAAGGGTACCAAAACACCAAATGAGCTGGAGTTTTTCAGCTCTTGCTTTAGAAGGTCTCCTAACTTTGAAGGGACACAGTCCTTTCATGAGGTGACCTACATGACAAACATAGGAGTGGGCCACTTATCTTCTTATCATGCTTCCAAATGCTACAACTCAATTAGGACACTTATCACTTAACCAATGCTACCAAATGCCAATGCATTAGCTATGCCAAAAGCCACTAACTCATAAGCTTAGTCATCCACATTTCCATATACCAACTTACTTACCACTAGACTTTTTCCTAGTCCAAATGTCTATTTTAATACATTAATTTTCTAATGGTAACAATTAATTCCAAGTTGGTAAGTATGATCCATTAACTAAAATTCAAGATCATGCCAAAATTCAAAACATATACAATTCACGATCATATCACAATATCTAAAAATACACTTTCATGAATATGTAACATTTTAACTAGGGTATAATTTGGGGCAATACAATTCTCTCCCCCTTAAAAGAATTTCATCCTCGAAATTGATACCTGATGAGAACAACTAAGCGTATTGAGTTTTCATGGTCGATTATGGCTCCCAAATTGCTTATTTGAGTTAACCAGAGGTATTTGCTTATTTCTAAGTTGTCGGACTTCTCTGGCTAAAATAAACACAGGCCTTTCTTCATAAGTAAAATTAGGTTGAACTTGAATTTTTTGCATAGGAATCTTATATGTATCATCAGACTGATATTTTCTTAACATGGAAAAATGAAACACATCATGCAACTTGGCCAATTCTTCAGGAAGAGCAAATTGATATGCTAATGGTTCGACTCTCTTAAGAATCTCATAAGGACCAATATAACATGGGCTAAGCTTACCTTTCTTCCCAAACCAAAGTATGTGTTTCCATGACAATACTTTCAAGAATACCTTATCACCTATCTGATACTCAATATCTTTTCTTTTTAAATCGGCATAGGACTTCTGCCTATTATTAGCAACTTTCAATATTTTTGGATAACTTCCACTTTCTCTTTAGTATCTTTCACAATATGTGGTCTGATCATCTTGTTTTCACTTAATTCACTCCAACATACCAGAGTTCTACACCTTCTACCATATAGAGCTTTATAAGGCACCATGCCAATACTAGTTTGATAACTGTTATTGTAAGCAAACTCCATCAGAGAAAGATAGTTATCCCAACTTGCTAGGAATTCTAACACGCAACCCGAAGCATATCTTCCAATATATGAATAACCCATTCAGATTGTTCATCTGTCTAAGGATGGAAAGCAGTACTAAGCTTGACTTGAGTACCCAAAACCTTTTTGCAAACTTTTCCAGAATCTCAAAGTAAATCAAGGATCACGATCAGAAATAATAGATAATGGCACCCCATGCAACCTCACTATCTCATTCACATATAGG
>JAOSBO010000008.1:24386339-24412113 GCA_027563915.1 Erythroxylum rotundifolium
AACCCAATGTAACAGAAGAATCAACATGCTTTGACCACTCTGCTGAAAAAGCAAGATGATGCAAATTTGACTCCAGCTGTAAAACACCAATAACAACAAAAAAACCTAAATAAGAAGGTAAACTTGAAACAATCTTCAAGGATTACAGCTGCTTAAGAGGATCTAGTTTGTTCTAAACCAGGGACCAGCACTGCAACCTGTAATGCTAAATTGAAAAGCTAATTTAGTGAGGTGAAAGATTCCTTTCTGACGACATTTTACAAATTTGAGAGACAACACACAAGCTGAAATCAGATCTCTTCAGGTTTATTCACAGACTTGGTGATACAATCAAGTGAAGCTTATGATATTAATATGCTCTGCAACTGATAGACAAAATCAAAATCCACAGTTTGCAACAAAAGCAACCAGATTCATTATTCATAACAAATATATTGAAAATGTTATATAAATTAGGGGTGAAAAGCTTCACAAAAAAGTCAGCTTCATTTGAAATAAATGCCTCACATAATCAAAAGTTTGAACTAACCACAATAGCAATCTAATCAAAGAAAGTCCTTACCATCAACACCAATTGTTTCAGAGACTCAATATCAGACTCCTTAAGAGCGGTTTTGCGCCAAAGCTGGGTAAAGTGTGGATTCAACCATGGGCCTAATAGAAGTCCTTGCAACCTATCTTCCATGGAGAGAATATAACGGGTAACCACATTTAGATGACCTATACTTCTTTTTAATTGAAGGCCACCCACCTGGCATAGAGATGCTTCTTTGGTCGGACCATAACTAATATTAAACAAACAATCTGAATCATCATCCGAAAACCTGCAAGAGAAACACCATCCACATTTTTCTGTCTGAAAATTTCTATTCATTCCCAGAATATTTGGCCAGTAGAAATTGGCATTTTTCTTTGAGATAACCTTCATCTGAGCTGAGATTATTTCCTCTCCTGACTTTATGGAATCTTCAATCTTTCTATCTGATGATTTACGCATCAACTCTTCAACAACTAAAGAAGCCATGTGACCAAAACTATAGTAGTTCTTGTAACCAGCTCCAGGCTGCACTAGCTTAGCTTCCCCATTAGCTAAATTAACAGAAGATGCTGTACAACCAGAAGTTGCGGATTCTGAATTATCTCTTTTATTATTATCAAGGCTGCTAGATGCTATGAACCTTCCTTGAACTTCACATTTCTTTAAGTCAGCAGAAATGTTAGAAAAGTCAGTCTTATCGTTCTGGAAATTTTGATTCCTTGCCAACATATGAGTGGTTTCAGCAAATCTATCAAGGCTTAAACATGCAGGCTCCGTAGCACAATGAAGATTAGCAGATCCACTACCATATTCCTCCTGGAGCCTTCTATCTTTAAGTGTGCTATTATTGACCATATGTGTTTCTGCTGATACCGCAGTTGGGGCTGCTATGCACATGTCTGGGCCCAGAGTAAAGTTTGCAGAACCCAAAGTTCTAGTTGCTCCGTACAAGCTGACAGCCATACCCCAATGCTTTTGGAGAGCTCCCAAGATGCCCCTATAATGCACCTCTGAAGACTTAAGCACTTCAACAACCACACTGAGATCTTCTTTGTTGTAAAAACCAAATGAAACTTCCCCTTCACAAGAATCAGACCTGCAAAAGCATGTAAACAGTTTGAAAAAGTTACAAATATAGAAAAATCACAATAACTCAGAGCAGAAGTGTACATTAAATACATAAACACATCATCAACATCATGGAGCTAACAAAAAGAGGAAGTGCGAAAAAAGTACTTTCTTCATAAGCACACAAAATAACAAGTAATTTAATTGTTATTGACAATTTTGCTTTTTATGGAAAAAATCCCATTTAATGGTAAGTTAATGATGAATGTAAGCAAGATGATCGAGCACAAACTTACACCAATAAATAACCACAGCTGCTAAAAAATAGTCGGCCAAAAGGATCCACACCCAATAGCTCCGCTCCTCGAAGTGACTTTCTTGGTGTCATCCAAGGTTGATGCCGGTCTACAGCACATTCAGGGCAGTACCAGTCACCCTCTGGCAAAGAATCACTGACAACACCAACACACTTTGAATGATAAGCAGCAGGACAACCATCACAACATATCAAGCTCCCATCCATCTTACAAAGGTAGCATTCATCACTGTTCCAGTCTGTTGTATCATCAGCACCCTCCTCAGTCAAACAAGAGCTACCTGACAAATCCATTCCAGCCCTCCTTTTCACATATCGGTCAAAGTCTAACTCACATTCAGCGCCAGAAGATCTCCTGCTAAGCTCTGACCTAATGGTTTCCACCTCAATCATATTGTCACAAAGACAATGCAGTATCTCAACTTTCACATATGCTGGTTGTTCATAATAGTTAGTCTTTAAGAGTTCCATACGACTCAGATCAAATCCAGGTTTCAATCCTGAACCATGAATGAGGAGATACTCAACCATAAACGCAGGCCATGTGATCAAGTCCAACAAACCCCAGTTAAGACTCCTACATCGGCGGTAAATTTTCCAAAAAGTAAGTAAACACAGATCACAGTTAAGCATTAAAAGAACAGAGAAGAAACAGAACTGTACCTCAGGCAATCAGAAGCAGATTCTGAACCTTCATGTGAAAGCTGTTCCAAATGCTTTCTTAGAGTTTGCAAAATAGCAACATGAATGCTATCAAATAATAAACTGGGAGAATTGCACTTCAATGCTGCCACAAAATCTTCCAGCTCAAAGGGACTTAAAAACAATAAGGTACTAAATGATCTTAAACAAGCATAAATTGCAAAAATGTCAAGCACAGGAGTTCCATCCAAATCTAAATTCCGTGATGATGGTGGTAGTTGCACCTTCACAGGAAGAACAAGCAGCTCATCAAACCTCCCATGCTGTAATGTGTCAGGGTTTTCCTCACTCACTGCACCAAATGGAGCAGAAACTGATAAATCATTGGCCACAAAAGATGGAGCTGACGGTAAAACATTGCTTCTAGCTGACCCTCGACGAGCACTCCTTCTCAACACTGTCATCTCAGGTGTATAACTTATATCATCCAAAAGTTTTCTCCTCTTTCTACGCTTAGAATGCATTTCTGATTTTGCACCTCCTGTGTCATCTGGGATATTATCAGTTACCATACCACAATCCCCCTTAACACTGTTGGCACCTGTAGAGATCATTGCTTCTGACATAGAATTCAAATTATCTGCAGGCTTTCTGCCCCTCCTCCCCCCCCTGCGGCTACCACTAACTCCACTTATTCCACTTTTAATATAACCTTGTTTCCCAGAAATTAAATCGCTATCCTGCTTAACAGCTTTAGCATCTAGCATTTCAAGAGACTCACAAGCCCTTGCATCTTGACCAGAAACAGTTTCGTCCCTTTGAATTCCTTTAGGTGTCCCAATGCATGAGCCCTTGGCATCATGAACTTCCTCCAGTGTCCCACTAGTGCTGGTTCCTTCATCTTGAGTCCCCGCCACAACCTTACCAGCTTCCTCCAGCTTTTCCATGTCTTCTTTGACCACCATAAATGAAGCACTGTGCTTCACCTGCCCTTCGTCATTACAACCAATATCATCTCTGCTTTCATCATCAATTACCAAATTTAAATCAAACCTGGGTTCCCTCTTCTGGGCCTCCACAACTTTTCCTACCAACTGGACCTCCCCGAAACTGTCTTCTGCATCACCATTCACATTCAAATTCAAGTCAATACACCCTCTCTTCTTTGACTCTCCCCGCACACTGTCAGTTAACCCCCCCTCCTCGTTCAAATCAAACCCTTCATTCAAATTTAAGTTGAACCCAGCATTCAAATCTAAGACGCCTTTAGAACCAACATCCCCATTCTCTACAACCCTATTCAAATCAACGTCTATGTTCCTCTCAACAGCCTCAATTTCTTTCAAATTTCCCACCAACCCATCATTCAAATCCACATTTCTGAAAATACCCAAGCCCCCATTGTTATCTAATCGTGTCCCTAGGGTTTCACCAGTTGAATTGGAGGTACCTGACTCTGCAACTCCCGCTTCATTCCCTCGATTCCTTGGCTCCACACGGCATCGTTTCTTGGGTCTGCGATCAACCCGAGTTTTGTAGCCAATCGGAGCGTCAACCACGAGTTCAACAACCTCTGAGACGCTAAGCTCCTCGGAATCTCCGTCTTCGTA
Source organism: Erythroxylum rotundifolium (assembly GCA_027563915.1). Taxonomy (NCBI): domain Eukaryota; kingdom Viridiplantae; phylum Streptophyta; class Magnoliopsida; order Malpighiales; family Erythroxylaceae; genus Erythroxylum; species Erythroxylum rotundifolium. The sequence continues at coordinate 24,390,514 of JAOSBO010000008.1, forward strand.
CGCAACCATGAAGAATCCAGACGACGCGTCGTAGGATTGCACAACCCCACTACCCTTTAAACTCTTCTTCACAAATTTACCCACAAATTCCATTTTGTTCTTTGAAAATGAAAGTGTCCTTCTTCTTCTTCTCTTTGATCAGCAAACAAATGAATCAGAGAAGATAAGAAACGCCCTACTCGTGGGGCTTGCTCCTTTCTTTGTCTTTCTCCCTCTAGAATTGGGGGGACTTTAGGCAGAGAGAGAAGAAAAGGTATGAACTTTCTCTCTCTGCAGGTGATTTAAACGTGAACACGCAGAGTTAGAGAGAGAGAGCGTGTAATTGACTTTTCTAAAGGTGAAGTTAGGAAGTGGGGTAAGTTAAGTGGCTGAGTTGGACTTAGAATGGAAGTTTCTTTTCTTTTGCTCTCCTGCAGAATGGAAGCCCTTTTCCAGGAAAAGAAGAAAGATTAGGTCTCAAATGGAATTGTAATTCATTCTAAATCAATGGATTCAAATCTTGCAATATAATTACAGCACTTTTGAGTTCACTCACCCTCTACCAAATCCAGTTTCATTCCCATCCCAACTTGATCTTTAAGAAAAGTAACAATCCAATCCATTAAGATGAAGCATTCTTTCTTGTGTTCCCATGGCATGTGTCTTTAAATTAGGAAGCATCCAATTTTGATTTGAGATAACCTAAACATTATCCTGAGGCATGTTTTCTTTCTTTGTTCCATCCAATCCAAACCAAATCGTATTTGCATGTGTTTTGAGTTAACAAAAGCTAATCTTGTTATATAAAAATAAGGGAAAGTCATACAAATGAAATGTAGGTGAGCTCCTTTCCCTTTACTTGTTTTCACACAAAAGCCTGAAGAGACACCTGTTCATTTCTCTTTTTCTTTCTTTGACTATTGACACTTATCATCTACTCAAAATATAAAAGAAAAAACATGAGCTTTCTTGGATGATTGAGAACACAAAGGCCAATGCATGACTCAACCTTTTGGTGTACTTCATCCTTCATTGTTGTAGCAATCAAACTCCAAACAAGCTTTCCCCTCATCTTCTTAAATACTGATGTACTCAATTCTTCAGTAAACTACAAAAATTAGAGTTTTGGATGGAACTGATTGAATCACTGAAGCTACGTTCAAATTTCCTGCTCTAATATTTGTCTGGCATCAACAAGTTTTGGGCAGGAAAAGAAACCCAGGGCAGATGATGCGGAGTTAAACCAAAAACCTTCAACCAGATGAATCGTCATTAAGAGGCCCGCGTAAACCGGAATAAACTGCTTTCAAGAAAAGAGGATGAGTATTTTTAGTGAACCCCTCTGCATCCAACTTCTCAATGAAAGGCCATATCTGCCACAAAAGTATTAGGAACATAAACAACACAGCTTCAGGATCCAATTTCGTGGACATGAGAATACAAAAATGTATAACTAAAGTACACCATGCTACCTAGCTAATTTTATAAGCTCTCCTGCAAGCTATGCACCTGAAACTACCAAGTGAAGTCAAAAGGGAACAGGGAGTACAGCAACTAGATTCACCTCTGACGAATATTGCCTAGAAAAAACTTTGACATAGCCTAAGGTAGGTAGGCACCATTGTTCCTTCTCACCTAAATCGTAAGCATTGCTTTCCTTCCTGCTGTTTGGCTCATTGTTCCTTCTCACCTACATCGTAAGCATTGCTTTCCTTCCTGCTGTTTGGCTGACTGCAATAGTTATTGAACGAAAAGTTTTAACAGAAACATTGTCTTCTTTAAAAGATAAATGTTTTAACAGCAATAAAGAAATGGGCAAGGGCAGCTTGATGACGCAAAGAAGAAATAGATGGAGACAGGACAGGTGAAAAGAAATACCTTTTCTTGGTTCTTTCATTCTCATTATCCACCACCATTGCTGACGATTCTTCGTGATCAACTGCCATTTCATCTGTTTGAGTCGACTTTAATCCACTCAGTGATTGAGCCTTTGATGCATCAGGCAGGCGTTCAATCAAAACTCTTGAGAAGTTCTTGTACAAGGAGAAGAATAACGCCTAGACATCACAATATTTGTCAGGACAAGAAAAGGACAACATGAATCTTTCATTAAACGCTGCAAGGAACTATCAATTTAAAGATTTTCTAGTCCTGGGATTCTGTTTGTAAAATTGGCAAAATTCCTATGTGATTGTAAAGACCATGAGCGAAAAATGAAGGAAGGCCACTTGCAGAGTGTATGTATGTTAGCTATTCACTACCATCTGGCTGTTAATATTCATTCCTAAGCTTTTACAGTTGCTACAAGAAAAATGATTGAAGAAAAAAGTGCAAAGCAAAACACAACAAGAAGGGCAGTGGGAGAAAACCAAATTCCCTACAATCTTTTTGCCTAAATATGAGAACAAAGGCAGATAACCTCTTGCTGAAGGCTTGAGCATTACGAGATGTTTAAAGGATAATCCATCCAAAAATATTGCACATGAATCAAATCTTAAATAATCTACAGAGATGATAAGTTGTATGACCTTAAAAAAAGATTCTCAAAGGTAAGGAATCAGTGACAAATCAGATCAGCAAACTAATTTACTATATGACAATGATGCTAGATAGGAAATATACAACAGTCTGAAGTTCAAGGGAGATCCAAGAGAGTGACATCTTCCTCTATCTCCGTATCTTTCTACTGTGGGCAGAATGCCAGTACTTATTTTTAACGTCTTAGGAAAATGCCAAGTTGATCTTGGATGATAAAATGACAAATCATTGATGTCTCCAACAAGGATACTACAGCTTGTCTTTCACAATTACCCCATTTTCCTTGTGTGCTTGGGCTAAAAGAGCCTCCTTGGCCTCCAGGGATTCACGCACTGGTACCTCCTCTTCTTTTGTCTTTTCAGCATGTGATTTCAAGAGCTTGATTCTGACAGGATTATCACCAAGAACAGGCTCACCATCCACCAAAGTGAGTTTTGACTCAGCAGCATCCAACTCTGCTTTTGCCTTGGCTGAAGCTCTTTCAGCTGATGCAAAAATTTTCTCAAGAGATGACACCTCTTTCCGTAGATCACATATACAGTTGTAAGTCTTGCTCAAAGCACTTCTAAGGACCTGCAGCAAGGAAAAGAAGAAAACAGAAACCTCAGGGTTTAGTTCATAAATCCTAGAAACACACTCTTTAGCATTATTAGCATGACAACGAATATATGATAGCTGAAGAATAGGTTGCGCAGACTTTTGCAGAACCCATTACTTAGCCTCCTGGCTTTATCACAGACATCCAAAAAAGGCATTCATTAGAAGTCAAATCAAAGAATTTGTGTAATATCCCAAGACATGGTTAGCATCAGATTATTAATGAACTTATGAGCTAGATTTGCTAGACATTATGCAACATGAGAGTTATGTGAGAGAGTTCAAACTTATACGGAATTAAAATTAACCATCTTCGCAGGGATGCTAATCTAACACCCATCTACTTGGCGGAATGAACTCCCTAGGTGAGCTGAAACTGAGAGGGAGATCATGTTCCCTAAAAATTTGAACAACAATTCTTATTTAGGAATGCCATGGCACTTATTTGATAACATTTGTCTTTGACTACTAGTCCAATGTACAGAGTGATAACAACCTACATGGAAGTATTACAATTACTAACAGAACAGACAATTTAAGCATACAAAGACATAATTATCATGATGTACCTCCCATGGTTGATCAGAGGTATGAAACTGCTCAACATTTTCTGGAGAAAAGACCCCTTCTAAAATAGCCAAATTAGACAGAAGCCAATAACCCATCATTCTATCAATTGCTATAGCAGTCCTTTGTGCAGTGTTCTTCCAATAGGAATTCACTTCTTCTATTAGCAAGACCTGCTTATCATGATCAGGGCTACTCGCGCAATGACTTGTCCATATCTCTCCAAAACAGTGATCAAATGAATGAAACTTTTTGAACCAGTGTCAATAAAAGTTTGAGAAACAACTTTGAGGGCAACTTCCCCGCCATGAATAGGAATCAGACTTTCCTCTAACCATGAAATCATTTCTTTCACATTTTGCGGCCCTTCACCATACTGTTGAACTCCATAGGAAGCTCATGTTCTATTGTCCTTTCTGTACCATCCACAACATGGTATCTGAAGTTAGGAGCACCCTTCGGTGGAAGCAGTTCTTATAAAGCAGGTGCATTCTCAATGCTCTACATTGAAAGATAAAGGGCAAGAAAAGGTGCCAACAAGAAGTAGAGCATCATGTAAACCCCATGTGACAAAAAAACTAATAGACTCATCAAAACAAGTTAGATAAGCCCCCGAGGAGAAAAAGTTGAGGTGTATAGCACTCAATTATTATAAATTCCAATGGTAGATTAGAGGCACTGCAAAAGAACTAGAATTTAAAATAATTTGTGGTAAATTAGAGACAATGCAAAAGAACTGGAATGTTGGGTATACCAAATGGTGGGTAGAAGCAAAATTTGGTAGAAAGCTTAAAAATGGGCACCTATTAGACCACAAATAGAAAATAACTTAATTTAAACCCAGAAGGCAAACTATGAAGATCACAGAAATCCAATGTATATACCTGCTTAACTTTATCCCAGTATGATAGACACACTTCTCTCTCCAAAACCTCCCGAACAAACACACATTGTGGAGCCCACTTAAGAAGGTCTAAGACATAAGCCCACTCTTCCCACGGCCAGATGAATTGAAAGTTTGATCTGTGAAGTATGAAAGCCTTGTCAAACATCATCAAACCAACTAACACAATGATCTCACCCTTATAACACAAGCATTCCAACATCTCATGCTCATTAGGATGTGAGGTTTTTAAATGTCTCTAATATTGTTCAAATTTTAAAAGCAATACTAATGTTGTAACACTGGAAAACGGGGAGTTCCTCAACTGACTAACAGTAAGGACTATTATCACTGGTGAAGTTAGGTTCAAAAGCAAATTTGATTCTTTCATAGTATTACCCTACAAAATGGTGCATCACAGAGAAAGGAACAGAAGAGCTTAGAAAAGATGATTAACATATCAAACTTTAGAATGCTACGCATTGGTTCCTAAAGTTTAGACTTACAGATGATGAGAAAACCAAAGGATTAACAGTATACAACACTCCATATCCAACTCAGCTATTTGCTCAAAAAGTGCACGGACTGCACCTGCTACAACTGCAGGAAAGGCCCTGGGAAGAGCCTAAGAATCAACATTACACTACATGTCAGTACTCAGTGTAGCTATTGTAAAGACTAGATAACATATTCCAAAAACAAAAGAAAACAAATGAGCATAAGAGTAGCTCCTAGTTACCTTACACAAGTCCATTATAACAAAAGCATAATATATTGGCTTGAAGGGTGGCTTTGGTAGCAAAAGCAACTGCAAGAGTAATGGAGATCTCATGTCAAACCAATATGATCGGTTAACATTATACAAAATTTATTAACGTGTATGTTGATCAAAAGTGAAAAAGGACCTGCTGACATCATCAAGCGTGAATATTACACTTGAAAGTAAAAGTAGAGAACATTCCCATTTCCATATTTCCTTTACACAGCGATCTAAGGGAGATTTTAGTTGAGAAACTATGAAATAGGCATGAGATCTTGAAGATTAATATCCTAGCATAAATTGTGAAGAAGAATTTGGTAATTGCATCAAATAATGATGCATGAAGATTCAATACAGCAAATAATCATAACATAGAACACTTCAGTGGTAACACAACATTTGGCCAACTACCATCTCGTCTGAATCACCTAATAGTCTTGGTAACGAAGATACAGCAGAAATTGATTCCAAACTTCGTAAACAGAATCAAGCCTATAAGATCTTACCTGAGAAAAAATAGTCTCGGCCATAAGGCACTCATAACCGAAGGGCACATTCAAACCAGCCCTGTATGATGCACATTCCTTTTGACTAGCTTTGCATGAACCAAGAACCAGAAATAACTTAAAATGCAGGCATGATTAGGAACAGATATAAATAACAAAAAGGAAAATTTCAAAAACAAAAGAATACTGTGAATTTCGACCTTACAGTATAGTTATAAGCTAAGAATGTGCGCACGAACAAATTGCTCCTCTAGAAGTTGTACACAAATAAGATATCTATCCAATCGTCTTGTTCAAGTCATATTAATGTCAGCTGTCCCAAAGCTGAATATCCATTCTAGTTTAATAAAAATGTAAACTTTTTCTTCCTACAATCGATCCTCAAATGTTTCTCACTGATTTGAAGTAAAAAAGTAGCAACCTAATGGAATTGATTAAAGAAAAGATCAATAAAGAAGTAAAAGTAGGCCAGTCATAGATTACAAACCAGCCATTGAGGAAAAAAAGCACGTCCAACAGAAACTTTTCCACCATAAAACAATCAATAGGCTGCATATCCTGTAGCCCAAACAAAATTAGAATTAATGGGCAGAGCTAGAACTTCAAAATAATAAAAACGAAAGGCCTAGAATGATGAACGACCAATTTTACCTCCACTTGATGCCAAAATCAAATTATGAGGTCAAAGGGCAGTTCCAAGAACGAAAAACACACCAAAATCCTATGGGCTAGTGGCATGAAATATTAAGTCAATAGCAGCATGAATTAGGTTCTCGACCCAAATTGACCAAGGCATGTTACCGTCATTCAAGATTTTTTACTCTTTCAATTCAGTAAAATGTAGGTTTCTGTGTTACTACATCAGTCTATCAACTTCTTATGCTACTACAGAAATCTAACCTGAAAATGGCATACAAGTACCTGTAAAAGTTCATCAATTTTCTTGGGATATGCTCTGAAGATGCAAAGCAGCAGGATCCAGAGAAGCATAGACAACATACTACTAGGCTTAATGCTTTGCAACCGAAATTTCAATGATGGAGAAACAGTTGCCCTTTTCAGGGGACTGAAACCTAGTACTAGAAGTCAGAGGAAAAGGGCCAGGGCTTTTCAGCCACAAAGCTCACTGATCAGGATCATCTTTTTAACTGCTCAGCAACTAATTAGCTAATTTACACACTATACCTATGGGATCAAGTTAAGGTGTTCCCTATCTACAACAATTCTGAGATACATTTGATTTATTGAGACCAATTAAACAATGGCCATTGGACATAGTTCAGAAGTAAATGCACATTCATGGCTGAAAGCAAATAGGTAAAGAATAAAAATATAAGCCTAACAAATAAAGTGATTATCCCCTTGTACACAAGCTGCAACTAAAATCAATCATGCATTAGCATACATTACCTCAGATTTATTTGCAGGAAAGATATTGAGTCTCTGAATCCTTTGTGGATACTTCAACTCTGCATTATGCTTCTGTTTACCATAGTTTACCCCTGAAAGTTGTGAAAGTGGCTCTGGTTACTCTGGGGCATTGATAGGTCCAAATTCATAAGACTTTCCAGCAACCGAGCTTCAAATGACAGGTGAGATCTTGGAACTAGAAAGATAAACATGAAAAAGAGATTAAATAGTGGGATTATAACGAAGGAAATTTATAACATCAATATAAATTTCGACACATGTATGTATAATATGTGTATGTGTCTATCTCACATGTATCCGAGCATAGTTTTATCAACTCTAATGCAGCCATTCAATGCACCAAACATGAGTATTGCCACACAACCACCTAAATGCCGAAACCCCTGCTCCGAAATCCCAACGTAATCATCCATTCCTACACTTCTGCATCCAAATATTGAGTCTCGAATTTGAAGATCTGAATATAACTTGCACAATCAAGATGGTACATCTGTTTCTATCTCTGTTGGCAATCAAATGTACCACAAACACTTGGCAGATGATTAATACATCCAAAATCCCATACACTGAGCTGCTATCAATCCTTTTATCTTGTCTGAGTTGAGGTCAAGAGGTCTGTTAGTGGCAGTAAAAGACAACCCCTATGACAAATCTAAGAGTAAAAGAGAACAGAACTGTGAGCCGAAGTTGAAAATCAGTGAAGATGAAACCAAACATGAGCCAAAGTTGAAAAATCAGTGAAGATGAAACCAATATGTTCATAGTTAAATGAATTCTACACTAAGCCAATTCACTTGACAGAAGAATTGTTAAAGGCACGTATGAATTATCACTTGCATCATTCACATATTATAATCCTTCATTGGCTTTAGCTTATAGTTGACCCTGGAATGAAAACTAATCTAGATCAATTGAAAGTTTCCCATATCGACCATCATAATATCAAATAATTGCAATCAGAAAAAGAGGCATAACTTCCAAGGAAAGATAGAAAGAGTGAGATGGAATTTATTGAGAAAAAGAGAGATATCAAAAGTAGTTACCACTATCAAGTTTCCCCCAACTGTTGGATAGAATTTGTATCCTCTCCCACAAATCTTCCAAGAAATCCTGATAGAGAGACATAGAGAGTACGAACATAGAATAAATGTAAATGAAAATATTAAGTGAACAAAAGACAACCTAAAAGTAATACTACATGTTAGAGTCACACTAGAAGTGGGATCCTTTGTAAGAAACCTAATTAACTTGATGTCCTATTTTTTCCCCCTTTCCAATTGTGTGAGTTCCATGTCTCTTCTAACATGTCATACTTAAATCATACCTTTCCAACAATTCCTTTCCTAGATTCATCCTCCTCAAAAGATGACAAGCCAGTCTCAGAATTATGCCTTCTGATGCTCATATAGCCTTCTACACCAACCATCACTCTCTCAATCTCTTCAGGGACTTGCTGCACATAGATGCTATTAGCTAGCATATTTGTTTTACATGTATATCTGCTAAAAAATGCTATCAATGTCAAACAACAATCGTGGAGTTGCAAATTCTCCAAGGAGAAGCAAAAATAATTACCTCAGTGAGCTCTGATCCACACTATGGAAGACATGATAATATGCAGGTTACATAAAAGTCACCATGAGCTTGCCAAGAGGGATTTCCTTTCTCTTCATCTACTGTTGTCGCAGCAGATGACAATAATGTCTCGAAAACAACCACCAGAGAAGTAGGTTGGAGAACTTTACTGCACATCTACAAACAAATAAATCAGCAAATGTTCTACTTACCACAAAAGAGCACCTTCATAAAAAGTACAAAAGTGATGCCTGTCATCAGAACTCAACAAAAGATTTTTTTTTGTGTGGGCAGGCTGCTGGAGATAACTTATTTCAACTAAGGGTCATACTAGTAGTTCTCTTTGCAAGAAATAAATAAGTGCAACAAGATTAACAAGAAAGAAAATGTCTTGGTGATTAATCAATTCCTCAAAATATGAAAGCCAGCAATCAAAGAAAAAAAATGAGTAAAAAGTGCTGGTCGACCTATATTTCCACCAGTATTCTTAAGCTGAACTATTAAATTTTAGTTTAATATCAACTAAGAAACATCATTAGACTCCATTGCTTTACCAACCTCCTAGATTTGTTTCTAATGACCAGATAGAAAAAGATCAACATACCATAGCAGTCAAAAATAGCATCAGAACACGAATCCTGTCACAACTTCCGGAATCTAAAGCATCCTGAAATGTTCACAATACATTAGGAAAAGAACTCAGAGTAGAGTTACACTTAAATAACAATCGCCAACAGTTTGATCATGGCATGTATTAAAATTTCCTCATTTATAATGGCTGAAATGAATACCCAATAGGCATGACAGACAATTGGTGCTAAAAACAGTGAAACAACATCGTACAATCTCCAAGACGAATAAGGTGATTGAAGCTATTCTAATCAGTAAATTTATAACTGATAGTTGTACAAATACATTGGTGAAACCCAAGCAGTTTAACTATCACTAAACTTAAATAGATAAAACCGATCAATCTTCCAAATATGTCATGATTATCCTTCAAAAACATTCCTTAATATTGTCCACATTGCAACATATTGGTATCTTAGGGTGTTCATTAGGCCAAAAACTACAATTACCTAAACTAAATATACTAAACCAACCTATTTTGTATCAAGTGTCACATAAAATCAAAGATTCATCATCCGGGCATTGTATTGCGTAGCAGTATTTACCACATAATTTCATTCCCATATCTCTGTTTTAGAAATAGGGGTTGGAAATTATAATGTATGCAACATAGGTATTCCAAACGGTGTCATATATATACAGTACTAGGTGAAAAAGGGTAATGAAATAATGTGTACTGTACCAGATATTTGTACTGGAATATACGGTAAAATTTTGACTTGTACCGGCCGGTGGAGGCCAAAATACTGAAAAATACCAGGTCTAAATTATAAATTAGGAAAAGTTGGAAGTGTAAAATTGAAAAATTAAAAAAAATCCAAAACGATGTTACACCCCTTGGTACAGTATACGCATCTACGATTGCAACCCAGAAGACAACAGCATTAAGAAAGAACCATAACCAATCGAGTTTGGAAGACCGCCCACCTGGAAGTCAGCTTGAATCTTCCCCAAAATTTTCCTAACAACTTCCTCATTTTCCAAGTTCAACAATCCAATCTTTGAGAAAACAAGAAATAAAGGCAGATAGAGTCAGTACAAGTGACAGTGAGTGGACAATGACAAAGCACAAAAAAGATGAGGAATTCATTTAAGGTTACATTACATATCAAATATGCAGCAACAGTACGAATATTTTTCTTTTTATCTCTGATAGAATTGGACGGATTCAGAATTCAGATAAAGCACATAGAGTAGCAATGTATGAAGAAACAGAGTACCAACCAATGTGGCGTAAAAAGGAATCTTGTGAGGCAGTTGTTGAACGCATTGAAGAAGGAACTGCCCACCATATCATTAGATTATACAAAACAGTGTTAACACTAACCAGCAGGCGTTTTTTAACATCAGCGAAATATCTTAAAAGAGAGAGATAGAGAGTTAACGAAAGAACATCATCCTGAGAGTGGTCCAATTCTCGGTGAACAGCACCGAAGCACGTTTCCTGAGTAGAAATAAAAAGGTGAACTTGATAAAACAAACAGCTTGCTTCGTAATTCCTAGGATTTATAGAGAGAGACCGAAGGGATTTGCAGTGTTACGAGCAAACAATGTGGTCATTGAAGTCGGAGGTGGCGTAGTCGGTGCCCTTGTCGCCGACACGGAGCAGAAGACTTCTCCGGCTCATTTCCGATACAGAGAGAGAACAGAACCATAAACGACGCCCCGTTTCCTTTTTTGAAGGGTTTAAAGATATTGCAAACACCACCACCTACCACATCATCTCATCGTCACCATTGTCATTATTATAATATTAATTAGACTGATCTGAGAAAAGAAAAGGTAATTAATGCTTAATAATGTCTAATAAATCTAAACCTGAGGATGCAGTGGATATTATTCACTAATTACTTACAATCCTTTTCTCTTTCACTTTGGATCTATGATCGGTAAATTTCTCCTCCTCAGTATGATTTACATACATGAATTGCTTTTGGAGTTTATCATCACGCCAAGATTGAGAGATGGTAAACCCAAAAGTCATTGCTTTTCTCAAACAATCTTGACAATAACAACGTTGTTGATATTGGGGAGCACTAGGCAGGTGAGAGCAGAGGATTGTCCAGCTTTGATAGGCGTAGGTGTTCTAATTGGGTGCCAGGATTCCCTGATCAAGGATGGACCACAAGTTGATCCGTCACACACATGTTGCAAGGCCATAAAAGACATTGGCCTGCTTTGTACGTGCAAGATAGTCACCAAGGACATTGAGAAGATCATCAGCTTGGATAAGTTCGTCTATGTTGCCAAGTTCTGTGGCACCCCACTTACTCCTGGTTCTCTCTGTGGAAGTAAGTCAAGTAACCTCTTCCTCGGGTTCTGTACCTTAAAAATCGCCTGTATGCACTATTCCTCCAATTGCTCTTTTGTTTTCATGTTAACACTAGTTCATCTCTTTTCAGGTTACAAGGTTCCTCCAGCTATTGCTTGAGTTCATTCACCAAAAAGCTTTATAGCAATCAATTATGGATTACTAAGAAGGTTTTCGTTATGTATTTGCATTTGCACCTTTATCTGATAATAAAATGCTCCTGTTACCTAAAATTGTCAAAAAAACATCGGAAAGGAACACATCCAGCAATTTGTTGGGCATATCTTGACATGACAATGCATTAATGTTTTTGGTGAGCGGTGAGCTTCATTGTGATTTCCATTTCTAGTTTAGCGTCCCTTGTTAGATTCCAAGGTGACAGCTAGCTAGCTAACTGGGAGTTTTAAGCATCAAACAAATAATTTCATTGACAACAACATTTTTGTCACCGGTATTACCATTTCGAATACGAAATTTTACCCACTTGAAAAACCTGCCTCAGTATGAAAGCAATGTTTTGGTTTTGTCCATTTTCTGAAATAAACAAGTGAAGATTGAGAGCATATGAGAGTGACCCCTATCCCTGTGTGGTTCTAAGAAAGATTAGGATAAGTATCATGTGTTGAGAATCATGATATCACATGTTTGATTTGACGCCATTATAATTATGTAGGTCAATCCTGTATGATCTTTAAAATTAGATAAACAGGGCTCCAATACGCAGGATTTTACTTAGTTACACATGAATGAGCTTGTGCCTACAGGCGAGCACAATTGAAAGAAGGAGAAGAAAAAGAAGGCTTATATAGATGAACACAAAAGAGGCCTTTAAATCAGTGATACTAGATTTGTCATCAGTCTTAAAATTGAGGACCAAGCAAGAATCATATGTCGAGAAGCATTATGTGGCATTTTTATGCCAATATAATTGTGCAGGTGCATCCCATTGTTGTGAAATAGAGTTTGATGAACGGGTTCTTATTAGCTATACACGAATGAGCTTTTGCCTAGTAAAAGCTATAAAAGATGACCATAAAAGAGGCTTTAAAGCCAATCTAACAGTATACAGTTGCAGAAAACACAAAATTCTTTCATACATAGAGGAAATCAATATGAATGTTGAATTATTACTTCCTAGACCTCCAAGCAGACACAGAAAAAAGGGGACGGTCTTGCCAGCATAGTACTGCACACCCATTTTCTTCCTTAATCCTATAAGCATCACAACCATAACCTTGCAACAACCTCCTGGCCTGCAAGATACCACAATAGCTTAAAGACACATTTCCAAATCCAGCAAAGTCGAGCCTTTGCATCCACTTCTCAAGTTTTTCATGTCTTTCCTTCCTTTCAGCGCCTTCACATGCTATAATGTTCTTTATTTCCTCACCAAATAGCATCTTCTCTACTTTCAACCTCTCCATTGATGTTCTTGACACAGTAGATTCTAAACAATCGAACAGTGCTGCATAGGAGTACAAAGCCTCCAACAGCCTCTCCATGAGAGTTGATCCATTATGATTCGAATCTTGTTCCATGACCACCATCAACTTCGGTGATAGTCCCCATAAGGTGTTAAGAAAGTAATCCATCTTCACTGAAGCAGTTGAAGATAGTGGAGATGCTGAACTTGAGTCAGGACTTGGACTATATCCATTAAACGTATCTTTGTCAAGCAACTCTCCTAACGTGCTTTGATTCATTTGGAGGACTCTTTGCATGTGACTTCCGTTTGAATTTTTTAGTATTAATGGAGATCTCTTCCTCAATTCATCATCTGACGCCAAAAAAGAATGCAATTGGAGAACCGAACTAATTGCTAAAGCCTCCCCAGTTTTAACTCGCACTTTTTCTAAATCAAGATTTTCTAATTTGCCAACAATGGGATTGAATTGGAAAGGAATATCCAACTTTTCAGCTTCTTCGGTAAGCTTGTGAGCCATTTGATCAAGTACCTCTTTCTGCTGATGAATCCCTGTGATTCTCAGATGAGGTGGTCCCCCAGGCCGAGCACTAAAAGCCTGAAGAAGTGCAATCCACTGAGTAGGCTCAGCTGCATTAAGATCAATTATATGAATCATCTTCTCCCCTTCCATGGCTTCAATTATAGCCTGATTAGCAAGCACGATAGCAACTTTCAAGAAAGGAAACATCTCAAAGAAGTGTTTCCGGACCAGAATTTCATCGGGAACCAAAGTTATTCTGGTAGCATTAAGGGCCTTGTGTAGACCAGGCCAGGCTTTGATGATCCTATGAGCAAGTGCCTCTGTAAAGTATGCAGCAATCCGCTGCATAGTATCACCATCAGGGGAGGCCAATTGAGAGATTTGGCCAAGAGCAATCTCGGCATTTTCAAGGCTACCAGTAGCTACGTGATTTGCACAAGTGAGCAAAAGATGGATCAAATACAAACCCCTCTCCTCAGATTTTAGCTCTCTCAGCCACGGATAAGGTGACCCAACACCAGGTGAAAGAGACATCATGGAGAAAAACTGAAGAGGTGATGAAGTTATAGATGATGAACCATCATCCTGAAACATGGGTGCCAGTGAACAAACAACACCACAACGTCTACTGGAAAGCAAAGACAAAAAACGGCATGTAACTTCCAAGAAGAGATGGAATCGGCCAAATCAGTATAGAAAGGATTATTGAACGATGACAAATCTAGGGGAACCAAAGATGTCTTTCCTTGAGAAGGTATCTAAGAAACTAGTCCACCAAAACAAAAACAAAAAATTCAAAGAAATAGTTAACTTGACAAATTGCACTAGAAGGATCTAAAGTTCTAACAAATGCACCTGATTAAATCTGCCGCAACAAGCTCGAACAGATGCCTAGTCAAACGAAAGATTCAGATAAAGAACGAAGCAAAACACTAAAGAGTACAGAGTAGAAACAGAACAAGGAATAGTAGCCCAAGCAGACCAATAACAAGAAAGTCCTTACTGGGTATTGGAATAGGTTAAAAACCCACAAGAAACCCCATGCAAAGTTCAAAGCTTGCTTCTCTCCCTCTCTCTCTCTGTCTCTCTCCCTCTCTCTCTCTATGTAGAAATAAGAGGATGCCTGGGTTTTTCTGGATTTTGTCTGTCTTGTAACAGAGAGGAAGAGGCTCACTTGGTTGAATTAAAAGCTTTCAGTTTCTGAAAGACTTCTTCATGGCTACGTTGGCGACAATGCGTGAGGGCTGATCGCTGTCGTCTTGTATTTGTTGTTGCTCTCTCTTGCCCGGAGTGGAGAGGAATATGGAATTCGTGAGAAGGTGAGCCCGAGTCAGTTTATAGTTTTTATTTCCTTCCTCTCTCTCACCCCAATCTCTCTCTCTCTAGAAAACATCTGTCTTTTTACTTTCCTCACTTTTATGACTTTTGTCTTCACATTAGGTGGCTAGGGAATGAGGGCTGGCCAAGGAAGACTTTAAATTATTCTCAAAGCTAGCAAGAGGCCAAACATGCCCTAACAAAGACAAACAATGCCCTCTGTTTTGTTTCATAGTGGGGCAAGTTCCAAACACTGGGTTTGTTTTCTTGTCCGGTTTCCATGACCATACAAATACATTACAATTGGTATTACCTTCTCATATTAGAACAAAAGGACAAGGAGGTTAGGGATACTTCCAAAACTAGATATTACATTTATCTCTACTTGTGGAGTCTTAGTTGGCGCTTGCACAAACTCAAAAGCTGTAGTACTATTCCATTTTTTCCTCTCTATTCTATACCTTTGGTTTGACTCTTGCCCTGCCCATTTCACCAAATCTGATTTGGTAGTTGGTACTCCACTCAATCAATAAGAGATTGCCATGTTTACCACACCTTCTTCTCATTAGTTCCCAACTCCTCCTGTAAGTTTAAGAAAATCCGTGACCTGAAAAAGAAAATGGTGCTCTCACCTTGAGTTTCCCTTATGTGAAGAATCCATTAAGAGCATATCAGGTTATGCTAAACATTCGATGCCAAAAATGAAAAAAGAACATAAGATACACATGGTATCTCCCAAAAGCACATCATGGATAGGGAAGTTTTATGACTAATCTTGTCAGTTTGGGGAAAGACAGCATGTGTATGTCTCCAAATTTCCCTTTCACAAAAAGAAGCAATTGCAATCGTAATATATATAAAATATTAGAGATGTCAAGTGAAATGGATTTTAGGAACAAATACATAAAGCTCTGGATGGTAAAAAATGTTTTAAGAGTGTTGTGGTTGGGTGTAATGTTATCTTTTGTGTGAATCTGACAAAACCACCACTTGAAGTGACGGTCCATTTTCACCAACTCCCATTCCACTGAAACCCGATATAAGAAGACATCCACACAAATGTTGCAAGAAACAAAGAGACCTGCACCCCACTAACTTGCCAGACTTGCATGTGTTTGTCATCTAAACCATTTTCCAGCTTAGACCATATTGCTGGCCAAAGCATATATATATTTATATATATAATTGTACCAAAAAGAATTCTTCCAAGAAGCATAATGGCCACAAAGGACAAAGGTAATGGTGACAATAATGAGAATAATATCACAGAAAATGCAACTTTGTTCCTGTTTTAATGGCCTACTCCAGTAAGCTCACTAGAGCTTAGTTCAAGAAAGTAGTACATACCAAAAAATAATAATATACTTTCTGTCTCGTTTGCGAATATAAATATCAAAAACAGTAACCTTTTGGGCAACGAATGCAATAATTCACCAAAATTACTTTTTTCATTTTTTATCTCTTGCTGCTTCTGCAGTTTATAAGTAACGAAAAGCTTCCCTGATTGGAACTATCATAAGGAAGGGAGCTCCTTTTTCTCCTAATTTAGCCCCTAAACATGAAGAGAATATTAATACTTTAAAAATGAAATATATCTTAGAAATCATAAATGAGAAGGATAGTAATATCTTCTTCAGCTTTAGAACTAAGTGGTAGATAACTAGAAATGATGACAAAAATATGACCCTATAATAGGCATCAACCAAATTTTTTTAGTTTAGATTCTTCACAAAGATACAATAGAGAGGATTAAGATATTAAAGTTTTAATTATAATATGATTATAATATGAACTTTAATTATCAACTCAGGATCAACCATGAACTTATAGTAATGAAGAAAATGTTCATATGTTTTGTTATTCATTGCAAGATAAATAAGCTGCTGAATTGCTTGAACAAGCTCCTCAATGTTTGAATAAACTCTTGAAACTTTTGATCAACTTTTATGAAAGTTGTATATCCTTACATCGTTAACATCTTTTTGTGTCTTTCTTAATACGTGGGCCTCTTAACAAGTTAAAAAAACTACACGTCCATAAACTTACTTAAGCAGACAGCATAAGACCTTAGTAACTATTTATAATAACTTTATTGAGCCTTCTCATCATAAGCTCAATACATAACCAACCCACATTGATTAGGGCTCATTTTCTCACTGGACTTCGAGTTATTTAACCAGGTCTTTTATTGAGTTTCTTTATCATCTTTAATTCATATCAAATTTGCTTTTTTTAACTTAATTTTGTAAACACCCTTAATTTCAAAATTCACGAAATAGTCCCTCGAATTATTTTGGGTTACTTTTTAGGATCCTTTAAATTTATAAAATGAGTTTTTTTTAATTTTTCTAGATTTATTATATTGGTAGTAACTAAGGTTTAACTTTGGAAAATTCAAATAAGGAAAGTCATCATTGAGTGAATTTCGTGCATTTTGACTTGAAATAATAGAGATACATGTGATTTTGGTATCTCATATGGTATATTTATTATTTGGTATCGTATGATTATCGTTTTGATTAAAATTTTCTTTATAATAAAATTTTCCACACAAATGCTTGTTTAAATCAATTCAAACAATAAATATGCATTTTATGTAAGTAAAAACAGATTAATTTCTCCAATTTCCTTGTGAAATAATTTGAAAATCTCTATTCAAATTCATAAATTCATGGAACCCCTCTAATAACTTGTGTTAGTTATAGCACGAACTTTAATTTTAGATCTGTGATCAACCATGAAATTATATTAATAGAGAAAATGCCAAAAAATATCTATTTTGCTATCCATTGCGTGACGAACCAATTGTTGAACTACTTGAACAAGCTCCATAACGTTTGAATAAGCTTCTAAAACTTTCAATCAACCTTATGTTGTATATCCTTATGTCATTAATATTTTTCTGCACCT
The DNA here is from genome assembly GCA_027563915.1 of Erythroxylum rotundifolium. Lineage (NCBI taxonomy): Eukaryota > Viridiplantae > Streptophyta > Magnoliopsida > Malpighiales > Erythroxylaceae > Erythroxylum > Erythroxylum rotundifolium. Next base: position 24,408,464 of record JAOSBO010000008.1, read on the forward strand.
TTCTTTATGCATGGCCCTCTTAATAGGTCAAAGGAACTAAATTTTCACAAACTTACTCAAGCAAGTAGTAGGAGACCTTAGCACCTATTTATGACAACCTTATTAGGCCTCCCCTCACATGTCTAATCCAAAACTTACTCACACTGATTAAGGCTTATTTTTCTCATTGGACTTTATTCTGTTTAACCAGATCCTTTAGTGGGCTTCTTTATTATCTTTAATCTGGATCAAATTTGCTCTTCTTTTTGGATGAAATTTGTTTTTTTAACCTTAATTTTATACAAACTTGTAATAAATAATTGTCGAATTAACAAAATCACTAACATAAAGAACTTAAACCATCTATTTGTGATAAATAACTCTCACCTTGTTTCTCTTAAGACAACTAGGTACTTCGGAGAATTTAGGTGACTAGGAACCTAGATTAATCAAACATAAGAAGTTAATCAATTCAATCATCATTCAAAATAAATTACAATAAATCATGTTACAAGTTGATCACCAAATGAGCTAATAAACTTGACTCTTAAACAGCTACTGTAAATTCACTTCAAGGGATCATTCTGTGACATGATCCTCGTGAAGTAATTGAGAGAAAAATTCGCCCTAAGGTAGAACCATATAAAATCCTTCAACAATGAATTGGTTTGTTGTTTACATATTTTTCTTAGTTGTCAATTTTTTCATAAGTATTCTTGGCCTTTTCGATATCTCGTTCTCTTGGCATATTTCATTATAATTTATTTTCCCTTAGAAATAACATACTCTATAATGCCAAATCTTTTAGAAAATTTTTATTTTAGTGCTAAACCTTTTAATTTTTTAATTAAGTGATTAACCTTTTAAAACCCTTATAAACTCAAGTTAAAATATTGATTTTGATAGTTTCTTTTATACGAGCAATGAAGCCACTTTTAACCTGACATTTGGACATCCTCATAACCTATGACCAATGATATTAACCCATAAACCATGACCCATCTTTATAACCCACTTATTTTTTCCAAAATAAAACACTCTTTTCCCCTTCCTTACCTTCTTTTTGTGTCCTCTAAAAATAAAAAATTTTTCTTTTAAGATCTGTCATCATAATTAAGATGTTTGTGTGGTAATGCACTTGATGTTTTTGCTGTTATAATTTCTAAAAATTGTCCATCTATTTTTTTGGAAGAGGAAAAAGGATAAAAAGAATTTTGTTATGGAAATTGTTACTAAAAGAGGAAAACTGAACCTTCACTACTTATAAATGAAATTAATGGGCAGATTCTTAAGAAATCCTTTGGGGAGTGAAAAACTACCATAGTGGTCATTAATTTGGAGTTTTTTTATTGATGATAATCAAATAAATATGAGTATTATTCTTGAAGTAACTAGGTATTGATTACCAAAATGCGAAAACTTGGGGTAGAGGAAATAGCGAAAATCAATACTGATAGATGCCAAACTCTGGTTATTGGTACAATGAATGATTTTTTTTTCTTAAGTTTAAAACACCTCAAACTATTTCTAGAAGGAGAAACTGGAGTTTAAAAGTGGGTTATTTTGGAAATAATGAGTGGGTCATGGGCATGGGTTCTAGGTTATGGACAATGTTAAGAATATCGTATCAGACTTGTTACTAGATTTAGTCAATGTTGTAAATACCGTACCGGGTTTAGTACCAGATTAAGTTCTGGTATCATACTGTACCAGTACTAGTCAATACCGGATATCGTTTTGGATAATTTTTTAAATTTATAAAATAGTCATTGAATTTTTTTAAAATTGCAAAATAGTCTTTTAGTATATTGTACTGTATAATTTATAATTTTATATCAACTATCTCCAAAATCATAATATTAGAAATTTAAAATAACCATCATTTATTTATTTTTGTTAACATTATTTGTCACATATTTCATATATAAATAATAATCATAGTTAATATAAAAATATCATTTAATCATCATACCAATATAAAATTAAGAATAATATAAAATATTTAAAATATTACAATTATATCACATAATAAATAATAATTAAATCAAATAAATTTTAAAGTAAATTTTGGTTAACAAACTTGACTCTAGGAATTCAAATTAATCAAGAGATCGATGATTTACTTCAAAATCATTAATAATTAGAATAAGGTGATGACATATATAATATTGCTATATGATAATTAAAATTGGTGCATGAATGAAGTTTAGAATGTTTATAAAAAAATTTTGAGTTATTAAAAAATAAAATGTTACATCAGCAATATATACAAACAAATATTGATACTACATTTAAAATATAGATTAATATATAATCAGTATGTATAATTTCAGTATAAAATTTATTTATTTTTTATTATTTATCATAATTATTTTTTCTTTAATTAATAAAAACTCATTTGTCCTATAAAAGCTTGTATTTATTTAACAACCTAAAATAACTAGAGCTAAATATATGTCTTTGTTTAATTGATCCAGAAGCTTCTGTATTGTCAAAAGTCCAAAAGCCCCCTAACTTAACTCTCTGGATTTTGGACTTATCCCACCAAAAGTTTTATACACGAGATTGCATCTGATACCCTAATAATTGCTTTTGCTTATGTTTTTTGCACTTGCGATATTGTGTTTCTGTTGGGTTTCTAAAATCCATATACTGCTTGTGTTTTACATCCACGAACACGCTTATTTGTATTCTTTGGTTTTGCTTGGTTTACTTTAGATCTGAAAATTTTGTTTTTCTAGCATTTTATGGGTTTATTGGCTTTCTGTTTACTGCGCCCATCTGTGGAAACCCATGTCGCTTACGTTGGCATCACTAGGAAGATTGTTGCCACTATGTCGCTTGGGCAGTCCAAGGTAGCCGATGGCAAGGAGAAACAAAGTCGTAGATAGGCGGCGACGGTGAGAAGCTTTGAGGCGTGAAGATGACGGTGAGAAGCTCAGAAACTAGGTTTGTGCTTAACATAGTGGAGAAGACGATGGGTGTGTGAGATTAAGCCCATCATTTGCCCACGTTGCCAGCAACGGTGGGGGAGGGTCGGAGGGGTGAGGGCTGATTTTGTTTTTTTTACAAAATAATCCTTTAACTTTTCCAAATTCACGGTACCGGCCGGATACAGTTTAAATACCGGTCGATACCATAGGAAAACGTCGGTACCAACCGGTACCAATGGGCATAGTTTTGTACAGTTTTCTGGCTGGTACGATACCTACCGAAATGATACGAAACTCAAAATCCTGGATTTAGTTATAGTATGATATGATACTAGTATCGATTAATACTAAGTACCATTTTTGGTAATTTTTTAAACTTACAAAACAATCTTTAATTTTATAAAATTATAAAATAGTCCCACAATATATTGTGTTATATAGCTTTTAAGCTTATTTCAACCATATCTCAATAAATCATAATAATATAACTTTGACATACAACAATCTCTTTATTCCTGTTATTATTATATTTCATATATTTCTCATATGAATAATGACCAAAATTAATATAAGAAAATTTTATTTAATTCTCATATAGATATAAAACTAAGAATAATACAAAGTACTTAAAATATTACAATTGATTACACTAAAATATCATATAATAATAATAATAATAATAATAATAATAATAATAATAATAATAATAATAATAATAATAATAATAATAAATGTTCA
>JAOSBO010000008.1:24420414-24433943 GCA_027563915.1 Erythroxylum rotundifolium
CTTATAATTTCATCAAATATCTTCAATAGAGTATCAATATTTCTTATAAGGCAAGATGCATGAATTGACTTAAAAAATATTATCCCTTCAGTAGAAAAAACACAAAAATCTAATAAGTTCTTGTTTTCTACTTTTTAAATATCACACATGATTGAATACCTATAAGTTGTATAAGTCATTCTTTTTTCACTCAAGTAATTTTTTGTTTCACTAACAGAGCAATTCAAAAGATTATCTCTATAGTCACCAATTGAAAGAGCTTTATATCATTGACTATAAGAGGCAATAGCGTCCACTATAAGCTAATAATAATATGACTAAGTAACATTAAATCACACACCTACATCATAACAATCTTTAGCCATTGCCATGTCTATTTATGAGTTGTTTCTTTAAATTGTAATATACTATGAATTGATGGTTATCTAGGGCTTATTTATAGAGCAAAAAGTTACACACATTTCTTCTTATTTTTCTCATATCATTTATAGCAATCCCTTCTTATTAGGTAGGAACATTTCCTTCAATTTTACCGATAACATCATGACCATTGTAAAAAGAACTTTCACTACCAATTACAAAGTTTAGTCTTTGCCTTTTTCTTTTTTATTCTAATACTCTTCAAGCAAAGTTTTTATCTATCGCATAATGGATAACTTTCTTGTAAGGCTTCATATCAACGTTGATCCTATTTAAATATTTCTTTAACCTAGTGATCCCCAACCTTTCAAATTTTATTATAATACAAACAAATAGTATGGTTTTCTTATACTAGGAACTAATCTTATATGAGATCAAGTTGAGTCATCGAATCTTCCTGAAGATGTTAAATTATAAGGAGTACTTAAACTTCTTTCCATTTATCTATGAAAATAAATGCAATTAAATAAGTATTATAAACTTCAAAATCACTTGTTAATACACTAAGTAAGTCATTCATTACCCATAACCAATGTCATGAAAAAACATAGACAAGTATTTAAAGGAAATGAACAAAACCCATCACAATTATTTTAGGGAAACATTAAAAGATATCACAAGGAAGGACCATTATATAGTCTTCTTCATATCTCTAAAAAAAGACACAACAAAGAACGGTTTGGTAATAGAATACATCTACAATAAAATATACATCAAAGATTTAATTAAAAGCACATTCTATTAGTAAACGCTATCAATGTTATATGATTGAATGACTAACAAACAGATGTCATCAATCAGAAGAAGGTACAAATACTTTTAAATGAAACACTAAACATGCTTTCATAATTAACCTTAACATGATAATTATTTAGTAGTACTAACACGGGGCATTCATAGATTTTAGGGTCTTGAAGCAGGGTTGAAGTTGGTAAGGAAATAGGTGAAGAATTAAAAATAAATCATGAGCAGAATAACAGTTGGAGAAGAATAAAGAGGATAACCTCATCTTAAGGTAATGGTGGCAAAGGCAAAGAGCTCTACCTGGCGTTGAAAGCGTGATGGCGGTGAACTTATGAGCTGCTGTGGTAACAAGAAACAAGCTGATGATGACTGTGATGATGATGAGGAGAGAACAGATTTATAATATAATGGGATTGCAACGTTTTATAAGCATGAATTTAACCAAAAAAATATTTTAATAGATACCAATGAAGATACACAGTTTAAAAAGACTGAGACACAATCACTACAATGACATGAATTTACAAAGTCAATGTACAATAAAGTAAATAGATTAGATCTTAAGAAAAAAAGTTGAATAACTTTCATTTCTGTTTTGATCCTTTTATAAGTTTGTTTTTGCGAATTCCTTTTTTGGATTGGTAAGCAAGGTCTATGATTATTAATTCCTTTGTTTTTAACTTACAAGCTCATCACAACTCTTAGGTTATCCTCTCTATAGTTTTTAGGTTATCTTCACTATAACTCTTAAGTCGTCCTCCCTACTACTCCTCACTATATATAGCTTTTGCATTATCGACTTATCTCCGTACTACTAGTTCACTGATTATTTCTTTCTTCATTTTTTATGACTTGTTTGAGTTTTTTTTAAATACTCTAGTTTGCTTGAAAACTGAAATCATTGCAGTCCTTTTTCTAGGTTGACCCTTTTTAGCCTTAACTTTGGTCTTTTAGTGATTTTTTCTTTGAATGTTATTGCTACTCCACTTCTCTTCCCCATATCATTTTATCTACTACTCTATTTCTGTCTCTTTTTAGGGTTTGGTTTCAATTTGATTTAACAAATGTATTTCTCTTTGTCTTCTTTTTCAGATGTTTACTCTTAACCTTTTATCATCACAAGCATATTTGAACACCTATCTAATGTTTTTTTTTAACTGTCTAGTACTATGTTTTAACTATCTGTAGAAACCCACTTGCTATTTATTTGTAAAAGTTAGTCTCTTCCGTTGGCTATTAATCAATTGCAAAGTAAGGTGAGAGGTGACTATTATTGGTTGTGAATTTTGCAGAAGACCATCTAAATCTTGATGTAGTTATGATCGTTTGTGCTTGTAATTTTTGCATTCGTTTATCATGGTTTCTATTTTGGGATTTGATATCAATCATTGTTTCCTTTCTCAAGTAATCTTAAAGTTTCTTGGGAACTTGTTGGGCTTGTCTTTTATAGCTTGTGTTAGTTATTAGGGTAAGAGTGGTGGCTTTGATTTCTGATAATAGAGCAAAGGCTAATTCTTTGGTGTTTTGGGTTTAGGAGAAGAAAAGATGTTGACAGACTGTGGATATGTTCTTAGAACATTAAGACCCATCACAAAGAAGTCTTTGAAATTAGTTAAAATTATAGACAAATATAAAATTCATATAGCATGTCTCCAAGAGACAAAGTGGACAAGGGTTAAAGTAAAAGAGACTAATAAGTTCAAACTTTGGTATTCAGGGTTTTTGAAGCAACATAATGGGATAGGTATCTTGGTTATCATGAAACTCATATACCATACTGTAGGGGTAAAAAGGACTAATGATAGGATTTTGTCCCTAAAGATTGTGATGAAATATGCTTTTTTTAATCTGGTGTGTTCTTATGTACCCCAAGTAGGATTAGATGAATAACTTAAGTGGTTATTATGAGAAGAGCTATATAAGGTAATTTACTAGATTTCCTTAGAAGACTTTAATGGTCATATAGGGGCAACCTTAGACAAAGAATCATGGGCTTATAGGGTTTCAGGTAAGGAGGAATGATAGTGGGACTACTTTGTTAGAATTTCAAGTAACGTTTGTATTAGTGATAGCCAACTCATTTTTTAAGACAAATGAGGAGCACCTAGTGACTTATAATAGTAGAAGTATAAAGACTCAACCTGACTACTTCTTCATAAGGTGGAGTGATTAACTTAGTTGTAAGGATTGTAAGGTGATACCTAACGCTTGCTAGTCAACTTAACATAGATTGTTAGTTATAGATCTTATAGTTAAAGGTCAGAGGAAGAAGAGAAGTCCTCGAAGGTGTATTAGAGTCAAATGATGGAATCTGAAAAGGGATACAGTGGCACAACTTAGGGATAAAGTAATATATGGAGAAGAATGGAAATTGGAAGGAGATGTTAATCATATGTGGGAGAGAGTAGCAACTCTTTTAAAGAATGCAACTAAAGAGATCTTAGGTGTTTTTAAAGGGCCTAGGGGTAGTAAGATGAAATCTTGATGGTGGAATGAAGATGTACAAGAAAATTTTATGATTAAAAAAGGTTACCTATAAGGCTCTATAGCGGTATAGAATAGTTTAGGCAAATAGGTCTTATTTAGATAATTAAGTTTTTTAATGTGATCCTTAAGTCCTCTAAAATTTCAGATGAGTGAATATTTAGTGTGCTAATTCCTATATACAAGAACAAAAGGGACATTTAAACCTGTAATAACTATAGTCTATAAAGACATCAAACTACTTAGTCACACCATAAAGTTGTGGTGGAAAGTAATTGTGATGAGAGTGAGAAAGGATGCACCTATCTTAAAGAACTAGTTTAGTTTCATACTAGGAAGGTCTACAATAAATTTTTTAGATCTCCTTAGAAGATTAATGGATTATCACACAAAAATACAACATAACGTACACAGGTCTAATTTGGCCTGAAGTTTGAGCTTCTCTTATAACAAAAACAACATCATTTTTTAATGTAACAAAATTTTGTCTTTTGTGTATGAAGAACCCAAAAGAGGTGACCATCAACCAAACAAGTCAAGACTGCACACTATTCTCTTATCTCTCATTCTCAATCTCTCCTCTTAAACACTCCACCTTATCTCTAGCAAATTTGGTTTATCTCTTGATTTTTATTACGCTTGTCTACAAACATTTTTTTTAATCTCTTCTTTCTCATTTTGATTCTTAGCGGGGTTTTCTTTTCTTTTCTTATTTGGTAGGTTTTGATATGATGGAGGTGGCAATGTTGCTATTGTTTATGTTTTCACTCTATAACCCCTCCTTCACTTTTGTTATAGTTCACAGTTTTGTTGTTGTTATTTTTTGTGGTAGTTATTTCCAAGTTGGCATATAAAAAAGTTCATGGGAGATTGAGGCGACGATGATGATGGGCTTATGGCTATGACAATGGCATCATTGTGTTTATGTTGACTTTATTAATAACATTAAGAAAGCAAGATTAATCAGATATGATCATTAGGGAAGTTTAGAGTGGTGGCATTAATGGAAGGAAGTAGCAGTCAAATTGGGCTTTGAGTAACCTAAAGTTCAATTAAGTTTAGGCTCACTCCAATAACTCGAAACTGGATCAAGCTTTGAGCCATGTTTGGGTTGTTCGTAAGGGTTTTGGGTCATGCCCAAGCAATCTCAGGCCCTTTCTATCTCGATCCATTGCCAATCCTATTATAACTTCAGACTTAGTCCAATACGGGCCATTATTAGCTTTATTATAACATGTTTCAACAACATAATAAGCTATAAACAAATCAAATACATTATAAGCAAATTGAACTTTGTGTCTTTACTACATTTAAGTAAAACTTAAATAAAGATTGTTGAAATCCCAACCTTGTGACCATTGATGGAATGGCAAACATGTTGATATAAGACATACGATAAAAATCAATAGAAATTTTTGGATTTTTATATTGAAATTTTTTAAAAAAATCCAACATTGGTAAGGCTTTATTTGCTTAATTTATAAAGCATATGTATGGATAGAAAAAGATAAAACAGTAGACAATTAAAAGTCACATAATGGACAATTAATAGCCACGTAATAATAAAAAAAATTAATCATAAAACAAATAACAAACTTTAATCATGTAAGCGGCAACTCCTATAATATGCATACGATAAACAATTACATGTGCAATTGATTTTTTATTCTTACAAGGTGCATACGTGACGATAACTATTAATGAAAATTGTAAACAAACCATAGGTAATTAAAAAAACTAAAAATATATTATATTGATTGATTAAATTTAATAAAATAATCAAAATACGTGATAAGTATATGTTTTTACCTTGTTAAAATCTCTCCAACAATCTTTAATTTTGGATTTCTATTGCTTGAAATTTGAAAAAATTATCGAATTTCTCAAGTTACCTTCAAAGACTTTCAATAATTTATATAAATATGAGATTAATCTTTAACAACTGCTAGGAATAACTTTATCTCCAACAAATTCCCTCCAACGTTCTTCAGTTGTTGGATTTTAATTGACTCAAATCTTTGGGAAACTACCGTAACACTTACTTTCCTTTTCTTTTCCTTCAAATTTCAAAATTTGAAGAATAGAATAGGATAGTAAAGAATATGAAGACTTTTTTGAGGATCTTGTAAGTAGAATTTAAGGTAAGTGGGCTTCATTGAAGCCAAGTCAGTGTTGACAATTATTGATTTATGGGTCTGACTTGACACTCGGTTTATTATTATATCAAGTGTATGATACTATGGTATGTGTTACAAAGGTCTTCTAGACACTTTACTTATACTAAAGTTAAGCCTTTACCTTTACACAACAATCTAGCTTAGGTCTGTTTAAGCAAGACTCAACATTTCCCATGTGATCATCAACTATTGAAATTTATTCTCAAATGCCTCATGACCTTAGTCGTATTTAATTCTCATGTTTAAGTAAGAATACGATTACAGCAAAAAGTAATCAAAGGCAACAATAAAAGAATTTGAGAGATACGACAAAGCTAACCTTTATCACTTTCTTTAAAGTATACAAAGGAATGCTCTCTCAATGTGATGAGGAGCAAGGCTCAAATGAGCTACATATAGGCACCTTTGGTTGGATGACCAAGTTAAAAGTTAGAGTACTAACTGAGTTGGTCTACCTAGATCACCTCTATCTTTATCAAATTACATTACACTAACAAATTAGAAGACACCCCTATCCTTGTAGGACTCTATCTAATATGATAAAGATACATGCCGACTAATAAGATAAGATATTACATTGAATTAGAAAAGATATATCCATAACCACGAAGATATCTACTATCATCAGATGATCCTCCCATATTATCTTTATCCTTTAGGGCTAATGTATATCTTATATGATTTTATTCATCACATCATCCAAGATCTCCCTATAATCTATATCCATTAATGATAAATTATCTAAGCCAAAGCCCTTCATAGCATCCTAGTCCAATTCAATACTTACCCATGTCAAGTTTGTTAGCTATGGTTCGTTCATTTGAGTATGCACTAAGTCCTTAGTCCATCAAGAACTTAGCTTTAACCAATTCAATCCACATAGGGTCAAATACTCTTTCAAAACTTACACCATGCTTGATCTAATATGTTAAGTTACTTTAGAGCTCTCGCATGCCTCCCCATGCATGTGATCTAGCTAATCTTTAACCTAAGGCTTGTCTCCAACTAGCTATAAAGTGCCTTTATGTACTAAAGGGCTAAAATATGCCATTCATCCCTTTTCATTAAATGAGTCAATTAAAGAGTCTGAAATAATAAAAATATTAATGTTGGAGGAGCAAAAAAAATTGAAGTAGAAGTACTATAATAAAAATCATATAATAAAAAATTTTAAATATTGTTATCTTATGAAATTTCATATTACAAAGTTTATATTTTTTTCTCACAAATGGAAGTTAACTTTGTCAAATAAAATATTAAATTTCATTTTAAGTAATTTTAGTTAAAAATAACCTATTTAACGAAAGTTATTTCAAATTTTAGACTTCCAAAAAAAAGTTATTTTCAAAATATAATTATAAAAATTATATTTAATTAAATATCTTTGTGACAAAACTCTACAAAAACTTCTTCACTTTAGACAACGAATCAAATGGGACTTAAGACAACTTTTATGGAGGAATTGATAATTTGAGAGTTCAAAAAGATAAATAAAGTTTTGCATTTACTTAGTTTTATAAAAGAAAACAACTAACAAATAAACAACATTTCACTTTTATATTAGAGAGCTTAAGGTTTTGTTTAGTAAACAGTTTTTCAGCTGATTTTTAGTGATTTCAAAACTTTTAACTGATTGACCATATAAAACAATGCATAGAAATATTTAGTAAATGACTGATTGGGTTAGTGGATTTAACCAATCAGCTGCTGAAAATGTAGTACGTAAAAGTCAATTATACCTTCCATTTTGCTTTTTAAACATAATCGTCACACTCGTGATAGGAATTGTCACGGATGTGACATAAATGTCTTTATTTTTTGTTTTTTATTTTTTACAATTTAATTTTAATTATGTTCCTATTAGTTTTATAAAAATTAAAATAAATTTAATTTTAATTATTCTTCTATTAATTTTATAAAAAATTAAAAGTAAAACGATAAAAATAAAAAAATAAACCAAAATAAGTTTCAAAGGACACTTATTTTGATTTTAAATTAAGTGTCACAGATGTGACACTTATTTTTATTTTTTATCATTTTGATTTTAATTTTTAAATAAAATTTTTAAGATAAAAATCTAAAGTTTAAAAAGTTCATTAATTTATAAAGTTGTTTAGTTAATTTATAAATTATAGAAAAATACTATATTAAATTATTATTATTATCATTATTTATTATTCTATTATATGTTCTATATTTTTATTAGAGTTATAAACTTAATTTTTGTAAAATTAAATATCTAAAATCTTATGAAAATATTCAAAGAAATACTAAGATATAATACTCATGTTCTTATAATTTTTTTAAAGTCATATCTTTATAAGTCATTTTATATTAAACAGTTAATTTTACCAAACATATTTAATAAACAGCTGATATTATCTGCTAGTCAAATTAGTTAGTATAATTTGCTATTAAATAATCATTGATAGAATCAGCTAACAACTAATATAATCGGTTGATTGCCAAACAGGCCCTTAAGCTTTTTTTTAACTTTCATTTATAAAATAAAAACTTAAATTTAAATTAGTGAAAATGAAAAAACTTACATGTTATTTAATTCATTTAAAGTTCTAAACCAAAAATTCAACAAATATATAAAGTTTAACAATCCATAATCTTTTACATACTTTAGTTATTGCAACTATATTTCATATAACACGATTTTTAAAATAATATCAGTATGGTTGATATAAGTATGAAAAATAAAACGCAAATTGTAAGCAATTTGAAATTTTAATATCAAATATTAAATAAAATTAAAGATCTAATTGAACCTTAAACAAGTGATATTTTGAAGAGGGGCATTCTGGTAACACCGGCCAGAAACATAACGACCACAAATGCCAACTGTTATTCGCTAACTCGTGCCGCTGCTTGCCACTTGGTTCAGTTGGTCGTTAATGTCCCTTCAATGATGGCTTCCAAGTTCTGTTCTGTCACTCCCTTGTCCGATTTTCCTCTATCGCCTCAGAAGTTCCCGACACACCCACAAAGATTGCACCTTTACCCTCTTCATTCTTCACCTACTCTCTCTTCTGGGTATTGCTATTATAAGTGCCTTTCAAGCTCTAGAGAAAGAGGAGTACGAGGAGGGTCGGCATCATCAGTGGTTCAGGCAGTAAGAGAGGAAGTGATTCAACCACCCAGTTCAGAGACTGCCCGTGATTCAAAACGTGCCTCTTCTGCTTCCTCCAAGCTTGTTCTCGTAGTTGGTGGCTCTGGTGGTGTTGGTGGGTCTTCGTCTACTCTTATATAATATGTGGTCTAGAAAATGGAAGTAAATAATCTAAATTTTAGTTAAAGGATGGATTTTTTTTTTCAGGCTTGTTAGTCCCTGATCAGTATGTATGTTTGAAAGAAAAACTGCTTTGTCAATCATGTTAGTACTTGTTGTGTTATTGAATTGCTTCTTGTTTCACGGAAGTTTGGTGCTTTATTTACAGGACAGTTGGTGGTAGCATCACTGCTTGACCGGAATATAATGTCACGCCTCTTATTGAGGGATCCTTCTAAAGCAACTGCATTGTTTGGGGAACAAGATGGAGAGATACTGCAGGTTCATCATTCACTTCCTATCTGTGGCTATTTCATGTACCGTTTTCTTGATTTACCTGTGAAATGAACAAAGTCCTTGCTTTTGAGTTTTGAATCAGTTATGTTTCCTCAGGATGTTGATACTTAATCATAAAGGGTTGTTGAAACTTGGTAGGTATTCAAAGGGGACACGCGAAACCCCGAGGATCTTGATAGTTCTTTATTTGAGGTACTTAAGGCTTGCTAGTTTTTCAATATTCCGAAAGAATAGATAAACAATTTGGCTGACACAAGAAGTCTAATTATTTGCTTCTATCCTGGAGGGTGTCACACATGTGATCTGTTGCACTGGGACGACTGCCTTTCCTTCAAAGAGGTGGGATGGAGATAATACACCAGAAAGAACAGGTCAGAACATTCATTGGAAACAAGAAATTTCAGAACAGAATGTAAATGTATTATCTACTAATATTAATTTGTCAGATAGAAGTTTACTCTTTTACTAAAGCAAGGGAAAAAGGCTGAAAAACCACGTTGTAATCCATTGAATTGGCTTCGAAAAGTTAAGTAAGGCAGATGGCTGCAGAAATCAGAGCTGATGCACCTTTTTCTTTCAAATCACTGCTACAATGGCCCTTGAGGTTTTAAATATAAATCCCTTACTTGCAATCCACTCCATCTTAGAACAAGCGCAGCTGTTGCTATTTAGTTTTTTGAGAATCAATTTGGCACATACAGAAGTTTTAATGCCCATGCATTTCACCAAAACACAACAAACATAATCTAAGCCATGCTTCTGATGATTTGCGGGCCTTATTCTTTTTCATTTTACTCTTTTCCTTTTGAAGATTGGGAAGGCGTGAGAAATCTTGTCTCTGCACTTCCAAGGTCTCTGAAGAGAATTGTTCTTGTTTCATCAGTTGGAGTAACCAAGTTTAATGAACTACCATGGAGGTAAAGTCAGAACTGTGATTCATTGATAATTTAAGAAAATAACAAAAATTGACCGTGATACTAGGAAAATAAAATATCTTTCAATTTTTAATTTTTCTGTTTAGTTGCATCTAAACAATGTTTGCAACGGTTCTGCTTATTTCATCTCTCTATGTAGTAGTCTGCGAAACCAAAGTAGTCTGTCCATGAGGTTCATTTAGAAATTCCATATGTATATAGGCAAATATATATCTTTTGTTTCACTAACGTATGAAAGTTGTTTAATTAAATACAAACCACTAAATCTCCTTCTAATAAGCGCAATATTCCACTATGCTATGTGCATTGTTAAATTCTAATTTGCATCTACTGTCGACAGCATAATGAACCTTTTTGGTGTTCTGAAGTATAAGAAGATGGGAGAAGATTTTGTCCGCAACTCTGGTCTTCCATTTACCATAATCAGGTATGACAAAAAACTATTTATGGAATATACAATTTTATCCAAGAATTATTGGAGAAACTTCGTTTTAGAATGCATCTTTGTTGTTGTATGCTTACTGACATCAACGTTTCTATCAGACCTGGTAGATTAACAGATGGACCTTACACATCATATGATCTAAATACATTGGTAAAGGCTACTGCTGGGAAAAGACGTGCAGTTCTTATTGGTCAAGGTATAGAACTTATGTTTTTATCAGAGTTTGGGAAGTAGCAATATTGTGAATTATACTCATAGCACTTCATTATTTCCCTTGTCTCTTAGGTAAGTTAGGCACTCTATTTGTAAGAACTAAGTAGTCCTTCGCAGTACTTCTGTAGTCCACAAAAGGAAATCACTTATAATAAAGAACAAATTTGCTTGGATCGCTATGGACAGTACCTATGTTATTTCTCGCAAGCATGGGGCTTAATGCTTGCTGCGTGGTTTCAGGAGACAAGCTTGTTGGAGAAGCTAGCAGACTAGTAGTGGCTGAAGCTTGCATTCAGGCCTTGGACATAGATTTTACTGAAGGCAAAATTTACGAAATCAACTCAGTTGAGGTAATTTATCAAAGATTTCATGAGCAAAATATTACTGATAATTCTTTAATTTGGTGGTATCAATGTGCCATTGGAACTTGTCAACTATTTGTCAGTTTCCCTTAAACTTTTTCCCATGTACAAGTTATGTGTTTTATTTTGCAGATTATCATGAAACTTAAACTGAAAGCTTTCTTGTGCAGGGCGAAGGTCCGGGAAGTGATTTAGAGAAGTGGAAAGATCTATTCAGAGCTGCCAAGACACAGTAATTGACTATTATCCTGTATGAGAAAAATGTACAGCATTCTGCATGAGAATTGTGTACAGTTAATATTCATGAACTTCAGCAGAACTTGTAAATATTTTCTCCTTCACAGAAAAATTGTGACGTTCACAAGATTCTCTGGGCTCACAAGTTGTTATCATGTTTGAAAGATGCTATACTCTTGTGTCTTCGAGAATCCATATTTTTCCCCACTGTTTTTACATACCGGTATCAGACCTAGAATGCTCATGAGTTAGGAGTTTAGTCTGATTTACCTGAAATAACTTTCATATTCATGCTGCATTTTAAAGCCATCCCTCGTATAGTTTGCAAGTATGACAACTATACAATGGAATGCAGAAGCATGTATAAAAGCATGTATGATGCCTGTTCAGTTCTGTTTAGAGAATAGTTTAGGCAGAAACACAGTGGCAACTGTGTTTATTTGGGAGGGTCACTCCTTATCCAAATTTCTGCGCCGAAGTTACAGCCAAAATCACCTGTAGAGAAGAGAGTTCTTAAGTGTTAAGCTGGACAGGTAAGCATGCTTATCCGAAGACTTTAGGAAATGAAATTAAACCCAAGAAGAGTTGCTCACCATGTAACAGACATTTCTGTACCAGCTTCCAGAAAGAACTCTCTTTTGCCAAACTTATCTACAAAAGCCATTGAAATGAGAGCACCAAGAGCAAGAGCTCCAGTTGTCATGACAGATGAATACAGAGATGCGCCAGAGCCAAAAACTAAGCTTTGAAAGAAGACACGTGTTGGAATTCAACTGTGACCAAATTACGGGCGTAGCAAAAAACAAAACTTTTTATAGATTCTGAGCAGATTCCGATAATTAACTTGAATAAAACAAAGTATGAATCATAAGAAGTCATACGTTGTTTGTGTTCCCATTGAAAATTCTTTGAAACTTTTTCCGATTTGTCAATCACAAGTTGTTCACTTGTTTGGCCTTTGATGGTATCCACAAAACAACCTTTCAATACTTTGAGAGGAAGAATATAAGAGTGCTAGCTCGTTTTTTCTTTTCTTCCTATTAATAGAAAAATCATTATGGTGGTTTTGTAATTTTATTAAAATTAAACTCCTTAATTAAAGTCATACTTTAATTATAATTAACTTAATTTTAATAAAATCAAATATCTCATATTTGATCCCTAAAGTTTCTCAGACTTTATAATTAAGTCTAACTTAATTAAATTGGTTTTTCTTTCATAAATTGCTTTTTGATGTATGACCCATTAGGTTCTTAATAAATTGACAATGATAATAAATTATAATTATGAATTATTATAATTATAACTATAATTCATAATTAGAATTAGATAAATTAAAACACCTTTTAATTTATCTTTAATCCTCCAATTAAACAACTTATAATCATAGGTCAAAATTGACGTCTAGCAACATGTCATGACTACCCAAATATCAGGAATACCAATGTAGTTTGACTTAATCCGTCCAGTATGGTTATGAGATATAATTTAATCATTTCGTTATCTGATATTCCAATATTCCAATTAGATAGAGTATGAATATAGTATCTACTCTTTTAGTCCAATCATGTTCATTCTTGCTAATTACTAATTAATTTATAATTGAAAATGCCTTTTTTAAATGTTAATTCACTCTAGTCAGAAAATTTCATAAATCACTGCTAATCAAGAATAGTAGAGTATTCTCTCTAATTACTTTAGAGTGACGAATCCTATATTGACTTACTCAATTATCTTCATATGGTTGATATTGTATCCAATTACTACTAATTGAATTATCCTAGGATAATTTATAAGTAGTATCAAAATAGAGTAATTCTCATACGAGATACCTTGATAATCTAAAGTCTGAGAATCAATTATACAACCATCAGTACAAGATAATCTATAGACACATAAGTAATATTTCATTTGGAGTTCTCATAATAGGGTTAGTTT
>JAOSBO010000008.1:24434043-24460034 GCA_027563915.1 Erythroxylum rotundifolium
CGAAATTAAGCATTCAAATTCTCAAATTCACACAACAATTACAAAGAAACATTTCAAACATCATAAAAGGCATTTTATCGAACACCTCATCGGCAATATGTATAATCTCAATCTAACCACAATCCATTGCATTTTTCCATTATTTACGAACAATAACATATATAAATAACAAATAAACCAATAATTACACGAAAAAATCAACAATAATCAAGCAAAATTTTATCATCAAATACTCACAGTTAACACTAAAAACATGCTTTTTTTAAATAGAAATAACACACCTATTAGAGAGCTTACCTCAAACGACGAAAGATGAGCAAGAAAACAGTCAAAAAACGGCCAACAAATGCAAGAGAGGGGGTCGGAAAACAAACGACGATCGCGAGGAGAGAAGAAGAAGAAATGGGGGGGGGGGGGGAAGGTGGGGCTGCTCGAGTTAAAGGCGCTGAATCACTGACGAAATGATTTAGGGTTTACCACGTCGTCTTTAACCAAACGACGACGTTTCATATAACAAATTGCCGACATTTACCGACATAATTTATATTCCGTTGGTATTTGAATTTCCAAATTACTTCATTGCCTGCGATTATCGCTTGTTTTTGCGACAAAATAACTCATTCCGTCGGTAAAATTGATGAAATGCATGCCATCTGTTTGAGTTAAAATCGATGAATTATCAACGGAATATAGATTCTTTCAGTGATTCAGGTTTATCGCCTCGTCTTCAGCCAAACGATGACGTTTGGTTTAGCAAATTGCTGACATTTACCGATGGAAGAACATAGTATGTCGGTAAAATTAATGAAATACATGCAATTTGGTCTGATAAACACGGTGATTCACCGACGGAGCACCAATTTCGTCGGTAAAATTAATTAAACGGATACTAACGGAACACATTACGTCGGTATATAATAGGGACTGAAACACTTTTATCAACGGTATCTTCCTCCTCGGTAATTGTGCCAAGCTAATTAATTGCAGGAGTAATTCCCGCAGTTATTACTGACGGTGGTATCTAATGTCGTCGGTAAATTTATCGACGGAATATTGTCCGTTGGTATATATCTGAAGAAATTAAATTGCGAGAACCGTTCCTGCAATTTTTTTCGACACCATAGGTTGTGTTATCGCTATATGCTGTCAGAGATTTTGCACGAAATTCTTTCCCTCTAATATTACCGACGGTTATATATTTCCGTCGCTAAATATAAACAGTATAATGTAGTTACCGACAGACAATACTTTTCCGTTGGTAAATAGTGTCAATTTTTTTTCCGTCGGAAAATTTCCGCCGTTATTTCATGATTTTCTTGTAGTGTACAACTAGAAATATTTAGGAATAATACAAAAATATAAATTGAATTTCAAAATTATGATTTCATCATAATTTCAATTACACATTAATTATTCCAAGGATTTTATCTTTTGTATAAAAACATCAAATGTAATTAATACATAAAGATAAATAATGATTTTATTAATAATTTTGTCACTCAACTACAACCAAAACAATTGGTTGTACCACATAAACCATCAATAGGTGCATAAAAGAGTATGAAATACATTCCACTAAAACATGGAAATTCCTGGAGCTCCTATTATCAACTGGGGATGACTTTAACGTTTCAGGAGATGCTCTTGCTTCGAAACTTGCATCAATAAGATAAGTTAACCTAGCATCAACATTTTATCTACCTCTGGACTTTTTTCTAGCACTCGCCTACCTTCTTTCTAGTTTTCCTTGTTCTACAAGGTCATTAGGCGCCTCTGGAAGGAAAACACCACCCCCTCCAAACGTTGAATTCACAGGCACAGTAGCTAAACCGAGTGACAATCTCCAAACCCAAGGATGGATCTTATCAGTTCCATATTTTATCAAGTTAGCTATTAGGATTCCTAAGCAAGTTGTTATTTGAAACAGTCGAACAACTGCTCCTCAAATTTTTGCTAGAGCCATTTCTGACAGATGCAACAGAATTAACTATAGAAGTACAATTAAAATAAGGCTGCAAAATTAAGATGCGTGCTAGAAATTGTAAAGTTTGGATTCAGTGACCATTGAAGGAGAATGTCTCAGAAAATTCAGAAGCGTGTTGCGTAGCATGCATGCATGCAATGTATAAAATTTAGGTAGTTTTTCTATTAGTTGACAGTTAGATGTTCAGAATACTATAAATTTTTGTATTCAAGCAAAGTGTAAACAATTTTTACACACGAGAAAGAAAGCTCAATACATCACTGAGTTTTTAACTACTGTGTATTCTCTGTTTTCATTAACTAGAAACCATTTCTTGGGTTCTTGTTCTTTTCTTTCTTGTTCTTTACGATTAGTAGCATAGATTCATTTCCTTGGATGATTGATAGATAACAACAGTGATATCAGAGCTAGATTCTTAAGGGATCTGTGAAGGTGTAAGCAAAGTTCTTAGCGTAAGGAAACTCTCTTCATTCAGTGGGCTAAGGCTGTGTGAGGGAGATACTTGGAGATGGCTGAGAATACGTCCCAGGGCCTACACCCGCAATCTTTAATGGAGAAGGTTATCAAGTTTGGGTAATAAAGATGGAAACGTACCTGCAAGGGCAGGATCTTTGGGAGCCTATTGATGAAGACTGTTTGGTCGAGGTTCCTGCAGAAGATGCTCCAATTGCTCAATTGAGATGGCTGAGGGAGAGAGTGACCAAGAAAGCTTGAGTCAAATCTTACTTGTACTAATCCGTTGCACCTTTAATCTTCACAAGAATCATGGGTCTCGGTACAACGAAAGAAATCTAGGACTTCTTAAAAAGGGAGTACGAAGGTGATGAAAAGGTGAAAAGGATGAAGGTGTTGAATCTATTAAGGGAATTCGACATATTGCAAATGAAGGAAGATGAAAATGTAAAAAGTTATTGTGAGAAGCTGATTCAACTTTCAGATCAAATTAGGCTCTTAGGAGCTACATTCAAAGATGAGAGGTTGGTCCAGAAGTTGTTGGTCTCAATACCTGAGAAGTTTTAAGCAATTATAGTCTCACTTCAAAACACGAAAGATATCTCACAAATGAAACTTGTTGAAGTGGTGAGTGCCTTGCAGGTTCAAGAGCAAAGGCATCTGATGAGAAGAAATGAGACAACCGAAGGGGAAAATAAGGCTTTTACCAAGACTAGAGATAAAGAAAAGAAAAAGAAGAAGAGAAATAAGAATGGTTCAACTTCTCAAAACACTTAGACTCATTAGAAAGATGGGAGTAAGAATGTAGGAGGAGACAAGTCCGACAAGTACAATCCTTGTCCTCACTATGGAAAGTCGAATCATCTGGCCTTTAGATGCTAGAAGAGACCAGTGATTGTGTGTAGGAAGTGCCAACGGTCACATGGAGGCGATTTGCAAGAAAAATCAGAACCACACAGCTACAAATGTGCAAGTTGCAGAAGAGGAAGAGCAGCTTTTTGTTGCTACTTATGATCTTGTTGAAGAGTATTCACCTAAGCAGTTAATTGACAGTAGGTGCACGAGTCATATGACTCCAGATCCAAGGCTTTTCAAGTCTTTAGATCTAAATGTGAAGGCAAGTGTGAAGTTGGGAAATGGTGACTGCATCCGTGTAGAAGGGAGAGGGGTGGTTGAAATTCCTACCAAGAATGGAGTCAAGACCATCCCTGCCGTGTTGCTGCTGCCCAAAATACAACACAATCTCCTCAGTGTAGCTCAATTGATTGGAAAAGGTATGTCAGTTCATTTTGAATCTGATGGGTGTAAAGTGTTTGACAAATCTGGGCAGGAAGTGTTTTTCACCAAAATGAAGAACAAGAGCTTTGCTATGAGACCAGAGGAGATACAATAAGAAGCACTAGTGAGTGAAGTAGCTGAATCTGACCTCTGGCATAGGAGACTTGGACACTATCACATAAAAGGGTTAGATGCAATGATGAAGAAGAACATGGTGCAGGACCTTCCAGATCTCTCCTTTTGCAACACAGAATGCAAAACCTGCATGATGGGCAAGCACACTTGGGCTCCTTTCAAAAATTCAGCTTGGAGAGCAACTGAGAAGCTCCAGCTACTACATATGGACTTGTGTGGTCCAATGCCAGTAGAATCACTAAAGGGGAGCAGATACTTCATGTTGATTATAGATGATTTTCAAGGTATAGTTGGATATATTGTCTCAAGAGTAAAGAAGAGGTGACAAGGGTGTAAGAACAGACAATGGCTCAGAGTTTATCTCTAACAAATTTCTATTGATTTGTAGTGATGCAGGGATTAAGCATTAGCTAACACACCTTACACTCCATAACAGAATGGAGTGGTGAAGAGGAGAAATAGAACTGTGGTGGAAATGGTGAGGTGCATGCTTGAAGACAAGAAGCTACCCAACTCCTTTTGGGCAGAAGGAGTGAAACTGAAGTTGAAGAACTTGAAGGTGTGTGGATCTTTGTGCTTTGCTTACATACCTCAGGCCAGAAGAGACAAACTAGGCAATAAATCTGAACCTGCAATTTTTGTTGGGTACTTTGAACTAACTAACGGGTACAGGTTGTATTATCCATCATTGAAGAAAGTGAAGGTGAGTAGAGATGTCCATTTTCTCGAAAATGAACACTGGAGCTGGTCTAAAGCAACTCAGAAAGATGAAGAAGGAAGGCAGATTGTAAGCATACCTCTAGTTACCCCAGAAAATGTAGAAGATGATGTAGATGATCCAAATCAGAGGGAGCAAGATGAGTTGGATTTTGAGGAGGAGCAGATTCCAGATATAACAGATACTGACATAGATCATATTCCAGTAAGAGGGACAAGAAGTCTAACAGAAATCTATAGAGGAGCAATGAAGCATTGCTGGAGCCTTTTAGAGTTCAGGAAGCACTTCAAGATCCGAAGTGGTTTGAAGCTATGAAGGAAGAAATGTCAATGATCAATAAAAATGAAACCTGGACTCTAGTTGATAGACCACCTGGTAGAACAGCAATTGGACTCAAGTGGATCTTCAAAGTTAAGCTGAATTCGGATGGCTCAGTCAATAAGTATAAAGCTAGACTTGTGGTGAAAGGGTATGCACAAGTTAAAGGAGTAGACTTTAGAGAGACATTTGCACCATTGGCTAAAATTGAGACAATTCGACTTCTCTTAGCATTAACAGCTGAGAAAAGTTGGAGAGTATATCAAATGGATGTAAAATCTGCATTCTTAAATGGTGTATTGGAAGAGGAAATTTATGTACAACAACTAGAAGGTTTTATGGTACAAGGAAAGGAGGAGAGTGTATATAGACTGAATAAAGCTCTTTATGGGCCGAAACAAGCCCCTAGATGTTGGTACTCAAGAATAGATAGTTTCCTATTAGAGATTAATTTTAAGAGAGGTTGCAGTAAGCCAACTCGCTATTTGAGGATGGAGTAAGATGACATTGCAGTAGTTTCAATCTATGTAGATGACTTGCTATTAACTGGAAGTTTAGAGGTAGACATTCAGTCTCTGAAACAACAATTCAGAAACACCTTTGAAATGACAGATCTGGGGTTAATGAAGTATTTTCTAGTAATGGAAATACATCAAATGAAAGGGGGTATAATAGTGTGTCAGAGGAAATATGTGTGTGATGTGTTGAAGAAATTCAAGCTAGAACAGTGTAAACAGGTGTCCACACCCATCTGTTCGAAAGAGAAGTTGGTTAAAAAGGAGCATCATGATGAGGCTGATGGCAGAAGTTTCAGAAGTACGGTGGGATGCTTAATGTACATAACTGCCATCAGACCAGATATTATGTATTCAGTAAGTGTGCTCTCTAAGTATTTGAGTAATCCTGGGAAGCAATACTTAGTTGCTGTCAAGAGGGTACTGAGGTATCTCAAAGGAACAACTAGATATGGATTGATGTATGAGAGATCAGGAAAATGTGAACTGAAGTACTTTATAGACAGTGACTAGGGTGGATCAACAGAAGATATGAATAGTACCACAAGGTATTGCTTGACTTTGGGTTCAGCATGTTTTTCATGGAGCTCCAAGAAGTAGGAATTGGTGGCTCTCTCAACAATTGAAGCTAAATTGGTGGCAGCTACAGCAGCTGCTAAGCAAGTAATCTGGGTCAGAAAATTGCTTAAAGATCTAAGAATTCATTTGACATCTGCTACTGTGTTGTACATTGACAATCAAGCTGCTATTTGGATTTCCATGAATTCTGTTCTTCATGGGAAAACTAAGCATTTCAAGCTTAGATATTATTATTTGAGAGATGTGCAACAAGAAGGAGAGGTGAAGCTTGAGTATGTCAACACAGAAGATCAAGTTGTTGATCTGTTTACTAAAGGTTTTCATGTTTCTCGATTTGAACAATTGAGAAAGATGGTGGGGATCATAAAGTTTAATTTCTGAGCCAAGGTGGAGTATGAAGGAGAATGTCTCAGAAAATTTAGAAGCGTGCTACGTAATATGCATGCATGTAATGTATAAAAGTTAGTTAGTTTTTCTATTAGCTGACAGTTAGATGATCAGAATACTATAAATGTTTGTATTCAAGCAAAGTGTAAACAATTTTTACACACGAGAAAGAAAGCTCAATACATCACTGAGTTTTTAACTACTGTGTATTCTTTGTTTTCTCTGTTTCCATTAACTAGCAACCACTTCTTGGGTTCTTGTTCTTTTCTTTCTTGTTCTTTACGATCAATAGCGTAGATCCATATCCTTGTATCATTGATAGATAACAAGAACCATGCCTGATTGTTGATTAGGTTGTCAAAGCCCTTAAAAAATAATTCATATTCTTTAATTTCTTGTAGCAGTTTAAAGTCAAGTCAAATTCTAATCTGACTAAACATTTGTTTTTTAATTTCAAATAACAAAATAAAGTGGAAGTTTATGATTAATTAACTAATTTAATAAAATTAACAAGAAATTAAAATAATTCAACTGAATATAAAAGTAATAAATTCAAGAGTACTTAACTCTAATTGAGGGGAAAGATCTCATCTAATTGTAACATTAACCATTGGTTTGAAAAAGTAATTTTCACAATTCAAGCAAGTAGATCGAAACATATAAGGATATGAATAATAAGTTTCAAATTTTTCTAAATCAATTCAAGCAGTTAGATCGAAACATATAAGGATAGTCATAATAAGTTTCAAATTTTCTTAAATTAATTGATTCAAACCCACTTAGCATTTAAATGAAAACTTATCATCAATTGACTGAGTATGATAACATTCCATATCAGTTAAATGATAGCAAAAAGCTTAGTGAAAAAGACTAGAACTTAGATTAAATAAGTGAGATAGTTGCAATTATTCATTTTAGTTTTCTTATTTACCATATAAGAAGTATGCAAATTCATAAATAACCTATTTGTTAATTGTAGCAATCCTTCGTGATAGTTATAGCTCAGTGAATTCATGGATAGTTATAGAATAATCAATATCAAATTAATTTGTCAAATCAATTAATATTAATTATTTATGAAGTATAAGAACATAAAACAAGAAATACTTGAATTAAAATATAAATATAAGCTTAGAACAAAACCTCACAAGATTACTGATAGAGTTTTAAATCCCTTTAAATCATAATATTTGAGTTTAGCCATGCATGACTTTTTTCCAACACCAAAAATAGAAGAAAGATGCAAGATTGAGAGAAAAATAAAACGAATCCTTTTTAATGGTCCCCTATGTGAAAATTTTCCTCGTACTTTCTCTCTCTCTTTATTCAAGTGTTTGGATGTTGAATGGTTGTCACACAGCAATGCTTCATAAATGTAGTGGCAGGATCACAGTATATCTAGTAGCAAAGTCTTACATATTAGAAAATCATTTGCCATGAATAGAACAAGTCAACTAAATAAGGTTAGATTGGGAAAGCAAACATGTCATTAGCTTTAGAATTTAACCATTCACATATTGTAGTGATGGTATTACAAATGAAGAAAATGATATAACAAATGAGTTTTATATATTTTTTCTATTGTGGTTTACAAGAGTAATAACGTCTCTATTTATAGATATGCCTGATGTTAAAATAAGGAGTTTTATACTTATCATATCTATGAGTATTACAATAGAATGATAAGGTGGTCATTATATCAATAAGTTGTTCAAATTTTAGTACATGATGAATAAATAAAAACTTTTAGCAACCAAATTTCAAACAAAGTAAATAATAATCTCAGTATGTTTGGTATGAGCATGAGAGACAAGATTTAAAACAAGGAATATAGCTTTGAGATTATCAAAATAAAGTAGCGGCCTAATGTTAGAGAGTCCAATTTCTCTCATAAGAGAGTTGATCCAACATATTTCAACTCCTGCGAGAGTAATGCTTCTATATTCAGCTTTAGTACTAAACCTGGCAGTAATAGCTTTTTTTTGAACTCGAAATCAGAGAGGAACTAAGAAAAATATAATAAGCAGAAATTGAATGTTGATCATCTAGGTAACCAGTCAAATCAGTATCAGAGTACGTATGTAAGGTTGAATGGGTATGTTTAGATAAGTGAAGGCCATAGGATGGAGTGGAGCGAAGGTATCAGGGAATGCATCTAACAGTAGACCAGTGAATGTTGGTTGGACAATCCAGGAATTAAGAGACTTTGATAACAAAAAATTAAATATCAGGCCTTATTAGACAGAGATATTTTAGAACTCCTTTAGAACTACGATATTTAGTAAGATCAAAATGAGGACAACCATGATTTTTGGATAGAGGTAAGGATGGGATCATTAGAGTAGAGACGGGTTTAGAGGAATAAAGCTGAGTGCATTTAAAAAAATCAAGAGTGTATTTAGATTGAGTGAGAAGAAGGACAATGGATATGAATGTAGCTATAATACTAAGAAAGTAATGAAGAGGACCGAGGTCTTTAATGGTGAACGTAGCATTAAAATCATTAAGGATAGTTTAAATAAATTCTAGTGAATAACATGTGATCAAAATGTCATCCTTATAAACAAGAAGAAAGGTAATATGATTAGAGGTGGAGTGGATAAAAAGGGAAGTGTCAGCTTTAGATGAAGTAAAACCAATGTTTTTAAGTTTTTTACTTAGTCTATAAAACTAAGCCTTAGAAGCTTGTTTGAGACCATAAAGAGCTTTATAAAGGAAAAACACATAATGAGGATGGTGAAGATAAATAAAACTAAAAGGTTGTTACATGAAGATTGGTTCTTGAATATTGCTATATAGAAAGACGTTATTCACATCTAATTGGCGAATATGCTAGTTTTGGGCTAAAGTAAGTGTAAGAATGAGACAAATGGTAGTAGGTTTATCAACTAGACTAAAGGCATCGGTATAGTCAATTACTAAGGATTGATGGTACTGTTAGAAATAAGACGAGTTTTGTAATGATTAAAAGAATCATTAGGTTTTACTTTGGTTCAACAGGCCCATTTGCAGTAAAAAAATATTTACACCAAGAGCAGGATGGACAAAGGTCCAAGTGTTGTTGTGAAGGAGATCCCTGAACTCATCAAGCATTGTTTGATGCTAGTGAGGAAATTTATTATCATAAGTAAAAAAAATAGGATCAGGATCAGGATTAAAAGAGGAGTGAGTGGTGCTATGATATTTGATAAGATTAAGGAAAGTTTTGAGTTTGTAAGCACGATCATATGATCGAGTGGTCATCAGATAGGAGGGTGGTAGTGGATCACGAGTTACTAGTGGTGATCATTGGGAAGGAACAAGTGATTCTGGATTTATAGAAACCGGTGGCATTAAAGAATGATCTTTTGGAGGAGGAGATGTTAAGTGACAAGGTGTGGCAAGGAAAGAGAGTATGAGAAAGAGGATTTGGGTAAAATATTAGGAAATTAACTTTTAATAAAGCAAACATGATGAGAAATATAGATTTTAATGTTAGAAATATCAAGACAATGATATCCTTTATAGTTAGGAGCATAACCAATGAACACACAAGGATTAGATCTAGTTGAACCGAGAAAAGGAAAATACAAACAACCAAAAACACGAAGATGGTCCAGGTTGAGTGGTGTGTGAAATGAAATTTCATGTGAGGATTCACAATGTAAGATAGAGGAAGGCTAAACATTAATAAGATAGACTACTGTGGAAAAGACTTTAAACCAAAATCGTTTAGGAACAGAGTTATGAATAAGTATCGTGATCCCAATTTCAGTTATGTGATATATTTTGGCTATTGTTGTTTCTACTCTCCTAGGCAAATCTTCAAGCAAAGGCTAATGAAGAAGACGATTGGTTGGAAAATTACAGTATCTCACAATAACTCACCTTAATATTATATATTTGTCAATATTATAATTCATTTTACGTCTTCTTTAACTAACCATCATTAGGAGGCTTTAGAACATATATTATGTTACCTAAAGGGAGCTCCTGGAACAGGTATATTGTATGAAAATTATGGACACACTCTTATCGAATGTTTTTCAAATCCTGATTGAGCAAGTTCTAAGATTGATTAAAAATCTACTATTAGTTATTGTGTCTTTTTTGAAGAAAATTTGCTCTCATAGAACAATAAGAAGTAAAATGTTGTATCTAAATCCATTTCATAATCTAAACACAAAGCTATGGTATATTTAAAGTGCGAGATAAAATGGATATGTCAATTATTATCTAAAATTGGTCTTAAGGCTTCAATATCAGCAAAATTATGGTGCAATAATCAAGCTACTCATATATTGCTTCTAATTTGGTGTTTCAAAAAAGAATTAAACATATTGAAACTAACAGTCACTTCATTCGATGAAAAGGTGTAGCACAACTTGATTTTTACAAGATATGTCAAAATTTGAAAATAATTGGGAGATATCTTTATAAAAGCCCTATATGGTACTTGATTCAATTATATCTGTAACAAGTTAGGCATGATTAATATCTATGCTTCAACTTTTGGGGGAGTTTACAAATTAAGCATTGGTTGTAGGGATTATATATTAATTACCTGGATTATAATCCCTTGATCATAGGAATTACCTTCCTTAATTAGTCTTATAAATTTGTACATATAATCCCAACTCTGTACATTTTGAATCAAGAGAAATGCAGTACATTTCTATTTTACAAGTTTCATTTAACATATGGAGTTGCTTATGTTTTAATTATCCTACTTATTGATAAGAAAATTATTAAAGGATCTTAAGTTTGTGTTAAGAGATAGTCTACTAGCGGAGGCACCTTTCTTTTCAAAAGAATAATAGCCCCTACTTATCTTTCCATGGCAACAAAAGAAAAGGGAAGATAAAAATTATAATCTTATCCCTGTATAATGTCTAATGTAGTTCTCAAACATCTGTATAATGTCTAATGTAGTTCTAAAAAATTCTTTTAATGGGTAGATCATATAGTTAAATTAGTTTTCTTAGGAATTCTTTAGTTCAAAAGGATGAAGGTTCAACAACTTTAAAAGGGATAATTGGCTAAAATTAGAAATTATATTAGTTTATAAAGTTATCACTAACTTGTAAGCTTTTGCGCATGAGTCGTGATTTAAGGAACCATCATATTTTCTTTTTCCATATGGCATGCAATAACAACTCCAATATTATGAACAATATGCTACAACATATTGATACTATAAGGAATTGTTTAGTTATGTTCATGGTTTAGTTTAAGACTTTATTTTTATATCAATCATAAAAATCAGGCAACGTAAAAAGTGCAATTGGAAAACACACTTTAAATAGTTGATTTTGATATTAAAAAAATTAGTCTTTTTTATATACCCTTATATGCAAACCATATAAAGGTTACATAAATATTAAATGAGCCTTTTTCTATAGCCTTAGCACCTCTTTTAAGAAAGGAATTAAGCCTAGTATAGGACTTCGTGGATGTTAATATCATGACCCCCAAAGCCTTAAACATGGCAATAGATTCTTCATTTAACTATCTCAAAACTACAAAAGACTATAGAACCAAAAATTAAATATAAATCCTTCAGTTACGAAGTTGAATTTTAAAGGAGATTCTATTGGAAGTATAAAGAAAGGAGAACATATGCCATAATCCATCTTCCCTAAATCTTTTAACCAACAATGACTCTGGCATCAATACATCTCTAGAGGCCTATTTTCTTTTAAAACAAAAGGACATATGAGGATGCTCCATTCTAACTAGTTAAAGGTGATCTCACCTTTTTCCTAACTAATTCACCCAATAGCTTGGTGTTGTAAGAACACTATACATATGTTTTAAAAGCATTTTGCCATACTTTTAATTTAAATTATCTTAATTTGATAATAAATTTTATTTTATTTGTTATTTTTTATAAATTTGAAAAAATATTTCTTTGTTATTGATCTCTGTCCAAACATACACTCAAAAAATGTATGTTTCAGACCATACTTACCTCTAGACATGGGAAGTCAACGATAATTTCAAATATAACTTTATACATGTGCATGTGCTAACCCGTATGCAGGTGTGAAACTAGGCCCTAAAGAAGCAATTTCACGCACAGATATGTTAGAGCCCGTGTTGTTGTTTAGGTGACAAAGTTAGTTTTCAATGTTAAACACAATATTGAACACATTTGTTAGAGACCATATTCATTTCCATAATAAGTATGCTTCCCTTGTTTAAAGAGCATAAAAACTAAGTTTTTATTAGTTTTTATAAAGTTTTATAGGTAAGCTATCATCTAAAAGAGAGAGAAACCTTAGTATAAGACTTAGAAGTCATTTTCAAAGAGAAAAGAGTTATGCGATATTCTAAATTGAGTGAAAACATCAAAAGATTGGTAACTTTATAAAAAAAACTTTCTTATAATTTTCGAAAATTTTTGATATGTTTATTGATTCAAGGATGATGATTAACTAATTCTTTTGATGTATAGATAAGAGGAACCCTATTATTTTTCTCTATAGATTGATTTTAGTTTATAAAGAAAAGTTTTATACTTAAGAAATATCTTTTTCATGATTAATATTGATTTAATAAAACTAGAATTTAAATCATTTGTGAACTTACATGGAATAGTTTTAGAAAATATGTTTGTGACTTGACTCAGGAATTTACGTTAAGAGTAGCATAAGGTAGTAGAGACAAGCTTATATAGATCTTATAGTCAAACTTTTTGTGAAATTTCACAGAATTTAGTATGTTCTTAGAAGGTTTAATCAAATAAAGATATAGGTTAATTAATTGGAGAATAGGTGATTGTAATTAGAGAGAGAATAATTCATTAAATCAAGAAATTTTTCCAATTTAATTTATTAAATATTTTAATATAACTTAACCATATATACAAAGATGTTGTCAGGGAGACTTCTGATCCAGGTGTTTAATTAAATATGATAATTTTCTATTTGATAATTACTTTATCTTGTTTTGGTATAATATTAATCAGTTTTGGGATAACTTATGGTTAAATTAGATTATCTACAATTTTATTGTCATTAGATAATAATAGAAGAGTTAGACTTAGTAACTAATATATATCTTTATATAAATGATACTTTACTTATTGCCATATTATAATAAACAATGGGTACACTAGTCTAGAATTCATAGTATTAGTATTAAGGATGACAAAACTAACAACACTTGGCAAATATTAGGAGGGATTCATAACTTTGTCGACAATAATGCCTAAATTAAAACTACAAAAGGCTTGGAACCTTATTTTAGTTTAGGAACTTTAACAATTATTGTAGTTTAATGGTCTTATTTTTGTCTTTATGTTTTAGACTAAGCTTCATAAAATAAAATTTGATAATCTTAATGGCAAATTGGGTTTTAGAAATTTTTCTTCTCATCAATTATGATTGAAAGAAGGGAGGTTCTCTTTCTTGTGGAAGAATTCTCTTAATGTTCATATTCATTCAACTTTGGAGTTTCGTCTTCACCAACAAAACTTCTAATTTTACTACTAATCACTTATTTTCATTGGATTTTATGATAACCTTTTATTGATAAGAAGATAATAGTTAAAGAATCCTAAAAGCTAAACAAAGGATGTCAAGGTCTTTAGGTGATTGGTGGAGATTTCAATGACATTTTCACCGTATAAAAGGTTAGGTACTAAGTGATATTCGTTTGAGGAAGTGACATTTTGGAAACTTACAGTTTATTTAGTAATGAATACTTTAGTTATTATTATACATAGAGTAATACGAGATTCATTAGGCTTGGCCTTGTGGAATTAAGGCTAGAAAAGTTCCTTTTCTTTTGGAAGTAGCTAAAAAGTAGAGATGTTCCTAGATAATAATAATTTTTTCTTGGAAATAATTGCAAGTGATCATCTTCCAAGTTAGCTTAAGTGAAGCATGATCAAGTATAAATCCTTTAATTTACACTTTGAAAAAGTATGGTTCAATCATCTTCAATTTACCATTTTATTCAAAGATTCTGAGGAGGGAGTATATATATAAAATCCATCTCAATTTTTGGCATGCAAAATTTGTTTCCCTCTGTCCTTGTCCTTCAAACTTGGAATAAAGACAATCTCAACCACATTAAAAAGATAATCAATAACAAATTGGAGGAGTTGATTATAACAAAAACTATTAAACATTTCAAACGATTAAATTAAAATGTTGGAGGCCAAAATAAACTCATTTATGTTGTACCTAAGATCTAGACTACAATGGTTTAAATGCGGTGACAAAAACAAAAATGTATTCATGGCTATGTTAACCAACAAACTTAAGAAAATGCTTCCTTTCACATTAGATGCCTCAATAACCAATGGATTAATGATCAATATAAGATCCATAAAGGCAATTACGTTACTTGAGTTTATTCTTTAATTGGTTTGAGATTTTGGCATCAAATTTTGAAATGTGTCCCATAAAAAATTTCCTCATGGATAAATTCCTTTTTACTAAAAGAGGTTTCATATAATGAAATAAAAAATCTTGTCTTTCAAATGAAACTTGACAAAGCAATTGAATTCAGTGACTTCATTATAACCTTCTATTAAAACTTTTTGGTTGTTGGTTGGTAAGGAAGTTAGGAGTATTATGCTTTCTTTTCTTATTGATGTGATTTCTTTGTCTAAGGTAAACTATACTTATATCCACCCAATCCAAGAATATTATAGTTTGTATAAACATCTATAAAATTGTCTCAAGTATTATTTCCAATTGCTTGAAAGATGTTATGAGTTATGTTACTGATGACTTTTAAATCATATTTACTAAGCTTTGAACCATAGAAACTAAAGAAACATTTTTTTATATTTTTATTTGTAATAATTATAATTGCATAATCATAACTAAATAAAAAAAACCTTCTTTTATCATCTAGTAATAGTTTTTCAATTTATAGAAGTTTTGAACTTTAACTTTCCAACTTTGACCTTACGTATACATAAATTTTGAATTAATTATTTTTGTCACGTTGATCTTAAATTTTTACATTAATATCAATTAGACCTTATTTTCATCAACTTTGGAGAATAAATAATATAAAGTAATCTTTAAATATGTAACATGTTTTAGTAGCTTAGAGGGGTAAAATGACTTAATTATACTTGGAAAAAATATAATTTTTTGGAAACTAAAAGTAATTGCATAAATTAATGAAGCTCTTGAATAAGATAAAATTTTATGAAAAGACTTCTTACAATTAGCATCTTAGGTGCTGACAACTATTAGGAACATGTTTATTTAAACTATGTGTCTATTACTATAAGGTTTATTTGGCAACCAGTAATAAAGGAATCAGAATAAAAAATTGTAAAGGGAATGAAAAGTAAGAATCAAAATAAGAATGAAATTACTAGTTATGCATGTTTAGTATTCAAGCACTAGAAATAGGATTATAGAAGTTAACAATTATACTAATGTTGGGTATCAAATATTAAGAATGGTAATGATAATTTTTTGCTTATAATATGTGACTGATTTTTTAAATAAATAATTAAAATGTTATGTATTATTATTATTTAATAAAAAATTGTATTTAAGAAATAAATAATAAAATTATTTTTAGTAATTTAATAAATTATTAATTTTTAAATAATTGTGTATTATTTTTATAAGAATAAAATTAAAAACCATAATGAACTTATTTTATAATATAAAATTATTAAAATAAAATAAAATAAAATAATGTGCTATGTTGATAATAATATCCTAATAAGAATCAGTAAAAATGATGTATTATCTAAATAAATAAACTAATCTTAAATTCTGAAATAGAGAGCTTCAGTTGAGAAGGGAAATACAAAGAAAAAGAGAAAAGAAGTTATGTTTGTCATCAACTTTTTATTTGCTATTCCTAATATCTAATTCCAAGTTATACCCACACGTACCTTAGGAATAAAAATTTAGGATTGTTTAAAATTCATTCTAGATTTGTCAATCCTTATCTTATCCATTATTAAAACCAAACAAGCAAAAGTTAAGAAATGCAAATTACATATCATTCTTAGGTCTCCATTCCTAATTACCAAACGTAACAATTTTATCTTCTTTCATTGTCCTAGTCTGTAGAAGTTTTTGTTTTGGCTTAAGAGTCAAACTTTTTTCCTATGTTAGATATCGAAAATTAGCATCACCAAATAATATAGTTAATTATGTTGAGACTTGCTAGTTTTTCTATTTATCTTTATTATGTGCACCATTTTCTTACCATTCTTCTTATTACAAGGCTTTGTTTTATATTAGCCAAAATGTTTTCTCTTATCCAAGCTAATATTCTATGGAAAAGACTCTACTAGTCTTGACTTTTAATCTTAAAAATTCTTTCATTCTTTTCTCTCCAAATATCATGGAAATTGAGTCCTAATGCAATCTTAAATAGGTTATAGTCTTCTCCTGTTAGATGTCGTCTCTTTAAACCGAGATACATTTTCTCCTAACCCTCTTAATTATATTGGTGATTGTATAATTCTAGAATTCTCAACCATGACCCTTTAGAGTAATTACATTTAAAGAAAAAATGATCTCTAAGTTCTTTCTTTATATGGTAAAGCTTATAGATTAAATTTATATATAGAGATCCTTTGATTTTGTCTAAAGTGCTTAACCTATTTATGATAGCAACCGATAATATGAAGGATATCCTGAGGGAATATTTTTAGACCACACTAGCTTACTCCATTGAAACCTAGTTGCCAAATTCCCAAAAACTTCATAATAAGAGTTGGTGAATTGTCCTTATGCATATCTTTGCCACCCTATGACATTTTTGTTGCTAGGTAGATTTGCATAAATAATGGAAAAGAATTTGTACTTAAGATACCATTCATTGCCTCTAATAAGCTCTTTAAACTTAGCTTTAAAGTGAAATGTTTTAGGGAATACGTAAAAAGAACTTTTTCACACCAATTATTGAACCAAAGCCACGTTCTTTCACCATTCCCAATTTTATGCTTAATTTCCTAATAAATATTTTCCTTTAGTTTGAGTATTTGCATCATGGTCCAAGAAGAGTCAGACCTTAACTTGATTTCCTATAAACATAGATTCTCCAAGTAATGTGAGTAAACCCATTGTGCTTAGAGAGTTTCCTTATCCATAAGGAGTCTCTAATTCCTTTTGTACAGTAACACTTTGTTGGTAATAGGTGTTCTTAGAAATTTGAACATGACATTTTTTATCTTTAAGTGAAAGATAGTGGAGATTCATTAAACTTATAAATTTGCTCTAGATGATAATAGCCTGTAGATTTTGTCTTTACTGATGTTGAGGCCTAACAGTTTGTTGAATGTGTAAAGTGAATTCATTATAACTCTAAATGATTTATTAGTTGCCTTGCAAAAAATTAGATCATCAACAAAGGAGAGATTAAAGACCCTTAATGACCACATTTGTTATAGAATCTAAAGCAAGCATCCACTTTAATGATATAATCAGTGAGCCTATCAACATTTTAATACAAATTAAAAACATGTAGGATAATAATGGGTCTTGTTTTTCTCCTTTCCCTCTTTTAAACACATATGATTATTCTCCATTCACCAAGACACTAAATGAAGTGGTCATGATGCATTGTTCAATCTAAGTGATAAATTTTATGAAAAAATATAATTTTATAAACTCTATTATTTAAAAACAATTATTTTAGTAATTAACATCGCTTGCCCTTCAATTATAAATAACATTTTGCTTTAAATTTGTATTCATATATTTTTAGTCTTTTTTTAACCTTCTTAAATCATAGACACATTTATTTACTCCCTTTGGTTTGGTTTAGTGTTGTTTGGCAACATACATAGCCCTTTTAGAAACAAGGTTAGCAAGTTGTCCAATTTGAATTTCCATGTTATGGATGGAGGCCTAATGATTTCAAAGAGATGCTTTAATACTTCGAAAGCGAGCCTTAGATGTCGTAATTATTTTTTTATAAGTTGCTTAAGACTTGACTTCTTTCTTATTATTATTATTTTTAAAATTAGGATGGAGACCTTTCCCTTTATTTCCCTTGATTATTCCATGAAAAGTTAGGATAGTTTCCCCCCCTTGAAATATAGATATTACCATAGGGATTATTTTAAGGCTAATTTCCTACAAAATTAACCTTTTTGGTTGGTTATCCCTTCTTTTTAGATACCTAACATTCATAATTAGGGTTTCCGCCACCATAAATTTCACAACCCATCATTTATGTCAATTGAGCTACCAAAATTGTATTATCAATATTCTTAATTAAAGCTTCCAATTTAATCTCTAATGTTGTCACCATATTAACATCATAGGTAACTCCTAATTTAAGCTTTGACCTTAGGTTCCCCCATTGCTAGTTGTTTATAACTATATTTTTAATCAACTTTTGCAATTTCTTAGGAGTTTTAAAGTAAGTAGTCCCACTCGAAGATGCATCAATCTACTACTTGGATGGTAACCTGATACACTATGAAATGTCTCATCTATAATCTCAAATCAAGTATATGGTGTGGGTAATTTCTCAATAGCTCCTTCCATCTTCCCTAAGTCTCACTTTCTAATTATTGAAAGGAAATGATATCATTCATGACTTTTGTTCTTCATGTTAGAGGAAAATACCTTGTTAAAAACTTTTCAACAAAAGCATTCTAAGTGATAATAGATCTAAGAGGCAAATATTTTAGTCACGATTTAGCTCTATCCTTTATTATGACACGAAATAACCTTAATCAAATAACATCCTCTAAAGCTATATTAATCTTGAAATTATCATAGATCTCCAAAATTTTGGTGGTGTATGCATTTGGATCCTTATCTTACTCAATTTGATAAACCATTTAAATCATAATATGATTGATCTAAAAAGTATTAGCCTCCACTCTTAGCAGAGTAGTACAAGATTTTGTCTCTATTAATGACATTTTAGTATAATCTTCTATAGTATATTGATCCTCCCTATTCTTCCGTTTTTTTAGTAGTTATAACATTAAATACCTAATTCCTAAAATTGAACAAACAATACAAAATCAAGAAAAAAGTCATAAAATAAATAATTGTAAAAAAAAGAAAAATTATTAAATTAATAAAAATAAAGTGTTCCTAATATTCTAGTCTTCGACAAGAACTTCAAAAACTTAATTTGTTGCTTTAAAATAATACTAAAGATCAACCAAGTAAGTGCATATATCATTTTTATAGTATAGTCTAGTGAATATGAGTGCTAAATTTACGAGGATTACAAGTACTAGTACTAATCATATTTCTATTATTTAATGCAAAAAACAAATGATCAATTTAAAAGAAAATATTTACAAAACTAAAATAATTTAATCTAAAATAACAAACCAAAAAAAAGAGACATGAATGGAATAACCTAATGATAATTAAGATCCAGATATAGAATCTCCTATAACTTATAATCATAAATTTATTTTGAGTTAATTATTAATCCTAGTTTCTTAGACCAGTAGAAAGTCGAAGTTACAAACACATTCTTTCTTAAAAAATACAGCCCATATCCTTGAGTTAAGTGATAGAAATCTCTTTTTAATCAAAATCCTAAGAATGCATCAATGTGCTATATGAATTCCAGTGATAGATTTGACTCTAACCTAAAAGATCTATGTGGTCCTACTTGTAAAAGTTCATGTAACTCATATACTCATTTCGTTTATCTATACATATCATTTCTTAATCCCTATATATGGAATTTGGGATTGAATCAAAACAGTGGCAACTTTCAATTCAAATACAATAATTAATTATGAATAATTCACATGTAAGCTTAGGTCTTTTATTAAATCAATTGATTAATTTTATGGTCCATCCCATCTAGATCTATCATAGTTTAATTTATGCTAAGAATAATAATTGAGAAAGAAAACAAGATAAAACAAATAATTATGATGGACTTAAAATTTTCATGTTCTTTACTTGAATCTTGATATAATCCACTTTCTTTCCTTTAAAGTTACTTCGTCCTTATCTTAAGACACTCTAATTTGGCTATATACTATTCCTATCCTTTATAATAATACCCTTCATCTTTTATATGTAAAAAAACCTAGAAAATCAAAACCAAATGGCCAACATAGGTTAAACAAATACAAACCTATGTTGGTACCGTATTGCTTAGTTACTCAACAAACATATATCTTTTGTTAACAAACACAATTAGTTGTTCCATTTTGTTTCCTACACTTTTTACATAAAAATCACCACTAACATAGGTCCCAAACATAAATTTATATTGTGGAACACAAACCTATGTTGTACAATCTACCCTAATTTGCTTCAACTTGACTTTACACTACTTTAATTCATTATTATTTGTTATGAAGCTAAAATAAGGTTTGAAATATAAGCCTTAACATAAATCACCACTAACGAAGTTTTGATATAAATCTCCTAAAAAGCCTTAACTACTCCTATCTTTCTCATGATAGGTTTACAAGATACAAGTTAAGGTTTTTGCATAAATCACTCACAAAAGCATCAACTTAATCTTTCCTTTGATAGTTAAGTAGAGAAAGGCTATGGTTTTGACTTGATGCGTCCCTCTAAAGCTTCATTAGAAATATAAGGAATATTTGATGTCGTATATAATTGTCATAAAGAGGTGAAGCATCACTTAATTTTAATCATTAACATAAGGGAATATCAAATAC
Source organism: Erythroxylum rotundifolium (assembly GCA_027563915.1). NCBI lineage: Eukaryota > Viridiplantae > Streptophyta > Magnoliopsida > Malpighiales > Erythroxylaceae > Erythroxylum > Erythroxylum rotundifolium. The sequence goes on from JAOSBO010000008.1 coordinate 24,455,013, forward strand.
TCTTCCTCTTAGATAAGGGGATCAATGTGCTTGATGGATCAATAACTCCATCTTTAAAGAGTTTTTACAGAGAGAAAGCAACATTTTTTTATATTAAACTTGTCTTCTTAAGTGAATTCCATCATTAATGTGATCAATCAAACTTATCTTTTCCCAACAGGTATGTTCAAATATATTTTCTATTTACTAAGTTATAGAGAATAACAAGGATAAATGAGAAGCTCAAGGAGTGATGTTAGTAGTTCTAGTAGTTTTAACTTAGGTAGCTATAATGATGTAAGATCTATAACTTTAAACTATAGGAGTCATACACTTGCATCTATTAGGTATATCAAAACAATATCTACCTTCCATGTAACAACTAAGCTTCTCCTCAAAATAATAAATTAGCCTTGCTTAGTCAGATTTGAAAAAAAAACAGTGTATTAAAAATTTGTTATTAGACTCTATGTTTGGGAACTTCAATAAGAACTTCAAAATGTGCCTTTACCCTGATAAATTGAATAAAGCTATCTTTGAAAAGATAAGGGAGAAGCTACACATCCTTAATGAGATGTTTAGATTGTCAGTTGATAATGAGTGCATGTGTTATCTTCAACGTAGTAAGGTAGGGTTTTACTATGATGCTTTCAAATGTAAACTCTAGTTTCCTCCTCATCTTTTCATTTATAAAATATTAGGTGATAAGCTTAAGCTCCATCTATTTGCATCCATATACTTAGTGTATATTGCCTGAGTTGATTGCTACCTACCACATCAAGGAAGTGCTCTTCGGTCTTAAATTTTTCAAGTTCATGCATTGCTATAAACTTATGGGGATAAAGAGTGAGTGGTACAATATGAGCATAAGGTAGAGCTAACAAATGATGATTATTTTGAAGGGGCTACACTTAAGAACGAAAATTTTGTAATTTTTCCAATATAATAGGTTTATGGTCATTTACGTTTGTTTGGAGAGGTTTGGATGAAATTCATCCTTGAATTTTTTATCCCAAGGACTTATAGATCCTAACAACCTTTTATGGCCTCTAGAAGAACCATTTAGTAAACCAAGCTTGATCAAATGAAGGTTTTCTTATATAGAAGAACATCCTTATAAGTTTCTTTCTTTATTTTTTATTTAAAATTTTTAGCTTTCTTACTAACATCCTTATTATCTTTGTTATATTCATGAACACGATGAAAATGCTAGCTATGCCCAAGGAAATAAAGGAGAGAGACCTTCCAATTTTATCTCCCATAAAAAGGAAGAAGTAAATGGTTACATACAATAATGTCACACTTATCGAGCATACTCTCCTTGTTAGCTCCACCTTTACCTCCTCATTTTTCTCACCAAGAGGAGAATGTGGCCACCCTCCTTATTCTTGGAGGAAGAGTGCTTCTTCCTTAACTTTAACCTAAAGAAGACTAATAATGGTTTTAGGTAACGTTGGGAACATATTTAAATTATTTTATGAGATGATCCTTCCTAGTGATAAGTAAAAGACATACTTTTTAACCATATTCACATATTTATTAACAACACCTTGTTAGAGTAATATTTACTTAACATTTTTTTCGTTTATTTTATTTTTGACATGTTTGACTTACATTTTTTTCGTTTATTTTATTTTTGACATGTTTGACTTACATTTTTTTCGTTTATTTTATTTTTGACATGTTTGACTTGTCTTCTATTTTTAAGATGTCACCCTTGTAGTTGTGGTCCTCAAAAGACAAGCCTTGGAACTCATTAGGGCTATCAAGGAGGAGGACACTAAAAAGGCATATATGAAAGATTACAGAGATCTCAGATATGTAAGAAGGAGAAGAAGGTTGCCAAAGAGACACTATTTAAGCATCTCGACGAGCTTAAGAAATAGGTTACGATATTAAAGAGTAGAGTCATATGCCTAACAAGCAAGAAGGTTAAACTTCTAGCATGGGTGACTAAGATGCAAGAAAATAACTCTAAGTTTGACCTTATCCTTAATTATTGTAGTTCCAAGTTTTTTATAATTGAAACTATGATGATATCATTAGTGCTAAGTGACAAGGTTTAAAGCTTGCAAGAAAATTGTATAAAACAAGTATCTATGCTTATAATTTATAGACCTAGATATTGTTGATGCATCTAGTGATACCTAGTCCATTTAGATTTCCTAATGAGTTTGTTAACCTTGATAGGGAAGTTGAAGTCATTAGCCTTGTTAAAGAAGGATCAACCGATCTTGATAATAATAATCCTACTTCTTTTAATGGTGCACCCCTTTCATTTTAGGTATTTAGTTTCCTTATGTTTGTTACCCCTCTCCCCTTTTTTCTTCTCAATGCTCACTATATTCATTCTCATTCTTATTAATGTTTCCCTATATGAATCAATCGCCCCCTTGGTTGTTTATATGTAAAATGACTTCTAAAGGCATTACTTAAAATCTCATAAGAAATTAGATTTTAATTATTTAATTTTACAAAAATTATGTTTATAGATCTAATACAAAATATAGAACATACAATGATGATGATGATGATAATAATAATAATGATAATAATAATAATAATAATAATAATAATAATAATAATAATAATAATAATAATAATAATAATAATAATAATTCCAACAACAAATACAACAATAATAATAAGAAAAACAACCAAAAAAATCATTGACATAAAACGATATATTTTAATTAACTATAATCAATTACATTTATTATTATTATTATTATTGAGAAGTAGCAAGTGTCACAGGGGTGACAGTGGTTGCACAAATGTAACACTTCGAGTTACCCCCGTGACACTCCTTTTCTTTTTCTTTTTTTTTTAGCAATTAAAAGCATCTACCACTGTTAAAAGAATAAATGGCACAGTTAACCAAACAAAGTTTTATTAGCTGATCACCAAAAGCACTCCTACAAAGGAGCTTTTAAAAAATAAGCTAGTTGGGTTGAATGAACTGACCCACCAGCTAATAGCTAGATAAAATAAATAGTCAAATAGCTAATATCTTCCAAAACGTTGAAAAAGGGCTTAATCGTCATTTAGCAAACGGGGCCTTAATGTTGAAAGCTAGAACAATTAATTAACATTGAAGTAAGTGTAATAGCTTATATAATTAAAAAAAATTGCCAAAGTTATGATTATACTAATCTTTTTATAAAAGATTCTAAGTTTTTATCATTATTTGTGGTAATATTTTGCACCTTAACATTATTAAAATAATACTTATTGTATCATAAATAGGGTGCAAAAATAATTACAAAGATAACGGCGACAATTTATTTAGTCCCCTTACGAAATTATAAAATAAAAATCATAGTCAGATATTTAAAGAAATCATTTTAAAGATGTGATAAGTCCAAATTACTTAGTTATGGCATCACATAGGTCAAATTGATGACCCATAAACTTAGTTATGACATCACATAGGTCAAATTGATGACCCATAAACTATTAAAAACTTAACTCTATTAAGATTAGGGTGTTATTAGTATCATTTTGAAATCGTTAAAGTGTAATCTGATGTCATAGATAACATTAAAAATATATATAATAATTATGATTGATAGTAATATAAGAAAATCAGAAAATCAGTTGTTATATATTTTTAAAATATGAATTATAATAAATTACAAGAAATTAATCATTTTACTAATTAGTATTATTAAAGAATAAATAAAATGTTGATGGAATATGTATATTATTATATACCGTTAATAATATTATTTTTATTAATAAAATAAAATAAATCATATTTATTAAATATTAATAAAATAAATTATTATGACATGTTAAATTATTATATTTTAGCAGAAGTAATGTTGTATATGTATATGATACATTAATAAATCAATAAATAATATTTTTTGATACATACCACTTGGTAAATTATCAATTACTTCCTTTGGCATGGTTATTTACGTGTCTCAAGATTTTTAGGTGACCGAAAATGGGGGTCCATCGCAGAATTGTAAAAGTTGAAACATAGCGAGTGGAAGAAAACACTAGGAGCAAAAAGCACCGACCTTTATAGATTCTGATATGCCCGGTTGCAAGGGAGAGACTTCAGTTTGATGGAGTCATGTTCTTCTTTAAGCTCTTCTGTCTTTCTAAAGCCTCCATTAGTTCCTATCTCAATTACCACTATCAGTAGTACCTGGAGAAGCAAGAAGTGTAAGCCCCATCTACTACAAGTTTCTGCATTGTCTTACAAGAACTTCATCCACTTCGCTCTTACTGAAACCAGACGCCATATGGGTTTGGTCCCTTCTCCACTACAGGTTCTATTTTTATCTGTCTCTGTTGATTCTTTTACTCTTCTCTTTATGGATTCTAGAAGTAGGGATCAAATATGGTTTATCTATTTTTTTTTATTTGAATTGGCGTTGATGTTCTGTCTTGTTAAAATTATTGGGCTAGTGTTTATGTAACATGGCTTTGTCTCCTTTAGTCAGTCACAATATGGATTGGAATTTTAGTTTTGTTTGTATGAATTGTAACAATCCTCAGTTGACTCTCACTTCAAGAAATGGATGAATAAAATCGGTTCACTAATTGAAGAAGAACTGAAAATTTAAGATTGGAACTAAGCCTGTGACCTTTCATCTTAATGGAAGCAATTGGAAATACATTGAAGTTTCGATTGAAGTTCTTTGCGCCATAGCAGCATGTAGTATTTGTTGCTTATTGTTAGAAAGGAAAATTCAGTCTTATTTCTTTGTATGTCTCATGGTCTTTTCTATGGACAAAGTTGTTGCATTGGATGGAGAGTTTCCCTAAAAATATTTCCCAAATTTGGATTTTGGAGTACGAAGTTCAAAACAATCTCTTATTTGCTTCTTATTTTAACAAAATGCGCTCTGCATATTTAGCAGATTATTGTCAGTTTCTAGTCTCTTCAGTTCTCTGAGCGTCATGTTTTGCTTATAAAGTAAAAACCTCCCGTCACTCTGTTTCTTCTAGTAGGGCAACTTACTGTGGCCAACTAGAGTAGAAGAGCTGCATATTGAGTTTTTTTTTTTTCCTTTTAAGTATTTTCAT
>JAOSBO010000008.1:24467083-24477615 GCA_027563915.1 Erythroxylum rotundifolium
AACAAAATAAAATAATTATTAAAGAAATTAATATAAAAGATAATTTTGATGATAATATTCTGATAAGAATCAATATACTTGATAATATTTTAATAATATCTTTATCTCTCATTCCTAATTTTTCATTCCCGCGTATACCTGCACCCCTTTAGGAATAAAAGTTTGAGATTATTTAAGATTCATTTAAGTTTTGTCGTTTCCTATCTTATCTATTACCGGAAACCAAACAACTAAAAGTTATGAATGAAGGTTGTATTCTCATTCCCACCTCTTCATTGTCTGTTACCAAATGAGACCTTAATACTAACATAATTATAAAAAAACAGTATCACATAATTGAAAGCTTTATATTTTCTACAAGTTATGTATATAAATACCAATCTTTGAAGAGAAGAAACTAAAAAGAATTCATACTTTCTTTGCATTAGAAGGCGCTTATTTTCATATAAAAATGAACGAATTCTTGTAACAAATAGTGATAGTTGTATGTAACTTTTTGTCAAAATAATAAAATGTGATATAAATAAAAATAAAAAGAATCTTAGTATTATAAAGATTACTTGTATGCAATTTTTTGACAAAATAATAAAATGTGATATAAATAAAAATAATAAGAATATTAGTATTATAAAAATTACGTCACTATTTTATTAAAAAATTTAAGTATATGATTTTATTATTTTAATGGTTTCTTAAACATCTTTGTAGTTAATATTTTTTACAAAATGTTAAAAAATGTGATAAATGAAAGTAATAAGAGTGACTCTTGTTATTATGAACATTATATTACTATTTTGTAAAAATGTTAGAAAGAAAATAGAAAAAGACAAAAAGATTATTTTGAACTAAAAAAATTATACAAAAAATATAGATTAAATCTAACATCTTTATAGTGTTTAAAAATAACCTTAACATTATAATAATCTCATTCATTTAACTTAAAATTTACAAAACTTCAAAATTTTGGTCATGCGATTGTCAGTTTAACTTGAGGTAAATAGATAGTGAGAGAAGCTTTCCTTCTCACTAACCCCCATCACCCCTTTTAATTGGTTCACTTGGTCTTGACCCGTTTGCTTTGAATTTTCCTTTCTCTTTTCAGTAGCCCACTTTTGAAACTATTCTCCCTCCTTCCTTTTATGCCAGACTCTTTACTAATATTGGCATACTCATAATGGGTCTTTTTGGCATCTCTCCCTTATCTTTTTGGTCTGCCCTATCCTTCGACCTCCATTCAAACTCATCCTTCCTCTCTCTTCTAAAGCTGAGCACTAATTCTGAGAAGCTAAAAGCTCCCCCTATTGTTAAAGTAACATGTTAAGAAACCTGATTGGAACAAGGTAGTAGGATATCTAGGTACCTTTGGCAAGCTACATTATATCTTAACCTTTAAAGAAGGTAAACTAATTTTTCCTCCACCAGAAGTACTCTAGATGGGAGCAAGGAAGTGGCAGGAAACTATTGTAGGTTACTTTATGGACAAACATATGGCTTTTCTTTTGGTTCAACAATAGGCAAAGAATAATTTGAGAAGTTTTGGCTTAAAAAAATTCTCTGATTAAATATGATTTCTTCATCTTTAGGTTTTCTTTAAAGGAAATGGCTCAGAAAAAGATTGAAATGGGGTCATGGCTTATTTAAGGGAAACCAATGCTGATGAGCAAGTGGAAACTTGGGTTTTTCCTGGATAGGTCAAAGTTAGATTATGTTCCAGTATGGGAAAAGTTTCATGAAGTCCCATTGGAATATTGGTCTTTAAAAGGTTTATGCCGTATTGTTAGCTCACTAGAGAAACCTATTAGCCTAGATGAAAATATTGCTATCCTTAAGAGGACAAGCTTTGCTCGAGTATGTGTTGAGGTAGGACTTGAGAAGGATTTGCCTGACTTCATCAAGATTATATGATTTAATGAAGAAGGCGAGTTGATAGAGGATGTTATTCAAGTTACATGCCATAGAAACCTCTAGGAAAGGAAATGGTGAAAGTTTGGAGACCAAAATATCAAGAACCTCAATGCAATCATGGCTTAAGCACTTCAAATCCTATAGTATTGAGTCCTCTTGGAGACCTAGAATACAAAACAATTATGAATGATACTTTGAACCTCCCAAGAGAATTGCAAAGGGATAACCTAGCACCAAATACGCATAGTGAAATCTCTATAAGTTCCTTCACCCCTTATAGAGGAACACCATGCCACAGAGAAAATCATCTCCTTAGAAAGATCCCCAAGGAGCAATCCTAGCTCTTCAACTGAAAGCTTGTCAAGCTCCAATGATGCTATAGTCAATATGGAAGTGAACATCAACAACTTAGAACCTAGTACTTGTAGGAACAAAACTAGTGGAAAGATTAAGAGGTAAAGGCTAGTAATATTCCTTCCAAATAAGTTTTCTAATATGAATTTCAGGATTTTAATGACCCGTAATAAGCAAATGGCACTAAAAATTTGCTTAGTCTTTAAAAGACCCCTTTTTTTAGGTCTAATCGAGACCAAAATAAAGCAGAAATCTTTAATCAAGGGTTTTTGGTTTTTAGACAAGAATTAGACTATAATCATAACAATCCTGCTCATTTCAATGGTAAAATTATATTCTCAACTAACCCAGGCTTCTTTCATTTAAGGAATTGATCCTTTTTAAACCAATATGTATATTATGAAGTCATCATGAAGAGCTCTCAGACTCCTCTAGATATCACTGTAGTCTATGCAACTAACTGGGAATTTCATATAAGTTAACTTTGGATTGACTTAGAGAGGATTAACTTTGGTGTGAACTGCCCTTAGATTCTTATAAGTGATTATAATTGTATCCCATCTCCCTTAAGGGCTCAAAGGAATGGAAGGTAGACATTAACTAAATACTAGGAACTAAATCATTTAATAAGTTCCTTAAGGTTAACTGACCTTAGATATACCAATCAGCAATTTACATGGAGCAATAAACAAGCTAGGAGTTAGTTCACCCCTTTGAAGACCTACAATACAATACAACTATGGAGGATACACTAAACCTCCCTAGAGAAGCACAGAGGGATAGCCTAGCACCAAAGACCCATAGTGAAATCTCTATAAGTTCCACACCCCTTGTAGGGGAAAACATGCCACAGAGAAAATCATATCCTCAAAAAGATCTTGATAAAGTAATCGTAGCTCTCCACAAGCAGAATTCTCAAGCTCCAATGACGTTATAGTCAATGTAAGAGTGAACACCAATAGCTCATAACCTAATAACAATAAGAACAAAACTAATTAAAACACTAAGAGGTAAAAGGCTAGTAATATTCGTTCCAAATGAGTTTTCTAGTGTGGAATTTTATTGGTTAATCACCCATAATAAACAAATGGCACTTAAGAATTGTTTAGTCTTTAAAAGACATATTTTATAGGTCTAATTGAGACTAAAATAAAGAAGAAACCTTTTATCGAGGGTATTTGGTTTTTAGACAAGGATTGCATTACAATTATAACAATCCTACTCATTTCAATGGTTAAAATATAGTCTCAGGCTTCTTTCATTTAATAAATTGATCCTTTCCAAACCAATACATATATTGTGAAGCCATCACAAAGAACTCTTAGACTCCTCTAAACGTCGTTGTAGTCTATTCAACTAATTGGGAATTTCATATAAGTTAACTTTGGAATGAATTAGAGAGGATTGTCTTTGGTGTGATTATAATTGTATCTTATCTTCATCAAAGGCTCAAAGGAATAGAAGGTGATAATAACTAAATACTAGGAAATAAATCATTTAGCAAGTTCCTTAAGGTTAATTAACCTTAGATATACTAGTCACCAGTTTACATGGAGCAACCAACAACCTGGGAGTTAGTTTATACAAAAGAAATTGGACAAATTTTTAGTCAATTATGATTAGCTTAGCTACTTCCCTCATAGCTTTGGTACTTTTAATAATCCTTTAATATTTGATCATACTCCTATTAAGGTACACCTGAGCCTAACATGGGTCAAAAGGAGAACTCCTTTTAGTTTCTTTAAATCCACACTAAAGCATCCTAGTTTTAGACAAGTTGTCATTAAAGGAATAAATACTCCAGTTTCAGGCTCCCATGCCTATCAATGTTCTCAAAGGTTGTAGGTAATCAAGGCTTAACTTATTAAAGTCTTAAAGAATTATGTTGATCCAACACTTTATGATAAAAATTTGCTTTTAAATCCCTAAATAGATGTCATGAAGCTCTTGCTATAACCCTATCTAACCTTCAATCAAGTCGTAGGAAAGTTTAAAGATGAGAAACTACTTCGATGTATTAAAGAATTACAACCCCCAACAAATGCAAAACTCTAAGATATTATGGTTAAAGGAAGGGGATAGAAGTTATACATTTTTATACAATGTGATTCAAGGTAGGAGGAATAAAAACAAGATAGTCTCAAGATATGAAACTTAATAAGTTAGCTATAAAACACTTCAGGAAGATACTAGCAGTGATATTTTGCCTATCCCTAATGAATTTAGAAGATGTCTTAGAAGGTCTGTACAAGCTCAACATTACATTGAACTAATCAAGGAGACTAAACCTAATGAAATCAAGGCCACAATATTCTTCTTTTATCAAGACAAAGCAGCTAGTCTATATGGACTTAATGCAAGTTTCTTCCAATCTACTTGGGAACTAACTAGTGTAATAGTGATGAATATAGTTATGGAAATTTTCAAGAATGGTAAGATGCTAATTGAGCTAAATAAGACCCGCTTATACTTTGTTCCCAACTTCTCTAATTTGTTTAGACTAAATAACCACAAAGTCATTGCATTTTCCAATATGATATATAAAATTATTTTTAAAATCTTGGCAAATAAATTGATGATAACAGTAGTATATATGAACAATCCATTTTAGGGGGCTTATTTTAGTGGAAGGTGTATTAGTGACAACATATTGCTTGCCCAAGAATTGTTTAGACGATAAACAAATAATAAATCCATCAAGATTTAAGTAATAAATTAAAATATTTGATACTATGAACTGGACATTCATCACAAATTCTTTATACATGTTAGGACATCCTAAAAAGATTTTGGAGTGGATACAGTAATGCATCACGTCAATTTCCTTTACAGTATTAGTAAATAGGGAAACCTCCAGAGTCTTTGAAGCTGCTCAAGGTCTCAAAACAAGTGATCCATTGTTAACTTATCAATTTGCTGTCAGTATGGAAATCCTATCCAGAGTGAAAATGCATATAAACAATGAAATTGGATTTAAATACCTTTACAAGTGTGGTTTCAAGATATCTCAACTCTCCTTTATTGATGATTTACTCATGCTTTATGGAGCCAAACCATTCCTCAATCAAGACTCTCATTAATTCTCTAGAGATTTACAAAGCTATCTTAATTCTAGCATTCAATCCCTCCAAAAGCTCATTCTATTTATCTACAGATGCTTATTCTAGTGCAGGCTCTTTTACTATTTCCATAAGTTCAATTCATCAGCAGCGTCTATTTAAGTATCTTGAAGTTCTTATCTCCATAAAGAAGCTTACTACCAATGATTGCCCCCTATTAATCAATTCCAAACAGATGAGATGGCAAACTTAGTGCAATAGGTTCTTGTCCTATAAAGGTGGATTGCAACTTGCCACTACTATTTTATGTAACATCTACTTATACTAGTGTACCCATTTAGCCATTCCAAAGAGAGCAATGAAGATAATAGATAAAATGACCAAAGACATCAAATAGAGTGTAACAAGAGATATGTTGTAGGCTCAGGTGAAACATAAAATCAAAAATGGCAAGGCCATTGATTTCAAGTTTGATAATTGGCATAGTTTAGATAGGGATGGCAATGGGTCGGGCTGAACTAGGTTAAAGGAGTTATGACGGGCCGTGGGCCGAGTCACATTTTTTAAAAAATATCAAACGACATCGTTTTAATCAAAGTGACATCGTTTCAGACAAAGTCAGCAGGCCCAGGTGGACCATGGTTAGCCTGTGGCCGGCCAACCCAGGCCAAAAATGGATGGGGCGGGCCGAGTTGAGATTGTCATCCCTAAGTTTAGATCCTTTGTACAAGCTTAAGGAATACACAACCCTTACATTAATGATTCTTGCTTATACTCTCCTGACCAAGCTAAAGAGATCTACATTTTATGGCTAAGGGATAAGTCTCTAAAATTCTCAACTGCTTCTTGCAAGAAACTCCTCCTAGATCCCCATTTATAGTATAGCTGGACCAAGCTTGTATGAGACTCAAACATTATGCCATCCCATTCGTTTGTCTTATGGTTAGCATTTTTCAAGAAACTTGTAACAAAATACATACTCAAGTGCCTAGTTACTAACTCCAGATTTGCCTTTTATACAACTACTTAAGAGAATCATGATCACTTTTACTCTAGGTGTGAATACTCCTGCCAATTAATGACACACTGGCTCATTATTTTTAACCTTTAACTTATCAATACTAACCATTTATAGACCCTCAATTAGGCTTCAAATGCCAACTTGTAGAATAAAGGAGATTTGAAATTATTTAGAATGGGCTTTGGAATGCTGGTGCATTTGATCTAGAGGGAAAGGAATTGCAAAATTTTTGGAGACCAAGCTCCTATTACTAGGGAAAACTTGAGGAGCTTGATCCTCAATATCAAGTTAATTATCTTAGGTAGGTAACTCATCTTGGATATAACACTAGACTATGCTCCAAGCTTTCACTTCAATGAGCTATGGGATTTTACATTGTACTATAATTATTAATATACTACTATGATGTCCTTTTAGTGCATAGTTCATTAGTGATTTTTTAGTTGCTAATAGATCCTTTTGAGTGAATTTATTTACTTACTTCTCCAAAAAAAATAAGTTGATGTAAACACCTTATTGGGCATAATGGGTCCCCGACTAATAGGTAGAAGCCTTTAGGAATTAAAAAAATCCCTAATTTCTCATTTCACTGTCACACCATATCTTTGTTCTCTCTCAGAAGTGCTTATTAATTGCTCAAATTCTAAATACATCCCATTATTGAAGAAACACAATAATTAAGCGAGTAGTATTTTTTATTAATTCTTTTTTTGCTTTAGAATTTGATTTGGCAATTTAAGGGCATTTAGCTATGGGATTTAGAATTTTCAATGATGGTTCAAAAATATGTTTAAAGATGTTAAATAAATTAACTGATCAGATGATACATTAAATTTGGTTTTAAATTACTCTAGAGTTTGTCTGAACTTCATAACAAGATGAGAAATGATATTTGGGCTAAATGTATTTAGGAACTAATAATTTTATTTCCTGTAAATGTAATCTAAGCCTAATTGTTTTGTGTACAAATAGTATAAATCAAATTTTATTTTGAAAAACTTTGACATTTTTTTAAGTTTATTAGTTAGAGAATGTTTATAGAATCCCTATCATTAATATATATAGCATTCAATTCAAATTCTTAGAGAGTGATTTGCTATTATATATTAAATGCTCCATAGAGGACTTTATGAAGTGATCACAATTCAAGGAGGACAATTTATGGTTACCCTGATTATCTAGTGAATTGTCAATGAGATTTCTTTATAAAACGAAGAAGCTTATATCATAAAAATAGTTGGACCAAATTTTTTGTAGGATGTGATATAATGAGAAATTTCCTAAGAGAGTTGTAGAAGTAATTCACAAGTTAAGGAAATAAGTAGCTCTTTTGAAGAAGGAGGTTAAAATAAGGAAATATGAAGTTGACACTCATTATGAACTTAAAGGCCACTAATTCATTGATAATAACAGCAAAAATGGAACAAGTAAAGAAAACTAAGGAGCCCAAGCAATGCATAAAGAATGTGGAAAAAGACATTAATTTAAAGGTTATATGAAAGAAGAGTTGAAGTTTATTGTTTAAATGGAATTTTAGTTATAATATTTGTATTGAAATTACATTATTATGGCACTTTATATTGACATTGCATGTTTATTTTTAATGATAAATTAGTGATGGCAATGTCAATATGTCATGATAATGGCACTTGTATCAATTTTAAGAAGAAATTATATTGTAGTTAATACCTATAGTGTATGTTGAGCAAGTCGTATAGCCATAGTGCATTGTTTTAAAAGTGCTAAGAAATTGTTATAAGAAAATGTAATTAGTAAAGCCAAGCAAGTAGACATCTATATGCATTAAGTAGACCAAATAAATGCATTTGATATTAGTAATATAAAGAATATTGACAAATTATGAATAATTGAGCCAAAATACAAATGGCTTTCATGTAATTACAACTCTGGGATTACCATACAGCTCCTATCGTTAAGTTGATTGATTGAAATCTCTTTCTAATTAAGACCATTAAGAATGAATTAACACTTTATACGAATTTCCATAATATATTTGACTTTTACCTAGAAGATTTATATGGTATTGTCTCTAAGATTCCATACAACTCTTAATATTCATGCCATGATTTATTCGGACATATGATTTCTCAATCCTTATATATGGAAACCAAAATTAAATCAAAATGATAATATGTTTAAATTCAACCACAATAATTAATTATAAATAATTCAGAATAAAACTTGTGTCTTTCATTAAATAAAGAAATCAAATTAAAAAATATCGTTATTTTCTCTTAGATCGATCCCAATTTAATTTATACTTAAGTAAAGCAATAAAAAAATTAAGGAAGAACACAAAATGAAAGAACCCATTATCTTACATCTCAAAACATTGATGTTCTTTGTTAGATCTTAAGGGAAATATATTCTTTCATCCAATGTTGCTTTATTCTTGTCTCAATAAGCTTTATTCCTACTCCTAATGATTTCTCTACAAACTTTCTTGTTTAATTCCACAAGCTCCTTTATGTTCTCATAAACTCCTAGAAATAACACCTTGGAAATAAATCTAAGACTTCTTATTTAGTTTTAAATCCCTAGATACTATTATCTAGGTTCCTGTTTCAATTTTGATAAAATCCCATAAACCAATCTAGTACTTTTCATTTGGTTTTCAATCCCCAAATGCCTCTCTAAGTACCTTTTTATACTTTGGTCAAACCCTAGAAATCACTCTCGGTTTAGTTTTAAATTCCTAGATGCCTATCTTGAAACATTTGATTATTTTATGAAAAGCATTAGATATGTTATCTTTTTACATATCATATATATCTATAAGTCCCTCTCCATATTTCAATTATAAGTCAAATGTCAGGAGATCCATAAGCTAACTCCATGATTTAGTATTTTCTACCTTCACAAGAGCTCATATCAATGTATACATACCTATATCCTCATCCCTCTCTACTACACTAGAAATTACCCTTGTAGCGATGCCTTTAGGAAGCAACCATCCATCCAAAATATTTATCTTAAATACCGGTCTAAACTATAGTAATGAAGTTTCTTGATTCTTTGATAGTTGTAACTCCGTTATGGATCTAGGATTGCTCGCTTTCAATGCATATATATATATATATATATATATATATATATATATACACACCTTTGATTCTTGGAATATTCATTCACTTTGTCAATGACATTTTTGGAAGCCCTTAATATAAATGGATTGGTTTTATGATGAAATTATTAATAATAAAATATAAAGTCACCACTCTTACGTATTAAAGATAAATAGAGAAAAATTTAAAGAAAAAGAAATTAGAAAGTCAAACCTAAGAATGAAAGTTTGTGAGTTAATTACAAAATGAAGAAGGTGCTAGGCAACCCACTTTGTCCATCTAAATGGTTATCTAAGTATCAAGAATTTTGCGAATTTAGGAAGTAAGTGTAAGGTAACTTTGTTATATTTTGAAGGATATGAATTTAATTAAAGGATGTATATTTTAAGAATTGAAATAGAAGAGATATATTGAAGGCAATGAAAGGAGATATTTAGATGGGAAGATTTTTTAGACATAAAAAGGAATAACAAGTCATATTTAGAATTTTGATGGCTTAATGAAATTAGAAGAGGACTTTAAAAATAAAATCCTAAAATAAAGGTTTTCATGTTTTTTTAAAATTTAGGGAGGACCTAAATTTAAGAAAGGAATTTAAAGTAATCTTTAAAGAAAAGAAATAGAGTTGCTAAATTAAATAGACTAATGTTTTAAAGAAATTTTGATTTGGAAGAAGGTCCAAAAGAGTTTGAACAGCTTTAGACTAAAATACCTATTAAAGGGACCTAAAGTAATTGAGAACCAATTCTATTGAGTTTGTAGACCGAAACTAAATTTGACATTAAAGCAGGGACTTGTTAAAGTGGACCTCAGCTTCTCCTTTTAGGATGTAGATCAAAATGTATGCGAGTAACGCAATAAAGGCCCAACCATACTTCTCGCACAAGCATATGAACAGTCATAACTTCTCTGATTAACCTAAACAATGAAATGGGCCTAACACCAAGAAGAGGAGATGATAGACTAGTTGGTGAAACAGCAACGGAGAGTGACCGACACTTCTGTGAAAAGAGACGTCGCATGAGACGAACAAGACACATTATTTCCAAAGCGGGGGAGAAGGGGTATGAGAAATGAACGGCTAGGACTTGTTCTAGAGTCATCGGA
>JAOSBO010000008.1:24504984-24524856 GCA_027563915.1 Erythroxylum rotundifolium
ACATATAAATGAGACAATTACGAATGATGCAGAAAAAAGAAAGAGTAAACATAAATAAATAAAGATACATATACACACACACCTGAAGGAGACTAAGTCTGCGTGAACCGACTAGGCGACAAAAACCAACCCCTCCACGTCTCGCAGTAGGTAAGGGGTCCGTCCTTAGAGTCCCCGCCAGGGTTCCCCCCATCTGTTGTGAAATCTGCACAGCTTACCCCGTCATCTCCTAGGAACACTTGTACTGCTTTAAGTATCTGGTATGGTGAATCTGTAGCACGGTTAATTCTTAACCCTAATTCGGTTACTCCAAACTTTTCTATTATAAGCTACTACCTCAGTAAGTGCCAATTCTGACATGTCCACTTTGATCACTTCCAGCTAGGTCTTGTAAGACCTCCCTCTTTTCCGCTTATATTCACCAAGTGTTATTCCCTAGTAAGGCCTCAAAACACAAAAGGATAATTAATATATTATAATTTACATGAAGAGAAAATTATTTCATTGTATTCAAAATCTACTTCACTGTATTCATCAACATTTCCTTCTTATTTATCTTTATTATTCCTATTTTATTTTTTATCTCAACGAAAATTTCTGTGTGCCATTCTTTCATAATAATAACACTCAATATTGTTATACCCAATAGAAATTTGCAACTTTAAATGTCTAACTAAAATAAATGGCGTATTATCCAAATTTTTTTTTGATACAACAAGATTATGTCTTTTTAATGCTATAGGAACATTGATGTAATGCATATTACATAAATTTTTAATATAATAAAAAGTATAATAGTCTTTTTAATGCAATAGGCATAATGCTATAATGCATATTATCTAAAATTTCTATGTTAACAAGAATAACAATAGTCCTTTTTATTGTTATAGACATGTTCAAGTCTTTAATGATAAATTACCATGGGTTGAAAGTTTGGTATCACATTTAAGTATTTATCATCAATGATCGCAAAGCTTTTTTGGACATACTTGGAACAATGCTTCACGATATTAATAACAACAATTACGATGCTTTTTTAACTTAATCCTCTCTCTCTCACAGACAACGAAATATGTTACTATTAGAAAGTATTAACTATTTTTAGATTTTCTTTCTTATTTCTTGTGGATAATTTGAAAACAGTCTCTCTATTAATTAGGCAGATCTGACCTTGAGTAACGGTAAAAAGGATACCTATCTAGAGCTTACTATTATAAAGAA
Organism: Erythroxylum rotundifolium; assembly: GCA_027563915.1. NCBI lineage: Eukaryota > Viridiplantae > Streptophyta > Magnoliopsida > Malpighiales > Erythroxylaceae > Erythroxylum > Erythroxylum rotundifolium. Next base: position 24,506,206 of record JAOSBO010000008.1, read on the forward strand.
CAAAATAAGCAACAAAAGGGTTTCTATTTTGTCTCATTTTATTATTTATGAAGGTCAAAATCTCATTTTTGACTCTTATAAAGAATAAAAAAAAATCTCTAGTTTGTTTCTTTAACTTACAATTGATTATCATAAAGAAAAAAACAAAATAATTTTTTATTTACCTTAACCATGACTTATAAAATATTAAGAACAACTTTATAATTAAAAGTAAGATTGTGTACCTTAAATCTTTCCGAACCCACAATTGGCAGGATTTTTACTACTAGCAGTTGTTATTGTACTATTTTTATTGTCATTTGTCGTTGTTATTGTACTATTAGAAGGAATAACATATTACGAAGTACGGAAAATTAATTAAACCATTTTATTAGGAAAATGTTAATGTTATACATCCTATGAAAGGTATTCGTTAGCCCAAAACAGGCAATTTGCGAATCCACCGTCGCCTTTTTATCTCCAATGCACTCATTCCTTAAGGACATTTTCGTCACTATATTTTCACTGCAGCAAGAGAGCGCACACACACACACTTAAATTTCAACCCTCAAAGCCGCGTGCGGCCATCCAAAACCTCGGTTCACGCCTACCGTCCGATATGCCACGTGGACCCGTCCCATTGGGGATTAAATCGAAAAATAGAAAAACACTTGAAACTAAAAAACGGCTTTTTAATTTTTCCAAAAAATTATCTCCAAATTTTTAGAGAGAGAGGGAGAGGGTTACTATAAAGCATGTCTCGGGAGAGAGCAATTAAATCACTCAAATCCTTCTTTATAATTTTCCTATTTTATCGTAAACATAACATTTCGCTCTCTCTGTCTCTCTCTCTCTCTAGAAAACGCCTATTTTTGTTTTACTTTGTTTCTCTCTCTCTCTAACCAATCGACGATTAACCCAATCAAATCGCCACGTCGTTAAACCTCTCAATACCGGCCCCGGTCGCCATCGCCGCCGTCATCGAACAGCCTGTCAAAACCTTTGTACCTGAATTAATTCAAATAAACTTGGAAACAGAAGCACCTAAACGACGTCGTTCGCTAGCTTCCTGCCGGCGATTCGGTTTCCGGCGATTTGAAAGGTGCGCACAATTATTAACCTGCGCACTCCATATCATGTTGAAAGAAACTCTTTGACCTGATTAATCGCATTCCAGTCATTGTCTATACGCTCCATTTTTTATACAAAGGTTAGCTTTGGCCTTCCCTTTGTCTAAACCACATGCCTTGATTTTCGGCTCGGATTTTCCCGTTTAAGTTGTGTTTCGTGAGTTTAGGGTTTGCGATTTCGGATTTAAGTTTCGTTTTGTGCTCTAGGGTTTCCAATTTGGAACTCTCAGACTTCCGAAGTTTCATTCCGTTTGATTTTACCTTGTTGCTCATGGATCTGTAGTTTGCTCCATCAGTTTCCTTTTATTGTCTGCTTTGATTTTGGATGAGTTCAGCGATTGTTGAATTTGGATTCTCGTTGTTTTTCAATCGATATTTGTTTTGACGTTTAGTCTGCTGCTTTGGACTATAGTCCGCACTTCCCTCGTTCACCTGAGACTGTTTGATCTTCCAAGTATGTCACTTCAGTTCTTCGTTTGAAGGTCTTGTGGCGTCTTGTCTGTGATTGTTGATGACAAATTATTTGAACTTTGACTTTTGCTTTACAAATGGATGTAGCTAGTTACTTGTGGACGAAGATATAATGCTGATTTTTTGATTATTATCACCTGAAAAAGCAGTGATCTTTCTATTTACCTATGCATGATGTACAATTTTCCCCTTCTTGTAGTCTGAAATTAAACAATGAAGAGCAGTTGTCGACCAACCTTGCTTTTTGTTTCTTCGAAAAAAGATTGCCATGTCTAATTCCTATAAATTTACCGAATTTTGAGTTTCTTCATCTATTTAATTTCTTTAGTTGATGTTTCTTTTAATCTTTTTGCTGCTTTTGTTTTCTAGAGATACTTTTGGAAGAAAAGCTGATACACTGCAGTGTCTACATAATGCTTTTTGGATGCTAGAACGTTGCCATTTAAAAAATTCCATGTAGGAGGATGGCCTTCTTTAGGAACTTCTCTGACGAAACAGTTTCACGCAGTGTCTTAGAAGAAAAGCGGCAGGGACGACAAGTCAATAGAATGGTAGGGAGTGAAGATATGGATGGGGGCTTTAGTGGAAGAGAGTTTGATATGAATATGGATGCACAGTATGAAAGTGATGGGGAGCCAGATAATGCTGTTGGATTCCATGGTGGTCCAGTACCTGACAATGACGTAAGTTTGAGTGATTCTCATTTTCAGCCTCCTGGAAGGAGAAATGCAGTTGGAAAGTGGGGTTCGAGTTTTTGGAAGGACTGCCAACCTATGGGCTCTCAGGGTGCATCAGATTCTGGGCAGGATTCAAAATCAGATTATAAACTTGCAGAAGGCTCAGAAGATAATGTATCAGATGGAAGAGATGATAAATTAGTGTTGGAAGATGAAGAGGAGCAAAAAGAACTGAGTAAGGGACAGAAGGGGCATTCTGATGTTCCTGCAGAGGAGATGTTATCTGATGAATACTACGAGCAGGATGGCGAAGATCAAAGTGACTCCATGCACTACAGGGGGTTCAACCGTTCTGTTGGAGTGAACTCAAGACAACATATGCCCCCTGTACCCCATAATAATGTATCAAGGATTTCAAGAGCTTTACCCAGCAACGATGATACTGAAGATAACAACAATGATGATGGTGATGCTGATTACGAGGAAGAAGATGAAGACGATGGTAATTTCTTTGCTATTGCTATGTATCTGATATTAGATGTTAATATCCTTTTTTTTAGTTGTGTAAGAGTGGAAACAGTGCACCTATTTTCCAGAGTTTGAATTTATACCTCCAATATGAAATCCTAAGTCTGTTTTTCCTTTTTCTTTTGATTTCTATACTTTCTTTTGAATCCTATACAGAGGATGATCCAGATGATGCAGACTTTGAACCTGATTATGGTGTCACAAGTGCTCGGCAAGGAAGCAAGGTTATCATCCTTGCATTATCATAATTGTTTTCTATTCCTTTTCCATTGTTTTGATATAGTATTAGCATATGCTGATTGGGCATCATTGAGATTGTTTAATTTTGTAACCGTTCCATTCATCTCCCTTTGTTATCTAAGCTTTGGTGCCTTCCATGGGCGTGTTCTGTTTTGTACCGTTATAATTTTTATGGGAAAAATATACATGGGTTAATTTCTGACCGTGTGTCCTGGAGAAGGAGAGTCAGGTTTGTACCATCCACTAATATACCAGTGTTCAGCTGAGCTTCAGCATTTGTTGTTTTGCACCTTCAGTGCCCTTGGATCCTTTAATAAGATTTGTTTTATGTAAAAACAAATAGACAGACAGTGTTTCTTCCTTATACCTTGTTCCATGTGCTCGAAAATAAGTGTGATCGATCTTTGGACAGACGATGTAAATTGCTTTAGAATATGTTTTGATCATAAAGGGAAGCTTGGGATGCATAAATTTGGATTGTAGAAAAATATATTTTGCACAGAAGTGAGTTCTAATTTGTAAACATACTTGTTAAAACTGTGTCCGCTATTCTATTGACTTATACTATACTGTCTCTGTTGCATTAGTAAGTAAGTAGGGAAGGAAGGGGGGATGAAACATTTTATGGTGGTTGCATATGCTGCATCATCTTACTTTCCTTTTGTACAATCATACTAAATGGTGTCCTTTTTGGCTTATGTTTAAAGTGCAATCGGAACTAACTTGTGAGATGCTAGTACAAACTTTTTTTCTGTAACCTGGGACCAAATTAATTGCATGGGTAACATGCATTATATGCATTTCATCATATGTATATTCTAATTAGATATACATATGATAATGAAGTGAACTCATATTAGATAATGAAGTGATAAATCATTCTCAATATAATAATGACAAAGTGGTTTATGATTGTAAGCAGGATAAAGACTGGGAAGCTGAAGAATCAGATGAAGATGAGAACAGTGAGGATGATTTGGATGCCTCAGATGATGATAATTCTTATTACACAAGGAAACCTAAGGGTGGACATCGTGGTAAAGGCTTACGCATTACAAAGTCCACGAGAGAACGCAAGTCATTGCATGAGGCTTCTAGCAGACTGAAGAGAGCGAAAAGTTCATTCGAGGAGGATGAGGATTCAGCTGAGGACACAGACTGCGATCTTGATGAGGACTTCAAGAACATGACTAGAAGAGTAGCACATCCTCGTAAATCTACTGCTCGTTCCACTTTGTCAAATAATTTTAATGGAAAAAGCAGTGAGATTCGAACTTCTAGTCGGTCGGTTCGCAAGGTCTCTTATGTTGAAAGTGAAGAGAGTGAAGAAGTAGATGAAGGGAAAAAGAAAAAGCCGCAAAAGGTGCCATAAACTTGTGATTATTTTATGTTGCTCTTATTGTTTTTTGAATTGATAACAAATGCCTTGTGACCCAACATGTTTGGTAATATTGCATTGAGACTTGCTGAAAATGTTTTTTTGCTTGACCTTGTTGATTAATTGTTTCTACTTTCTGCTGTTTCTTTTCGTCCTTTCATCATGCATACTAAGCAACATATCCTATTTATGCAACTGGTTAATTACATGGTAGATAGTCAAGCCCGATCTTTTCTCTCTCTTAATTTCTAAGGTGATAAAACATATATCCTATTCACATATGTGGTTAACCAATGTTTTTTTGTACCATAACTTTTTACCTGGTGCTTTATATAATTTAGGATGGGCAGAAGAATTTGATTCTAGATTGCAACAAATAGATTGCAAACTTTATGCTTGGTAGAATTCAAGATAAGGGACAAAAAGATGTCTGAGCTATATAATCACTCTGAGAGAGAAAGGCTTGCACTTCCTGAAGAAATTCCTGAATTCAGAAAACATCATTCTTATAAACTGAAATATGTATACACATATATTTCAGTTTTACTATTATTAAATCCTTATTAAACTAGGCATCTAGCATTGATTATTCATTGTAGATATTAACTCTTTCACACCAGCTTTAACTATTTTAATAGACAACAACTCTTTCTTAAGGATAAACAATAACTGAACTAAAAATGGCTAACTCACTGCAATGTGAACGCCACGCCTCCATCCCCAAGCCAATAACAATTCCTTACTACGCCACCAAGCTAGGTTGGGGTTTATTACTGTAGTATACTTTAAATTGATTTCAATCATTATGTTCTCTGAAATATCGACAACTATGTGTTTGATGTTGGCTTTGCTGACTTCCTTGGATGTGTTAATTCTTTCTAGTGTTTCTTTATGGTTTCAGAAATATCAACCTCCTTGCATTTGATGTGGCTTGTGCTAACTTCTTCACAGCTTTTTTAGTTCTTCTCTCTGCTTCTTTATAGTATCAGAAATGTCATCAATCTTGCGTTTGACATGATTTGTGCTAACTTCCTCATGTATTTTAGTTTTTACCGGTTTCATAGTTTCAGAATTGTCAATAACATTGAGTTTGGTGTGCATTTTGCTAATTTCCTATTTCTTTTTGGTTTGACAAACTATAAATGTCTGGGCTGCTAGTTCTTGCATCACCATACCTCACAGAAATTCCTGATTTTTCTTATCCAAAATTGCAATTTCATGATGGGGGGTACTAACTTCATGTCTTCATTTTTGTACTGGGATTGACTGATAATTGTGCTGTTGGGCATTTTTATTTTAGTTTTAATGGTTCCGCTGATGCTTATGTGCCTTGATTCCTTTTAACCACGGATTTCAATATGGCATGTCGTTGGAAACACCCTAATTTGTCTTACTTTGCCATGTTCTACATGTATGATACATATTCATTCTTTGGAAATTGTTTGTTCAGGAAGAAATTGAAGAAGAAGATGGTGATTCCATTGAAAGAGTTCTATGGCATCAACCAAAAGGTATGGCTGAAGATGCTGCAAGGAACAATAGATCAACAGAACCTGTTCTGTTGAGCCACTTGTTTGAGGTAGAGCCAGATTGGAATCAGACGGAATTTTTGATAAAATGGAAAGGCCAGTCACACTTGCACTGTCAGTGGAAATCGTTCTCTGAACTGCAAAATGTATGATTGCCTTTATGTGTTGATGGTGATTTCATGTACTAATTATGTACAAATTATTTGTTGCTTTGCTTGGAATTTTCTGGTGGTGAACTTTTTTCTATATGGTATTTAGAATCTATGTTTACTTGTGCTTTCAGCTAAGTGGTTTTAAGAAGGTACTGAACTACACAAAAAAGGTGATGGAAGATGTGCGATATAGGAGAATGCTTACACGCGAGGAGGTAAGTCTTTTGTTAGTTCTTGTGTATTAACAACAATTTTTGGAGTTCATATATGTGTCCAGAACTTGTTTATTTTTTGAAGAGTAACTAAAATTTTGAGCCATCATTCTTATCTGAAGATTCATATCATGGTTATCCCTAACATACTCTGAATTTAATTGGCATGAAGATTTAAATGTTGGAATTCCCTTTGAAGTGTATTATTCAAATCATTGGATAAAAACATTTAGTGAGAGGTCTCAAAATCTAGCCGTATCATCTTAGTTTTAGGCTTTTTGGGATTATTCTAAATTTATTTTCAGGCTCCACTTGCATGGTTGAAAATCTTAGCTGATTTTCTTCATTGTTCAAAGGTACCATGGGCTTGGAAAACTTACATTACTTCTGTCATAGAACAAAGTGCAACTTCAAGGATGAGGATCACCATAAGAATGCTACTGGAATAATGTTAAACGTTAGATTTCTGGGGACATTGTTTTTTCCCCCCTTAATGTGACCGATATGATTTCAAGGATGGTCAAATAGTTAATATATATGGAATAGATGTTTGCCAGCTGTTTAATTTAAAGCAACTGCTCTTTTATATATGATCGTATTTCTTGTTCCTTCCCTTTTCTTTTGAAGTGTCTCATGTATATAAAACTGCCTAGAAAAAAAATGTTGGTAGATGGTTAAGCTTTTCTATTTGGTTTGTGTTAACCTGCCAGATTGAGGTCAATGATGTGAGCAAGGAAATGGATTTGGATCTAATCAAGCAAAACAGTCAGGTTTAATTTTTATAAATTTGTTTTTTCATTATTTCTTGGGCATAGTTGTAAGATTTCACTTTCTCTTCCTCATCTCATTGTGCTTCATTGCACTGTGCTTTTTAAGGTGGAGAGAGTTATTGCTGATCGAATTAGTAAAGACAACTTCGACAATGTTGTACCTGAGTACTTAGTAAAGTGGCAAGGACTATCTTATGCTGAAGCAACCTGGTATTTGAAACCATATTGTTGTATGATTTTCCTTCTTTGACTGTTGTAGTATTTTCGCTTAAGCCATGCCTTTCTGTGAAAAGTTTTATGTATGATTGTCTTTTTTTGACTGGTGTAATATTTTTGCTTAAGCCATGCCTTTTTGTGAAAAGTGTTATATACATTTCACATTTTTGCTGGATTCTTAATTTCATCCTTATTCATAAGCTTCTATTCTTTTCTTTGATGCTTCTCTTCTGTACACTGTGCCTATGATATGAAGTTTACTCTCAAAATTATGTTTAACAATGCCTGTTTCAGGGAAAAGGATAAAGATATAGCATTTGCACAAGATGCAATTGATGAATACAAGGTACAGTATTAGTGTAGTTTTGTCCCATTTTATATTACCTGCAAGATGTTTCTTGACTTGCACTCTGTGAGCAGGCACGTGAAGCTGCAATGGCCGTGCAAGGGAAAATGGTGGATCTCCAGCGTAAGAAAGGGAAAGGTATGGTTAATTTGAGTTTGCTATTTATTTCTTGATTTGGTAACATACCAATTAGAAAACTTGTTGAGGATTTAGTATTGAGATATTCTTGTTTGCTATTTTAAACTTAACTTCATTTACATTTTCAGTGTTAGAAATGACATCTTGAGAGCTGTTTCTTAGTACAGTTTGCTTCATATTATATCGTTCTACTTCAAATTCTGGTTCCTGATCCCGAAATCTGCTGACATGATCCTTGTCTAGTTCATATTTTTTGTGAACTCTCCTCACACCTCTGCTTCCCTTTGTGAATATTGTCCTTTAGCTGTCATGTAAAACTTGCTTTGATCTAAATAATTTGTTGCTAAGAAGATTTAATGTGCAAACATAAGTTTCAGAAACTTAAAAGGAACTTGATGAACAACCTGAGTGAACTTCTTTTATATGCTAATGTAAAACTTGCATGATCCAGATCATTTGTTGCTAAGAATGTGCAGAAATAAGCTTTCAGCAAGTTTAAGGAAACTTGATGAACTTGAATGAATATTGTTCTTTTATCTGCCATGTAAAACTTGCATGCTCTACATGGTTTGTTCCTAAGAAGGTATTTAACATGCAAACTAAATTTTCAGCAAGCTTAAGGAAACTTGATGAACAACCTGAATGGTTAAGAGGAGGAAAGCTTCGTGATTATCAGCTCGAGGGTTTGAACTTCCTTGTTAATAGGTAACATTTTGAGTTATGGGAAATGTCTATTTTCCAGGTTTTTCAATTAATTAAATATTTGTGGTTTCTTTCATATGTGACAGTTGGAGGAATGATACAAATGTTATATTGGCTGATGAGATGGGTCTTGGCAAAACTGTCCAGTCCGTGTCCATGCTTGGTTTTTTACAGGTAAATTATTTGTCTAAACTTGTGTTGTAATATTTTAGTCACCTTTTTTTAGATGTATCAAATAAACTATTTTTGGTTTTCCCTGCAGAATGCTCAACAAATCCCTGGGCCTTTTCTTGCTGTTGTGCCACTATCGACTTTATCTAATTGGGCCAAGGAGTTTAGGAAGTGGCTTCCTGATATGAATGTCATTGTGTATGTTGGTACCCGTGCTAGTAGAGAGGTAATTCATACATGTAGGTTTTTAAGTTACAACTTAAAAGCCCATATCCCATTTTCTTAGTGTTGATTCTACCTTGCTTTTGTTAGTAGTTTGATTCTACCTTGTGTTTTAGTAGTATCTACTTGTAAATTGAAAAAAAGTGAGGTTCTTTATTCGTGTAATTTTGAAAAGGTTATAAAAAACCCCAGTGAAAACTCCAATATAAATTGTATTTGTTGTTGGACTTGTTATGATAGAGAGAAGATAATTCAGTCACTTTCTGGTCTTGAAACTGAAATCAATAGTTGCAGAAGAAATTAGTTTAGAGGCTGTCTCTATCCCCCTTCAGTGATGATTGAGTTATAACAATCATATAACAATCTGTATATGGAGGGTTAGTTATTCTCCATTACCATTCCAATCCATCTACTTTGATGACTTACCTATAAAATTTATTACATTTTCCCTGTGTCTTTTATTTTCTATATACAGATGTATGCACTTTCTCCTCCTTGCAGGTTTGCCAGCAGTATGAATTTTATAATGATAAGAAAGTTGGCCGACCTATAAAATTCAATACGCTGTTAACTACCTACGAAGTTGTCCTGAAGGACAAGGCAGTACTCTCAAAGATCAAGTGGAATTACCTAATGGTTGATGAAGCTCACAGGTTAAAAAATAGTGAGGCCCAGCTATATACCACTCTTTCGGTAATGCCAGTTCTCTAATTGTTCAATCTTTTACCTGTATGTTTGATTTGTTTTCGTTTTTTTCATTTCTCAAAATTGTTTTATCCTACAGGAATTCAGCACCAAGAACAAGTTGCTGATTACAGGCACTCCATTGCAGAACAGTGTGGAAGAGCTTTGGTATTCTTTTCTTTACCCCCTTGATGTGTTTACTGCTGTCTCAAATTTCAAATGCTGCATTCTTATTTGTTGAGATTACAGTCAGATATTGAAACCTTATGAAAGTTTGATCATTATGTCAGTGCAATAGGCAAACTCTGGATATTGATAAGAATCTAACTTCTTATTATGATTATAATGGGGATATTGAACATGCAAGCACTTTTCCATGTTGGGTATTAACTCCTGTTAGTTGTTCACTAGAAGTGATTAGTTCTCAAAAATTAAGCTGTACAAGTTATTTAGTGTTGTTTTGTCAGGTATGTTTGTATTTCCTTGCTGAAAATTATCTTCTACAAGAGGAGATGGTTAAATGAAAGGGTCTCTTTGAAGCCTTTGTGTCGAAGTTGTCACCTACAAATGTTATGTTACTTAAATAGTTTGATGTTAAATGTAAACCACTGGGGTTTTAAAAGATGTTAAGCACATATAACATGCCCTAAAAAATCCAGTGTGATAGATTGGAATTATGAGACATATTGGCATTGAAAGACTATTGGGGTTTAGGTCTAAAATGTTCTGAAGTTCACCAACTTCCCTGATTTCTGTCATGCTATTTGTATTGGTTCAATGTCGTTGCCATATGATTGTACAAATTTTCTTGGGTTTCATCCATTAAATGATATAAGTTGTGGCTTTACACTATTTGGATTTGGCATTGAAAGACTTTTGGGGTTTAGGTCTAAAATTTTCTGAAGTTTACCAACTTCCCTGATTTCTGTCATGCTATTTTTATTGGTTCAATGTCGTTGCTGTATGATTGTACAAATTTTCTTGGGTTCCATCCATTAGATTATATAAGTTGTGGCTTTACACAATTTGGATTTGTCAAATTTTAATTGAGCTGTGGGTTGTACTTTTGATACTGTGCGCAGCATTATTATAATATTGTATGATTAATAAGCTAGAAGAAAACTGAGATACTAGATGTTTCTCTTTTCCTTCAAAGATTTGGATTTTTCTTATTGATATGAATTTTTTTGGTGCTTCAGTTATCTGATTTCCCGCTTTCCTCAATTTTTACAGGGCACTGCTTCACTTTCTTGACGCCGATAAGTTCAAGAGTAAGGATGATTTTGTTCAAAACTACAAAAATCTTAGCTCTTTCAATGAAAATGAGGTAAAATGTGTTAATAGTAGCATTATCTTTCTTTGTTATAAGTATATTATCTTTCTTCATTATAATACTGAAATTTATACTTATCTCATTCATTTAAAAATAATTTCTGCATACTTAGCTGGCTAATCTCCATATGGAGTTGAGGCCGCACATCCTCAGAAGAGTCATCAAGGATGTAGAAAAATCATTGCCTCCGAAGATTGAACGTATTCTGAGAGTTGAAATGTCCCCTCTACAAAAGCAGTGAGTATCATTTTTAATTCGTTGATTCATCTTGATATTATTTCTATTCATTGATGAATTTTACAAGTTTCTGTTGCTTACATTGTTTTAGATACTACAAGTGGATTTTAGAGCGCAACTTTCATGATTTGAACAAAGGAGTTCGTGGAAATCAGGCTAGTATCAATTTCGTTGTTAGTTTGCAACATATTGGCTTAGAAAGTTCTTTACAAATGTTGCTGATGATGAGTTGCTTCCTCTCTCTCTTGCCTTTTTAATTATGAACTGCAGTACTAAGGCCAAAAGAATATACATATGTGACGCTGATTTATTGGTTTTCTTTCATTACCTTCCATGTCTCAGGTTACTTTGATTGTTATTGATTTTGGACTTCTAATGAGGTTACCAACCTATGGGGAAAGTTATAGTTATTTTGTGAACAACATGAAATTTCTATGATTGCTATTGTTAAGTTGAGAAAATAAGTGTCCTGGTATTGCTGCTATTCTTGACCTACTAAAGATATGAATTTTTAGTCATCATACACTTTATTGAAATATAAAAATATGTTCAATGTTTAATGAAAAAGAGATCCTCCTTAGTGAATCTTAATATATATGAGTTAATAATTTGGATTTGTGATAATTTACCAAAAAAAAAGTGCTTGTGACAAGGAGGATAAGTCACAGAAAATCTGTGATTTTATGCCAAAAACAGAAATATTGATATTTTGGGTAATTGAGAAAAATGCCTTAGATTTGTTTTGTTTATTAAATTCTTTTGAAATTATCTTTATTATTGGAAGTATTGACATATTTTGGTAATTTCATATTTTCAGGTTTCACTTTTGAATATTGTGGTAGAGTTGAAGAAATGTTGTAACCATCCTTTTTTGTTTGAGAGTGCTGATCATGGTTATGGTGGGAATCCCGGCATTAATGATAGCGGCAAACTGGAGAGAATCATTTTAAGCAGTGGAAAGCTGGTTATCCTTGACAAACTTCTCGTGAAATTGCATGAGACAAAACACCGTGTTTTAATTTTTTCTCAGGTTTGTGTTAGGATAGCTCATGTGCATCTCATTTTAGTTACTACTTATCATTACCAAGTTGGGAATAATATAAAATGTCTCTGTTAGACGTAATGATGTTATGCTTTCTCATGATGGTTAGTGGTAGTAGACATGTTAGATGCCTTGATGAGGGCTGTGGTAAAACTGTTTCCTTGCACTTCACTATAATCTGCTCGACTTCCTGCTTTTAGTAGTCAGAGAATTTACGTAACGACTACAGACTTTATATGGCGTGTCATGTTCTCTACTGGAGTTTTATACAAGATGATGATTTCATCTTGCCTGCTGATTCTTTATAGGACAGAATTTAGTTTATTGGTTTACTCGTGTGGGATTGATGGGTGTTGGATGCATCCTGGAGGTTGCTTATTTTGATGTAAAATAAATGCTTTTCAAATTTTTAACCGATTTTGACTTGTTAACATACTGCAGATGGTTAGAATGTTGGATATCCTGGCAGAGTACATGTCCCTTAGAGGGTTTCAGTTTCAGAGGCTTGATGGTAGTACGAAGGCGGAGTTGCGTCAACAGGCTATGGATCATTTTAATGCACCTGGCAGTGATGATTTCTGCTTTCTTCTTTCAACCCGAGCAGGTGGCCTGGGTATCAATCTTGCGACAGCTGACACAGTTATAATATTTGATTCGGACTGGAATCCTCAAAATGACTTGCAGGTATAGAAGGAGAAAGCTATTCAATCTGCTTCATAGTTACCCTCATTTATGTTGATTAATTTCTTGATGGAAATTGTACTGTTGTTTTAATTGTTTAATTATCTAGGCGATGAGTAGAGCGCACAGAATTGGGCAACAAGAAGTTGTGAATATCTACCGGTTTGTGACAAGCAAAAGTGTTGAAGAGGATATCTTGGAGCGGGCCAAGAAAAAGATGGTAGCTTTCGAAAAAAATCTAAAACTTCAACCTTTTTTCATTTGCAGTTGTTTGTTGCAATGATACAAATATATTCATATTTTGTTTGCACACTGTTTCTGTGATTTTTATAATTGTTCATCTAAGCCTTTGGTGTTTTATACTTGTGGTTTATCTGTTATTTTAGGTGCTAGACCATCTGGTGATACAAAAGTTAAATGCAGAGGGTAGATTGGAGAAAAAAGAAGCGAAAAAAGGAAGTTATTTTGACAAAGTACGACATTATATTTCTTATTCTTAGCAAAAGTTTGTATGGATTGAATTTCAACAAATGTGTGCGATAAGAATCCTAATTCAAGTCCCTCATTTGATCTTTATGTAGCATTCTGACATTTGAATCTGTGTTGTCATGTCTTTCATTGCAGAATGAGCTGTCAGCAATTCTGAGATTTGGTGCGGAGGAGCTTTTTAAGGAGGAGAGAAATGATGAAGAAAACAAGAAGAGACTCTTAAGCATGGATATTGATGAAATTCTTGAAAGAGCAGAGAAGGTTGAAGATAAGGAAACTGGAGGAGAGGAGGCACAAGAATTGTTGAGTGCTTTTAAGGCATGAAACATTCCAATGCTTTTGATGCTATAATCTGCTTGTTTAACCATGCTGTGTATTGGTCTCTGTTGCTTAAAATAATGTGATATACTGTGTCCAGGTTGCCAATTTTTGTAGTGCTGAAGATGATGGAAGTTTTTGGAGTCGCTGGATAAAACCTGAAGCTGTATCCCAAGCTGAAGTATGAAACATATCTCTGTTCTAAGATATATGCTTTTACTATTTAAAAAGTTGTAGTCATCACAGTTGGACTTGTATTCTTTCTCACTAGGAAGCTCTGGCTCCACGTGCTGCAAGAAATACTAAGAGTTATGCAGAGGCTACACAACCTGAAGTTGGTAATAAAAGGAAAAAGAAAGGTTCTGACCCTCCTGAACCACAAGAAAGGGGACATAAGCGACGCAAAGCTGACTACTCTGTCCCCTTAGCCCCAATGATTGATGGGGCGTCTGCACAAGTGAGAGAATGGTCTCATGGGAATTTGTCTAAGAGAGATGCTTTAAGATTTTCTCGCACGGTATGCTTAATGCCCTGCACAGCTTGATTTTAGAAATCGTAATGAGAGAATAAAATGCAACCCTGGTACAAGTAGAGCCATTTTCAATTTTTATTAATGCATATCAATTTTTGGTTTGGATTTATTTTACTAGTTAATCATGCATTTATTTTCTGGTTTATGATAATCGTCTCCTCAAAACATTTGGTTTTGAGTGTTCTTTATGCTTCTTCATACATGGTTCTTTGAGTTAGAACTCTTGCTTGTCTTCAATTTTGTAGTTCAATTATTTCTATTCATAGATTTTGAATTCAAATCTGATTAATTGTTTGAGTCTGGCTTGTATGCTAGTCTGTCATTATGCTTGCATATGTTTTTTCTTGTCTTCTTTTCTTATACACATTTAACCGTTTCGAGACAGGTAATGAAATTTGGGAACGCAAGCCAGATTGACCTCATAGCTGAGGAGGTTGGTGGTATGGTTGCAACAGCTCCACCAGATGCACAGATTGAGCTTTTTGATGCTCTAATGGATGGCTGCAAGGAAGCTGTTGAAACAGTGAATCGGGACGCAAAGGTCCACTGTTTTGTCAATCAACAATGTTTCTGTGTTACACAATAGTTTCTTTGGAGTGTTCCAACTCTTATAAATAACAGCTTTAAATGGTAACATATAGGGTCCTTTGCTAGACTTTTTTGGTGTCCCTGTGAAGGCCAATGATCTACTGAACCGGGTTCAAGAGCTTCAATTACTGGCAAAGAGAATTAGTCGATATGAAGATCCAGTTGGACAATTTCGAGCATTAGTGGACCTCAAACCTTCTAACTGGTCCAAGGGTTGTGGCTGGAATCAGAGTATGTCCTTTCATAATGCATTTTCTTGTTCCATTTTGGGAGACATCTTCAAGCTGGTTTCTTTAGCTGATATGTTATGTATTTTAATCAGTCGATGATGCAAGATTGCTTTTGGGAATACATTACTATGGATTTGGAAATTGGGAAAAGATTAGGTTAGATGATAGGCTTGGCCTTACAAAGAAGATTGCTCCTGTGGAACTTCAACACCATGAGACTTTTCTTCCACGTGCTCCGAACTTAAGGGACCGTGCCAGTGCACTCCTGGAGATGGTAAGTAATCTGGAGAATGATAAAAGACAGTGAAGTCTTGAGTGGTTATTCCAGCTGATTTACCCGGAGAAAGTTTCCTTTTCCTTTCCTTCTTGGCTATTTGCAATTAGCATTGTTTTTATTCAATGGGTGCTCATTCTCAAAACTTGTTTATGATGGCAGGATTAACATGAGTGCTGGCCTTCTAATTTTAGCTTATCTCTAATTTTACTCAATCATTCATCATTTTTTCATTAGTGGATATATATACTTATTGCATAATACCTTTTTTTTGGGGTTAAAGGAACTTGCAGCAGTTGGTGTTAAAAAGGCAACTGCTAAAGTTGGTCGCAAGGCAACAAAGAAGGAGAAAGATAATCTTATCGGAAACGCTGTATCTCACGGCAGGGATAAGAAGGTGAAACGTGATACTGTAGCTGTCAATGTCCAAATGAGAAAAAGTAAGCTTCACAAATCACAGAAGGTTGAACAGTTGGTGAAAGAGGAGGGGGAAATGTCTGACAACGAGGAATTGTGTGAGCAGTTTAAGGAAGTGAAATGGATGGAATGGTGTGAGGATGTCATGGTTGGTGAAGTTAGAACGCTCAGACGACTCCAGAAGTTACAGACCACTAGTGCTGACCTTCCAAAAGAGAAGGTAGAAATCTCACTCCTATTTTTCACACGTCTATTCGTGTTTGAAACATTTCCACACATCATCATTGTAACTTCCCTTTTTCTCCAGGTTCTTCTGAAAATTCGCAAGTATCTTCAACTTATTGGGCATAGAGTAGATCAAATTGTCATGGACTACGAGGAAGAGCCTTACAGACAAGATAGTATGGCATTCTCCAATTTAAGACATTTGCCGGGATTTTTGGCCTTTTTTAAAGTTGTCTTTTGTTTATGATTTTCTTTCTCTTATTGTTTATAACTTTTTTCAGGGATGGCAATGCGGTTATGGAAGTATGTGTCTAAGTTTTCAAATTTGTCAGGGGAAAGACTTCATCAAATATATTCCAAACTTAAACAAGAGCAGGAAGATGATATGGGGGTTGGGCCTTCCCACATTAATGGCACCGCTACTCATGTTGATAGAGATGGCGATCCCAATTACTTCCCTCCTTCTTCACGCAAATTTGAGAGGCAAAGAATGTATAAAAATATGTCAGAGCCAATTCACAAAGGTCAAGATACTGGAAAATTTGAAGCGTGGAAGCGACGGAGGAGAGCAGACACTGACACTGCTCCCCAAGTTCAAACCTTGAGACCTACGATTAATGGTGCCCGTGTAACTGATCCCAACTCATTGGGTATTCTTGGAGCAGGACCATCTGATAGTAGACGGTTTGTTAGTGAGAGACCATTTCGAATGCGTCAAACTGGTTTTCCACCTAGACAAAATTTCTCATCAGGTATACAGTAATATGCACACTGGGAGGACAAGAAGGGAGTTAATCAAAGACTGACGCCTGCTGCTTTCACCTGATGTGTTACTACTTCAGCCATTGGATTTAGCGGAGTTCTTTTTGACCATCAAATAAAAATTTTGCAGATTCCTGATTGCTTTAATGTGGCTGATGGGAGGACATCTGCCAAGCAGGAAATACGTCTTTATGAGAGGAAGGCAGCTGAGGGTTTGAGCCCTGAGGAAGAAGGCTGATACCAATTAACATGAGCGAGGTGAAAGTATCTTGCTACAATTTTTGTTTGTTCAGAAAATGAGGTTTAAAGTAATTTCTTTTACTTGTATAGTTAAATAGTTACGGTTAAAGAAACACTTAGCTTCACCTTGGACATGAAGGAACCCGAAACCCATCTTGAACAGGAAATTTACATGTATTATGCCAATGGTAAAGTGTACATTCTCAAATTTTATGGGCTTGTGTGTTTCTTGTACCGTAGCTTCCGTCAGAAACCACTTAAAGCAGAATCTTTTCTTTAACTGATAATAAATCCTGTAAGCTTTTTGGTTCTGGCATGTCTGTTTGGTTTATTGGTTATCCATTCATGTTTGATATAGTGACCACCCAATTGTGTGCCTGTCCAATGGAATTTGTGGCATGGGTTTTGGCCTGTGTCAATAACAGATTGTGGTCAGAATGGAATTCAAGAATCAAGATGGCTCTTACGTCGAAGTAACTTGGCATGTGGTCTTAATTCTCACAGGAAAGGCTGTGGTTCCTAGTACTTTATCACGTTATCTCTCACTTTGCTTTCTCCACCTCTCACTGCCAACTCCCAAATACTGTGTATGTATTGACGAAATAAGGTTTCGTAATAAGTTTTACTTTGCCCCTCCATTTGTCATTTTGCTCTCATAAACCGACGGCTCTTGTTAAAAACTTATTTTGTCCTAAACTGGTTATTGTACCTCGAGATTAAAATTAAATGGAAACAACACTGTGTTACCACCTCTTCAAATGAAAGCAAACATGGACGTATAGGAGTCAAAAGTAGTAGCATTTACATCCAAATATGTCAAAACTTTCTACCAAGAGCGGCCTAAAGGTACTAACAAGTCGAGAAAGAGTAGAAGAGCAAAGAAAATTAAGTAGAATTTTGGGGACAACTGCGCAAATATTTCAAAAGCTAATATAAGAAAAATAATGGAAATCTGATGTAAAAGACTTGTTGCCAAGTCAGTCACTCAGCCGCAGGATTGGCATAGGCTTGCTCTTATCTTCCACGTTGGAGGGAGAGACGGACCCACATGGGACGTTCATTGGCGTTCCCTTGCTCTTATAACAACATTCTCACCACCCCAATGGTAAGCTCTTCCTTCTGGGGGTGCCAGAGTTGTACACTTTGAAGACAGAGGTAATCTTTTGTCCTTTCTCCATCTTCTCTGTTACTTGGGTTTCATGTTTATATTTTTTCTGAACATGTCTGTTGTGTTGTCTGCTTTGAGAAGTATGGTCTTGTTTTGTTCTTTAAAAGTTTCAGTAAACTTGGATACTGAAACATGATCTCTGTATATTCCTCTTTCAACTAATATTGGTTTCATGTGCCACCTTCCGTTTTGACTCTACGTCTGTATCACTTAGTGCGAAAATTCATAGGAATTTATATTTGTAGCTCAAGATTATGGACAAATATACGATCTTTACGTGCTTTTTCTCTTGTTTCTTAGTTACGAATTCTGGAAAAAGAAGATGGATTAAGATATCTGTTGTCAAGACACCTCTGTTCAACTTTCCTTAATAATCAAAAGAATATACAAAGTTTCTTTCTTGCTTCTTTGTGTTTTTATTGGTTGTTTGATGTTTTCTTGGTCTGAAAAAAATCAATATATTCATCAATTCCAGCATTATATCTTGGTACATGCCCAGCAGGATTCCCCTCTTTATCATTACTCCATCGTTAGTTTTTCATAGTCTGAACTTTAGTTCCCAAATTAAAG
>JAOSBO010000008.1:24548829-24573875 GCA_027563915.1 Erythroxylum rotundifolium
TGCATAATATGAATGATTAAATTGTATTGATTGTGAAATGTGAAATGTTGTGAATGTGATTTATGTGTTATATGACTAGGTGAGCCATTGATATTGGTTGCTCATTGAGTTCGCAAAACTCACCCAAAATATACAAATATTTTCAAGATCAGAAGAATATCCTGTTAGGCAAATGGGAGTATCCCTACAGCATACAAGTAAGGGATCGATGATGGGATCAGTTTGCGTCTGCGTTAGTGTTTTCCTATTTTTTTGTATAAATTTGTATTGTACGATTTCTGTAAAATAATATATTCTGAAATTTTTGTATAATGTGTATACAATGGTTTTTATGGTAGAATGTAAAGATATTATGACTAAAGTGTTTTGTATTTGTAATGGGCTCTAAATTGGCTATCGAAATTCTATTGATTGTATTGTGTTGATCGAAAATGTTTATGAATAAAAGTGGGCCTAAATTGGTTATTATTTCTACATATGTTTGTTGTTGTTTCCAAAAAACAATTTATACTGCTTTTTGAATGATTGACTGCTCTAGCATGCCACTCTCGCGAGGCAAGTTCTCAAACATTGCACAGGATGTCAGGTACGGGTCCCGAGAGGGTAGGGTGTTATAAATGATTCTTAAAGGATTGAAAATACTTTGAAATATCTTATTGCTAAAACCAATAAAAACCCAACTATTTATTATGTTTTGGGACCCTTCCTAATCATCAACAACAAGAATCAGTCATTATAACAGTTATATGTAGTGCACTGATCGACCAGTATGCCAATATGCATTAAAAGCTCCAAATTCACTTGCCATTGGAACACTGTTCGACTAGTAGGCATATTGGTCGACCAATAAGTTAACCAATATTACAATGAACTTATGGTACATCAAATTTATTAACTTAAACCCATATTGATCAATCGCTAACCTATATAGGTCGACCAATCACCTCAAAAACATGATTTTAACATCTTCAAATGCTTAAAACCAATTCGTTTAATCCAATTATGATTTAAACACTTCAAAAAATGTTCCTGAAACTTTGTTTGAAAGATCAAAATGTTTTTAATTAAAATCAAAAGCTTTAATGTCTCTTGGTGAACGTAAAGGCCCATGCAGTGAAGTGAAATAAAATGTTTATACATTGTAAGACTTTCATAGAGTGATATAAAATGGGATTACAATTAATATTACAAACTAAAGAATGAACTTGATAACCCTTTATCTTCTTTTATTCTTGATTTTATCATCATTGTGATGTTTGTAGAATTCAACTTCTCTTTATTAACTTCATAAGTTATCTTCTTGATTTTATCACTTTAATTTGTTCTTATATTATTTGCCAGTAAAATAATAAACTCATTAGTAGTAAATATGTTTTATTATCATCAATACACTGATTGGAACCTCCTTTGGTTCAACAAAAATGTTGTTAAAGTTCCCCATCACTAATAAGGGAGAAGTTGTTAAAGTGGTTATTTTGACAAGTTTATTATAATGTTTACCTCTCTTACCACTGAAATTGCATGCACATATATAGGTTGTTTCCCCCATGATTTTGGAAGGAATTAATTTGATTTTAAGGAGAAGAAATTGATTATAGTGATATTGAACTATCAACATAAGATTGGGAATATATATTACAATGATTTTGCTATTTTGGTGGATAACATGATTAAAGATAATTAGGCAATATTTAGGCAAAATCCATAGATGCTTGGCCATCTTATTAGATTTAAACTTGATCTCTAGGAGGCAAATTATAGTGGATATCTTATTATTGATGTATTCACTAATTATTTTATGTTTTAACTTTTTGGAGAGTATAGTTCTTACTGATCATCCACAATTCATGTACTTTCATCAGTGTTGGTCTAATTTTGGGATACAAAAAAGTGAATAGTACAATGATCTAGCTATGCATTGGGTATACTTCTTAAGCAACTCTAGCAAATTTTTGCAAAGATCAACTCAAGAAGGGACTGAACTAAGATATTAAAAGGTAAAAGACTCACTTGTAGAGAATGAAGCATCTCGGTGCACCTCCTCCAGTCCTTGGTATTCAACTTGAAGTTAGTAACTCTAAGGAGATTTATAAAAAATCCATAGGATACTTATCTCCCACCTAGGTTGAACGAGTTCTTCTCGCCTAGAGCTAGATCGATATTTTCGCATCGCCATAGATGCCTTGCAGCCTTCAGAGATACCAACCCTAATAAGGTAAGCTTTTGAAGATGTGACAAAGGTCAGGTCTGGTTTACCATAGTTATGTATACTATGTCACCTTAATAGTCTCAATTAGCCCAATATTGCTGCTTTCTTGTGTATTGTATTGGTTAAACCACTTCATTTTTTAATATCTTGTGGGATAGTCCTTCTCTAATGTTATATACTAAACATTATTTTCCTCTTCAATGAATTTTTTAAATTAAAAAAAACCAACATCCAATAAGAGTCCCGTTGAAACACGGGGTCTACTGAGGTCCAGTAATAGGCATTAGTACCTTACCTGGTAGAGAGGCTATTCCTGACTCTTCAAGATGCAATATATGACTCGAGTAAAGAGGCTTTATAAGGTAAAAAGGGTTTGGCATTTAAAAAGACTATTTTAGTAACATGTTCCTAGTGTAGACTAATTAATGTAAAAGGAATTGATTTTTCCTTTAAATTTGAGCTAGATATTAGTGAAGGAATGTTATTAATAGGTTTTGACGTAGCATTAAGAATTGTTTAAGTGCTTGAGTTTGTGATGCTATTTAGATCAGGGAGGCCTGTTGGAGTCTAACCATGGTGTTAGTATGCTAAATAAGATTTAGGAGTCTTGTAACTTTGTAATTCCTTTGATGAACTAATTTAGAATTTCTACTTATATCTTTTAGTTATTAGTTTATCCTTTGATATGATAGCTCCCATGATTGCCAATAAGGATGTCATCTTCTCCTTACTCTCCATCTTCACTTGATTTCATTATCTTTAAGGTTTCAGGAAGTTGAGAGTTTGTGTCCTCTTTATACATATTTGGGTATAACAACCTAATGGGAATCAAGCTTTTACTCAAGCTATGCAAGCTTTAAAGTAAGGGAGGAATGGTGATTAATCAAATTTAAACTTAAAATAGTAAATTAAAACAAAATTAGCACAGTTATTAACTAGAACAGATATTGAACCAAGTGACAACCATCATTAACAATAGTAGCCAGATAATAAGCACAGTTATTAACTAGAACAGATATTGAACCAAGTGACAACCATCATTAACAAAAGTACCCAGATAATAAATCCTTCGAGGTCATAAATCAATTTAACCTAAAGTTTATTAAATTGTGGGAATCCCTTAATTATGCCAGTATCTTTCTCAAGATTATTAATAACTAATCTTTTATTATGTTTGTCCCCATTTAGGAAAATTTATGCTAACCTATCTCTAATATTGATTTAAACTCTTTTCAATTATATTATATCAATTCACACAAAGGATTTCTCAATCTCAAATGGATGAAATCAATCATAAATCAACATACCATTATATATCAATTCAAAAATGATAACGAAAACATAATTAAATCTCAATTAAACTAAAGAATAAATTGTAGTGAAATGAAAATCAAACTAAAAAGTCCACTTGAGAATTAATCATATTCAAGTATCCAAAAATTTTAGTTCATAATCATAGAAGGCATGACATCAAAACTAAAGGAAAAGCATAAAAATAAAAGAAACTAGATGGAATCCCTTTTAATCTTCAGAAATTCACTTTAGATCGATTGAAATCTACTCCAAATATGTCTCCCTGTTTGTTCTTCATTTTCTTTACCATTATGGGTCGTCTAATTGCACCTCCCAATTTTTTTTTTACTTTGGCCTTCACTTTTCCCTTTTATTGTTCAAAAAATAGGTTTTTAGGAGTACACAGGCAAGTGCATGACTATGTACTTGGTTATATACTCAGAAAACACAAAATCCCAATTTAGAGCAAACATATGCGTAAACACATGCTTAAAATATGAACACGAATATGTAATGTTCAAACATGGGCATGTTTATAGCCATATAACTCTCTGAAACATTAAAACAACTTTTTTTTTCATTTGAAACATAACCACATTACTTGAAATTCAAAAGTAAAAAAGAACACAAGCAAGCACACAATTATGTACGTGGTCGTGTACTTTTCTTACATCTTCATGACTTGATTAACATAACTCAAAATTGCCCTGAACTTGCTTGAATTCCTTCTTTTTACTCTAAATAAGTGACTTAAAAACTAAAAATGAAACATAAATGAATTAAGTACCAAAAATAATAAAAACAATCAAATAAAAAAGCAAAATGCACTAAATATAAACCTTAAAAAAGAACAATTAAACACTTATTACAAGTCACATTCTTTTAAAGCATCGTTGTTGATTTGACAGGAGGGACATGTATCATGGGTATAAGAATCGATATTCCTTTAATATGAAAAGAAAACTAATTACTCTTACTCTATTGTTATCAAATTAACTTTACAAAGATCAATTTGAGATTTATGAAAGAGAATAAGAGATATTGAGAGAAAAGAAATGAGAGAAAGCGTATGGAGACAATTTAAAAATGTTAGGCAAAACAAAAATAAATGGCAAACTTTTGCTTTTCATGTTCACCATATGTCACCAATTCTAAGGTCAGAAGCCAAACAAGTTACTATGAACTTCATGTTCACCTTTTGCAACCAATTATTAATTAATCTAGTTTTTATTTTATAGTAACAATTTCTCAAAACCCCAAAAAAAAGAGTTACAAATTTTCAGCTTCCCTAGTTAGTTGAAGGGTGACACAATGCTGCAATCGAAATCACGACTAGGTTGGAAATCAACATAAAATTTCTTCAAAGTTTAAAGAGAAGAACCAAAGCAAATCAATACTTTGAAAACCTGTAAGAGCTTTAAAACCAAAAAAAGTTAATGCTAGGTTTTATTTATTTAAAACCTAAGTTCTAGCATTAAAGGTGTTGCAATTTTAAGTTATGGTTTTTATTGATGTTTAAAATAAATAAACCAAAGTTTGATTATCTTTTTATGTTTTTCACGATTCTATAATTTATGATCTTTTTGGAAAAAAGGAAATAAATAACATTAATAATATGATAAAAATTTTACAATGTTTCAAACTAAAAGCCAAAGATGATTAAAGCTAAGTAGCCTATCTAATCATAAATAAACAAATAACGAAGCTAAAACCATCCCACAAAAGCATTAGCGAAAGCATCAAGAAAAGCTTAACATATAAGAATTAGTCTGCATCTTCAAAGGTTCCAATTAAAGCTAATGTGAGGGCTACAAATAAACATCTTCTGAAGTGAGAACAAATGCATCCTTATGCCCTCAATTAGCTCTGCCAGGACAAATTTTTTTCCTTTCTTAAGATTATTAAAGATCTTATTGTTACGCTTCTTCCAAATGTCGTTGACTAAGTAGCTTAGAGAAGTTTTGAAAATTAGTTTATCTATGTCACACAAATGTTGCTTCTAACTACTTCACTTACGATCTTAGTCCATTCCTCGGGAGAATTGGCTAAGTCACAAAGTTAAAGAATTCCTTTCTAGGCAAAGAGAGAATGTTCACATTTAAAGAATAGGTGGCTTAAAGATTCCTGCTCAAGTTGGCATAGAGAGTGTATGTTGGGAAGGGTAAAGATTATGGAAAGTTTATCAAATATGCTTAAATTTCCTTTGATTGCCAACCATAAGTTAAGAGAGGAACGTGGATGAGCATGTTTAAGCTAGACTAGGTTGCATCGTTTAACTATAGCAGCTAGAGTCGTCAACATATTTCTATAAGAGCTATTAAAAAAGACACTTGAAGAAGTACCCCTTTAAGAGATTGTATCCTCCTTATTAAGATCCAACTATATGTTACATAATAGGTTAATTGTATAAGAAATAGGGAGCTGGTCTCCATATATATTTGATTTACATATCACTTCCCTTATTTTTCTATAGAGAAATTAGATTTCAAAGGGGAAATCTCAATCATCCTTTCTTGGTGACCATAAGGACTCTAGCTGTCAAACCAAAATGATAAACTAGAACCACTGCTTGGCTTTTATAAGAATTCCAGCTTGACATCCTCTCTAAATTTAAGAATATTCTTCATAATCTAAGAGAAGTTGTACTTAAGGTTGCATATTCCAAAAATGTCATCCTTTATGTAATACATGTGCACCCATTTGACTCATAGAGATTATTTGTCATTAAGCAATCTTCATATCCTTTTGATCATTATAATTTTGTTAATGATTCTTAGTGGTAGTAGACCCAAATCTCCTTCAACATTTAGGGTATATATCTCAACCATTTAACCTTTGACATTTAGTCCCAAAATAATAAATATAATTTATAAAAATTATAAACAAGTGATTATCACAACTTGATTTTACTTATGTTACAAAATATCTAATTATTTTTATTAATTAAAAATAATAATAAATTTTATATTTACTATAATATTATAAGTAAAAATTATATCACATAATGAATATATTAACTTATAACATTTAATTGTTATTCAAAGAAAACACAACTATTATGATACTAAAATTTAATTTTAAAAACTTAAAGATAATAAATAATTATTTTGAAGTCTAAAAATAAAGAATTATATAACTAATATTTCAATATTAACTGTTTAATATAACTTAAAATTAATTTATATTTAAAGGAATTACTTCAATCATATTAAATATGATTTGCTTTGTAAAAGGTTACAAGTGAAAATCAAAATTAAAAACTAATCATAAATAATAATAATTTTTAAAATTATAACTAAATAGTTATTTAAAAAGTATTAATCGTCTTCCATTTTATACATGCTTAGGAATGGTAACAGGCTAAAATTAGGTTTTTTGACCTTTTTATTTTATGAGCGATAAAAACTCAGATTGAATTTGAACAAATATAAAAAATTTGAAATATTTGTAAATTGAATAAGAATTATCACTCCATATGTGGAGTTAGTAATTATCTAATTGCAACCAATTTAAGAATGTAACATAATAATATAAAAATAGTTGCAAAAATAGTTCGCACTCCATCTTTAAAAAATGGAACATAGTTTGTCCAAAATAAATGTGACAAGTTTGATCATTGTGAAAAAAAATTGTTTATTAGACATGTAATAGGAAAGAAACAAAAAATAAATAGGTAACTTGTATATATCATATGTGCTCTAATATCCTTAAGAGTAGTATAGATTAGCCAAGATTATTGAAAGGTTTATGTTATAAAAATATAACTTTTTCCAATAAAGATGGTTTTCATTAATGATTAACCTACTATTTCATATGATATGAAAACTACGGAGAAACTTATGCCCTATGGTAAATGGATCCACAGATAGAGTTCCTTTATCAAGAAAAATTGTTAATAATGAATAAATACAAACAACGTGAACATAAGAGTTTAAAATTAAAGTGACCACTTCAATTGATTCACATAGTCTCCATCTGTGACTTCAAAAAATTCCAATGTTTCATTCTTTTCCTTACTGAATAGAGGGACTACTATAACAAACATTAGAATAACGTAAATAGTAGTCAAACTATAAAAAAGATATGTCACAAAGAGTATTATAAAGCTTACATATTCAAAATTAATTTAATATTAAATTGTTAAATAACTTCATAAATTTGCAACAACAAAATATTAAAAATATAGCTAAGAATTTACTATGTAATCATAGATGCAACACAACTTCACATTCGACCACTTATGTAACATAATTAATTTAACATTTAATTAATTCAAAAGGTATAAACTACTAATATTTGTAGCATCTACAGCTAATTCATGGTTTCTCTGTCATCTTTCTACAAGACTACAAGTAAGTGAACCTATCATTTTACACTACTAGTATAGAGATAAAGATCAATCCCATAAGGATAAGTAAATACTAAGTCTAATCCTTATATTAGTATTTAGTTAATAATCAAGAGTGTGGTTGATTACCACTATAACTAAATTAAACTAAATAGATCACAATACCACTAGACTCAATTAAGCAATAATCAACAAAAAGAAATCAATATGATATAACATCTACAATAGAATTCTCTTAACATCATCTTGTAACTTTAAATTAGTTATTTAGAAAATTTGATATTCTAAGCAACAAAGTCTGCTAGTATGATGAACTATCACATTTCGATATACAACCACCTATCTTTAATTTACTAACAAATAAATCTGTATGGTTAACATTAAACAATGCATTAAATTTTCTGAAACTTCATACAAGTTTGCCTTAGTACCAAAAGGGTAATGTAGGTATATTTCTAGAATCTCATTCAATACTCAATCTTTGTGCCTAGTTTAATATATAAATAGGTTCTTTCAACAATGTTTATCTGTAAATTATGATTAGCTTTAAGCTTTAATTAGCATTAAGAATAACACCAATATTTCATAAACATGGAACGCTTTATTAGAAAACTAAATATTTCAAAAAATTAGAACTATTTGTTAGAAAACTAAAATCATTCTATACTGGCATCCACTAGGGTTCCATCTAATCTAGATATCAAATAAAATAGTCACTAACTATTCTTGAAATAACAAATAAATAAAAAAAATTGAAGAACTCATTGGAAGGTTTTCCTGATGATTAAGTCAATCTTTTAAAACAATATGCCTTTTTGGAATGATCATGATCTTTCTTATCTTTAAAGATAGATATCAGATGTGTTATAAAGTTTTTCTCTCTTTACATGGTTACTAAACCTAGTTAAAACTTTTTAAAAAGTAAAACTAAAATTAAATTTAGTTTCCTTTTTAGGGCATGCCAACTTTTCCATCATGAATACGATTTAGGACATGGTCATTCCCTAGGTCACGTATTAATTGCTTTTCTAATTTTATTTTAATGAGAGGAACATGAGCATTGACATACCTATATTATAGGTCATGTTTTCCTCTATATCTCTTTGTCATGCAATATAAGCTCTAACTTGACCATGTAGGAGGTTGCAATTTATGCACCAAAGTTTGAGTGAGGAACACACTTGACATGTGTCATTTGTTAAGCGTTATTTAATATTTTCTCCATCTAATTATGTTTAAAGAGTGACATGCTTTATCACACAGTCATGTGTGAGGCCATGTTTAACTAAAAATGAGTTTTCTCTTTATTTTAACTTGTAAAATCCTTCAATCCTTAAACAACATCATTTCCAAGTAATATCTCCATTTTTTTGTATAATATGGTGTAAAACCAGTCAAATTAAGGTAATTTAAATGAAAAGTATAGTAAAATATATGTAAATTATATCTACATTAGTAGCTCAAAACTTATGTAACATAATTTCATACTTTGCTTCTGTTATGACAAAACCATAAATATTTCATATCAATATTCCTAGAGGAACTTTAAAGATGACTACTAAACTTAAATAAAAGTATGAATAGAAATAACTAAAGCAACAAACTTAATGAGGTAGTAGCATATATATTGGTGAATTTCCTTTAATGAAAATATGACCTTGTTGTGGAGCTAGATACATAACCTATAAACAAAATCAACCGATAATAATAGCCTTTTAAAAGATTATTTTTGCCTAAGTTTACTTGAACTTACATATTTTGTTAAAGGACATAATATATGAGTTTACTCACTAGTCTTCATTATAGTCAAAATATTTAATACTTCACATCACTTCCTATACATTTTAAAAAATCATAATCTCAATCGTACTTACTTATGCAACAAATCGATTAAACGAATACATTCTTATTAAGAAAGAAATAAACCTTCATTATTATATATTTATTCAAATAACTTTAAGAACATTTAATGATCCTCCTTTATATTCATATTATCTATGCTTGTCATAATATAAAAAAGAAAATAAAAAATCATAAGAAGATAATTAAAAAATTAAATTAAAAAGTTGACACAAAGTATAGAGTTGATCTTAAACATTTTTGGTATATAACTGACTTTTGTCACACATTAAGATTTTAAAAGTTTTTGTAAGAAGCTAAGTTTGATAAGGATCACCATTCGACTACCAATACTAAAATCAAACTCAAAAGTAATTTTTAGATATTGTGATAGCTAATAAATCTTGTGAAATTGTTTGCATAATAAAATATTGAGTTCTATTAAACTTCCACCATGTTAATATATTAAATTGCTTATCAATTATGCCTTAAATATCAGCTTCCAAATAATTTTCCAACTTCATTTTATTATAGGAAATCTTAAACCTTTTTACTTTATGAATTTATTTAAATTGAAACCCAAGCCCCCAACATTGTTGCTTGATGATGATGTACCAATAGGAGTCGAAGCTAATTTTGAACTATTATGGTATAACTCTTTATCCTTTTTTTTAATGATATCAACATGTATTGAAGCTCAATCATCACATAATTGTCTAAAAAAATATTCAATTGTAACAAGCTTGTACCTCAAATCCAAAACAACATTGATTATAATAGTATTACCAATACCATTTCAATAGTTGTCAAATTTTCTCACCATCTTGCTTTTTAATATTTGAATCACCTTATTAGAAGAAATGATCCACTCACATAATGCTAACTTAATCTCACACATGTTAGCAAAATAAATGTGAGAATTTGGATACTTCACCCAAAAAAGCAATTCAGTAACATGTTAAACTCCAACAACTTCTCATGAATTTCTATTGCCAACTCTCATTGCTTATCTATCAATAAAGAAGTATATTAAGCGTCTAATTGTCTTAACTTGATAAACAAATCAATATATTTAATTACATAATCAAGCATTTTAAATGTCAAATTCCACCTTGTTCAATAAATCAAATGTAACTTCCTAGTGTTGAGAGTACGTAACTATTCTATAATTTCTTTAAATTTCTTAACTCATTTAGGTTGGCACTTCATTGCACTACAATATCTTAGATTGATTATATCCTTTTTTAAAAATAATTTTCAACTCATCATTCTCAATCATATTCAATATATGCTTAAAACAATATATACAAGAGACCTCCCATCCATTAATAAGCCCTCAACCCATAACTTGCTTTTAACTTTGTCGACTATAACATCATTCGTGCTATGATTATCCAAAGTTATTATCGATAGACTCATATCGATATTCTAGCCCATTAAATAATCTACCAATACATTTGTTATCCTTTAACTTGTATGAGAGATTGGAATATAAATGAACCTATAGTTTAGAAACAAAATCAAAGATCAATTAAGGTAAAATAAAGGGTTAATCACTAAAAAAAGCTCAAACTTTTCTCAAATTTTCAATTATGGCCTAAACTTTAACAAGTAACGATAAAATACCCAAACTTTTAATTTTTTTCTAATTATAGCTTGCTGTTAGTCTCACTGTTATCTTTGCTGATGTGGCACTGTCACATGCCAAAGGACTCTCATTAATCGGACACCTCAACCTCATTAGGATAAGTAAGCTACAACATTAAAACGTCTTTTTTTATTGATACTAAAATTCTAAGAGAAATACAATACGACATAATCAAAAGAAACTAAACTATGTTTGGTGAGAAACCAAAGATATATCTTATTTATCATCTTCTGGTTTATGTTTCTTCTTAGACTTTCCCCTAAAAATGACGAGAACATAGTTATCTATGTCATTAAATCTCATAAATCTTTTTTCATGAAAAGAGAGCTTATGGTCCTCCACGAATGAATTCCTTATCAAAACGATAAGCTAAAAAACTACAGAACCTAAAGCATTTTGCAGAGAAGATAGAGTTTACAAGGTACTGGTAGTAAAGATATTTCCCATCAACTGAAATATCCCTACTACAATCCTTCGCCAAGCACTAAATTATCATAGCATAAAGTGATCGTTTGGCGGACACTTTTTTTGAATTTGCTAGTTAGATGCAACTTTTTCCCCCATATTTTAAGGCAAATTTATTCCCTATATTTTAAGGCAAATTTCGTATTGGAATGTGTGACTTTTAATGGAGATTTCAAATTAGCTATAACAAAAACAAGGAAAAAATAGAAAAATGAAGGGAATCGGGAAGGAAAGAGCAGAAGAAGCAAATGTGGGGCTCTTAATTTCCTCTATCAAGGA
The DNA here is from genome assembly GCA_027563915.1 of Erythroxylum rotundifolium. Classification (NCBI taxonomy): domain Eukaryota; kingdom Viridiplantae; phylum Streptophyta; class Magnoliopsida; order Malpighiales; family Erythroxylaceae; genus Erythroxylum; species Erythroxylum rotundifolium. Next base: position 24,560,911 of record JAOSBO010000008.1, read on the forward strand.
TATAATTTTCCCTACATTTCTCTTTACTTTCCTTGTTTCCAAACGCAAAACACAACAAGAAGAGAGAGAAAGCAAGCCTAACACGTTAATTCATTAAGCTTAATCAAAGCAAAACAAATTCAAATTAAACCGATAGGCTCAGCCTAAAAAGAAGAAGAAGAAAAATTTTCATTATCTAAGAGACACTGGCAACAAGCCTAACACCAATTTTGTCCAATATCTTGACCATAGCAACAACTTTCAAATTATTCTCCTACCAGAATGCCTCCACCTTCCTCCCCCCATTATCCTCCCTCTCTTTCCTCATTATCTATTACAGCCACCTCCATCCCCTCTTTCCTCCATAACTGTCTTTTTGACCACTTCTATCCACGAAATCAATGGTGCTCTTTTGGGCTCCACGATCTTATCGGCCAATAATGCCTTTCCTAACCCCAACAAATCCCCTTCTAGTATGGACACCACCATGGCCTAACTTTACTGTAATTCGACATATGGTGTGACATCCCTACTTCTGTTGGCAACTTCGCCCTCATTTTCTTAGTGGGTGCCTCAAGTTAGGGCTAACCAACATAAAGATCAAATCTTTTTGTTGTTCCAAGAGTATCATCAAGAAATGACGTAGTTTTAATATTGTAATTCACTTCTCCTAATGACGCTAAGGTGTCTAATTAATGAGGATCCCCTGACACATGGCAGTGTCAGGTAAGCAAAGATAACAGGGAGATTAATGTCAAGCTAGAATTGGAAACAATTAAAAGTTTGGGCATTTTATTATTATTTTTTAAAGTTCATGCTATAATTGAAAATTTGAGAAAAAATTGGACTTTTTTTAGTAATTAACCCTAAAATAAAAAATAAATGAAACAAAATAAAATTGTTATCTTAGAATGCTACTATACAAAGTCCAATTATTATCATTGTAATGTTACAATCATATAACCCTTCTTTTGATTTTTAGTTGTCCATGTATCTAATGTGATCATAACTTACCCACCCTTAGATGATTACATTTTCAAATGTAAAACTTTTATATGGATCATAATCTTGAATATATCCTTCTTAATGGCATTCTAATTATCTTAAATAAACATTTTTAAGTTTACACAACAAAAAATGGATTTTCATACCATATTATTACCTTCACTAGCAAATGTTTGAATTTTTTAAAAATCATGGACAATAACAATAACAATAACAATAACAATAGTTTTATTTTTATCTTTCAATATATTAGGTGTAAAAAATCTCTTTTTTATTACACACATCAATATGCTTTTTCAAATGCGAGATTTCGCATCTAGAACTTATAACAAACAATTTATGGTAATACTTACACTTCATCTTATCAAATTCTTCACCTGTTTTAGTCTTTATGAAGTGATTCCAAACTCCATTTCTTATCTTTGAAGAGTTGCCATTACTTTCTGTCTAATTTTTTTCACTTATTATAATCATGCATTAGATTGAAATTTTCTATTGTATTGGATTGTTAAAGGGTTAACTTCTTCAATCTAAAATAATTATAGCCAATAAACACACTAATTAAAGATGGTTGTTGCTCTTTATGCATCATTCTACTGAACGGCAGAATCACAACATTTTCCAAGTGTGCAAGTTTTGAAAGCAGAAGATAAAGAGGACATGAATTTGAGAAATGATACATGCAGATTGCCTTTTTAAGAATGTTATATGAATGGAGATTCCAATCATTCAACATGCAAATAAAATTTGCACTAAACAAGAGAGATCAATAGGTACTAGACCAGACATTGTATTACATTAAGCCAAACGAAACAAAGAAATTCAAGTAACAGTGAACAGAACATCATAATCGATTGCCCACCTATTGACTTATCCTTTGATGATTGAAAGCATCAGTGTATCTAGATATAAACTAGACAAATATGACCATTGAGCTTTGTTTCCAATCCCTTAAATAAATTTATCATCACTTAATCAAGCCAACATAAGGTTGGTCAAAGTTACCATAATCTCATTGTACATTTGAATGAAACAACCAAGTTTAGGAATACGGGGATATTTTCATCTATAAGTAGTAATTGATAAGGAAGACCACATTTTCTTGTTCAAAAATGGTTATTATTTTACTTTGTTGTTGCTAACCAAACTAAAGTCTCAATAACATTATCAATTTTTAACTAAATATTCTTTCCTTTAAAGTTAATTTCAATATCCAATGTTTTTATATATATACACATTTGACCAACCTATTAGCAGGATTCTTATTATTGACAGATGCATGCTTATTGGTTTGCATTACCTATTGAATCAACCAGTTTACTGAACTTTTATTCGCACTTTGCTTCATTTTGCATTCTAATCCTCAATCATAAAAGTTGGCTCAACTTACTTGGTATTTTATTTCCAAGAACATCTCAACATAATGAGACTCCTTTTCTATTATACTTGGAAGAACGCAATCATAATATTAATCTTAAAGGTCACATGAATACAAACTAACATTTCCCATACGACAACAAAAAAGAAATCTCTCCTTTCTCAACAAAACCACCAACTATAATTCTGCAAAAAAGTCATCACGGCTGGTACTGATCTGTCCATTTTTCCTCTTGGTTCCTGTAAAGTTCAGTGGATGAACCAAATTAAGTGCAAAAGTTGTGTTATGAATCAAATGATTTCATAAAAGTGAATGAAAAGCAAGGATTATGTCTTAAGCAGCTGAAACCACATCTTAACTTGCACCAAATTTTGCTCTCGAACCAAAATAAAAGAAAGTCATTTATGCAAATCATCGGGTCTCCTAAACTTCTAAGGGAAGAGCAACTTGGAAATCAGAGTGGAACTCACTTCATCATGATGTTGGTGACATCCATCTAACATTGTTATTCTAACATCAGTAAAGCAAGCACTTATTTCTATCAATGATATCATTGATACACTTTGATAGGCACACAATTCTATGAATAAAAGTGAAGTGAATCTACAGCCTTTAACCACTCATAAAATATTTACAGCATCGAAAGATGAATCATATCTACGAAAATCTACGTCCACCCAAGGGGATTTAATGTAGAAAGCTGTGTTGGCACACAATTTATTCAACCTCACACCTTATAGGACAGAGTTGGGGTTTCTTGTCAAATCAGAAGAAAACAGAGTAAGTTGCATGATACATAATTTATATCTAATGAACTTCTTTTTCATCAAAAACTAATAAAAGAAGATCCCTAATGATGAGCATGTAAAGTAGTAAATCTCACGGATTGAAACGTTTCATGTGAACATTTGATGAAGAAGATTGTTATCCACTTTAATGTAAATTGCCTGAAAACCCATGTACCTTTTCCCTTCCTTTGAGGATTAGCATCCACATCCATGTCATCACTATCGTCACTATCTGCAGCACCAGTTTGATCCTTTTGAGAGTTTTCAGAACTTTGCAGTAAATCATCTAAATCCCAAAGCTGAAGGACAGAAACACAAGAATTAACTTTGGGCACCACAATATATTTAAATTGCATAACATGCCAACCACAGTGTGTTTCAGTTTCTTCTCATATACATATTTATATCGTACTATTCAGGCAGTAACCAAAGGAGATCCATGTACCTTCAACAATTGGTCATGTGATGTACTGCCAAGGAATTTTCTGTCATGAGAAAAAGCTATAGCAAAACAAATTATAAGAGAGCATGTCAGCAATTAAGAAACTTAAGCGTCGCTAAAGAGACAAAAGAATGTGAAAGGAGTTGGTCATGAAAAATACGTTTTTGGCTGTTGGTTAGTCATGAATATTCCTCAGACCATTAATCAGATGACCAATAATTTAACCTAGATAGTGCTAAAACTATCCATGTTTTTTTTACTAATGCAAGTTGCTAACCGAATTGTCAAATCTAATTTGTTATCAAGGCACAATCCAGGAATTAACACAAGTGAAGCATGAAAAACAATTGATCCAACCTACTTTGCTTTCTAGAAAGATTTTGTACTGTCTGTCCACTACTCCTGGACCCAATAAAATGCACATGCACAACCAACCGATTTAATATATCAATCATGCAAAGAACAATAAAAAATACCAGATAGTTACAAGACAAAAGAGTTGATGCAATGTTCTTCAATGAGAAAGGTAAAAATAGTTGTCAAAAGATAAATTCATATACCAAGGTGCTCAATTGGATAATCTGAATGCTCAGCAAGTGGTTGGATGATTCTGTTTGGTAATATGCCAACAAGACTGACATATTCAGGAAACATTAAAATGAAATGTCAGCTAACTAAAATAAAAAAGGAAGCTTTATCAAAAGCCAAGGATAAAAGATTCCTTCCCTTCAAGCATAAGATGAAAACCTTACACAATCTCACCTGATGAGTCCATTCTCAGATCCAGTGATAACCCTATCCTCATCAAGCTAGAAAATGAAGTGCAAGAAGTTAAAGAAGAAAAAAACTCTTTGATACTTAACAAACAAACCATTGCTACAACAAATTCTTAATAACTCACCTTCAATAAAGCATCAATAGAGTTTGGAGAGAGATCAACAAAGCGATCACTGAAAATGAAACACACATTTAGCACAAATAAACATAGGGACACAAAGCTCCCATCTGGCTTTGTCCTTGCAAGGTTAGGAGTCACATGCATGCGTAATCAGAAAGTTTCAACCAATACTCCAAATCACTGAAACAAACAACCACCCATATATTCTACTTCTCCAACAATACCTGCAATCCTTGAAGAAACCCCATGAATACAACATCAGTGTTCCATTTTGTGATCCACAAACAACTTTCCGTCCATTCTAATGACAACAATTCATAAATTAGGATAAAGTAAAAAGCGACATCAAGCTTACAAAAATTATGTTTCGAGTTGTCCTCTCTTTATAAAATGATTTCATGAGATACTAAAGTTTAACCTTTCAACCGGGAAAAACTAAACTCATTGATGACTGGAAAACAGGAAATGGAAAAAACAAAGCCATACAACAACACTATTTAAGAATATGTTTTGGTATAACTGCTAAATCCAAAAATGCATCAACAGCATTGTAAATGATACCTTCATAATGACAATGGACAGTAATTCTTCCTCAGAGAATTCAGACCGAGTCTGGACCTACCACACAAACAGAAAATTAATAAAGCTGCAATTTTAGAGAATCCAAAGCTTCAGCATGCAACCTTACTTTATTACTCCGAAGATTGCAAACTGAGAGAGTACCATCCCCACTAAACAATGTGAAAATGAGAGAATATCTTAGAGTTTCATCCAGAAGTATAACAGGGAAGAAAAAGCAAAAACTTTAATCGCGGGATGCATAAAAAGTTTTATGCAAGTAAAGGAGAATATATGAAAGTGGGATTAGGAAAACGAGAAATCAAATCCACATCAGTATACCAATAGCATACTTGTACATTGCATATAAAAAGAAAATGAAAATTTTGGCCATGGGCAGCAAATTCTAAAGTAATGCCTCAATCATCTCAAACTTCTTTAGATGGAAGAACCAAAAAGACAGAAACAATGAAAAAAATTGCATAGTATTTGAATAAAACCTTGTAGCCAGCAGTTTGGAGGAGTCAGAAGCAAAAGTCATATCTGAAACATAATCTTCATGGGCGCTAAAGGAATTACAACAAGATCGTTGCCTGGTATCCCATACCTGTAAATTATAAATGCATATGATAACTGAAAATGTAAGGGATAGCGGGACCTTGTGGGATGTAAGACTGTATAGTGAAAAATCTACAGAAAAGAAAATGGAAATGGAAAAAGAAGACCTTTATGCAGCCTTGATCATCCCCAGTGGCTATAGTTGTGTCAGTGAGATTGATCAAACTAAATATAGCATCCCTGTAAAATGAAATGATGAAATTAAAATAAAAATGCATGACAATTTGATTAGACCACAGAGGTAAAGCATGACATGCAGTAATATAAAAAGTTTACTCGTGAGCATTTTCAAGACGGGCAATAGGTGATCCTGTTTCAACATCAGTTGCTAGTATTGAGCGATCACTGGAACCCGTCACCATTGCTGGAAAGATGATGATAGAAATGGTCATCAAGTGTATAAAGAGACAAGAAAGGATATGAAACTACAAAGAAACAGTTGAAAACACTTTAGAATATAGTAAAACAACAGACAAAGAAAGGAGAAGGATGTTATTTCAGGATAAGTTTTGTAAAAACAATAAAATTGGTAAATTATAGCTGGGAGTTTATAACTGATTACTAATAGCTGACAACTGAGAATTGTTAATACAACCATTTGATAAGATATAGTTCGAACCACTAAACTGAAAAATGACAAATAAAGGCATCGTTTGGAGTACAGCATATTTTATTATTTATTATGCCAAAGTATATTGTGTTATTATTACTACTTATTATGCTTATCATAAGTACCGTAAGCATACATATAATGTATAAAAACTTAGTAATACTTTAAACAATATCAACCTAAAGATATGTCATAAAAAATGATTAACTTGATTACTGATATCAACCAAAAGATATGTCAAAGAATCAGCATGCTATGCTCTCCTTCAGTGCTTGAGAGCTCCAAAAAATTGTAAATAAGGGAGAGGGAAATGAGATTAAGTTAATATTATATCAGAGTTAAGAAAGTGAAATCTTAAGGAACGCTCAACCTTTTTTTATTTCAGTGAGGAAAAAATCAAAGTGGACAGAACATCTTATCCACCCCAACAATGAAGCATTTTTCCATTCAAACAGAGTGTTTAGTAGATGTAGTGAATAGGATTATATCCCTCAGCTGCTCCCCGTTCACTCTACCAAATAATTTATCAGTTAGAAAAGTAAAGCAATAGGAAACAGAGTGAGGAGGGAGAAGTTTGATTGCTACTAGTAAATAAACCTACTACTACTCCTACTACCACCGATGATAATAATAATAATGACAATACATAAAAAAGAGGATGATGCAGAAAGAATTACCTTGCCCGCCATCAATGAATCTAACAGCTCTACAAGAGTCCGTATGAGCACTTATGTCGAGCAACCTAATCGTTTGGCGGAAAGAAAAGAATAGTTTCAAGTTTGGTTTTTAAGTGAATATTTGGGATAAACACATGGTCAACCCTCCTACTTGACCTTGATTCTTATTTCCATACTTCAACCTAATTTTTGTTAATTGAGTCTTACATATGATAACATTCTAATCTGGCCCTCATTACAATACTATTGGAATTGTGTTTAGCATAGGTAACATTGTGCATAAAATTGATAATTAACAAAACATTTATCAATAATGCATAAGTTAGTTAAACTGTTGCACAAGTCTTAATACGGGCTGCAGTTTACTTTCAAGATTTCCCTAATGTGAACTTTAACTCTTACAAAATAATGAGATAATTTGAACTGTCCAATAAACACCTTGTCTTTAGCCAAAATTTCAGACGGGTCAGTGACAAAAATTAAAAGCAGAAGGACTAAACTAAGAAATGGGATAATAACTTTACCTCTGGGGTGAAGAAGACGAATCAGAAGAGTAACGGTATCTGAAAATAAATAAAAATATGATTGAAGTGATGAGAAAGGAAAAGAAGAAAACAAAAACAACAAGAATGGAAAGGAAAGAAACAGAAACGTAACAATTGAAGGTGACCAGTGATAAGAGCAGCAGACACAAGGTGCTGTGATGGATGAAAATCCATTCCAAAAGGCACTTTCCCCAAATCTATTTCCATTGATGATAGGTACGAGATTACACAGCTCACAGAAACCCAATGAAGACTGGTTCCTGTTGATACAAATGAACCGAAGAACAAGAAATAAGAAAATCACTCACGCATTGAATGGAATATCACATTCTACCATCCTCATTGCTTATTTTTTCTTCCAATAGGCATAGTTTCAAACAGTTCAACTACAACACTCTTAACTCAAATACAACAATTTAAATTGATAACATAGCACCCCTTCCAGAATTTACCCGCAGATTCACGACAGTTTCTCAAAACTCTAAACTTTCAACGAAAAATCAGGTGGGACAAAAACCCAGAAGAAGAAAACATAAAATTCCAGCTTCTCTCCCGCACTAAACCAAACAGCCGGAGGCTCAACAAAGTCGCCGGAATCAAAAAAAGACTAGAACTTTACGTTAGTAGGCAAGTGGGTCCGTAAACAGAACTGGAATTTGAGGAGAAGAACAGAAAAACGTTAAACCCGCTACTTTGATGAAACAGGAGAGAGTGGACGTCCGTAGCTTTAAGACGAAAACAAGTGCAAGGGTCGTGAGATGATTTCAGCGGCTTACAAGTTAAAACCCTGGCGTTGGCGTTTTTAAGGGTTTTGCGATTTTATTGCTCAGTTTCATTCTCTTTGCTTTTTATTTTATATTATAAACAAGATGGCTATTTTTTGTTTTTCTGGCCCTGAGACCTTTTCTCAACCCAAACGACAGAACTGAAGGGCAAAAAGGGGAGTAGTTATATGTCGTTTTTGGCATCATTTTTAAAAGTTAATTTCATCCCGACAAACTATAACACCATTGCTATTCTTTATAAGTATAGTGTGCAATGGAAGTGAAAGATTGTGCAAATGACAATTGGCATACCCTTGGATGCCAAAGTACTTGTCCATGTGACCCACTCCGATTGGGTTTGGGTACTATTCGTAATTTTGTGCAGTAGAACATGTGGACAACGTAGCTGTGGATTTATGCATGCAGACACAACACAACCAACATGTTATGTTGTCTTGTCTTTTTCTATAAACATGGGGTTTTTCTGATCGTAAACCTTAAAAAATTTGCTCTTCTCTGTTAAATTATCAATCTTGATGGCTATACTTCCCAGTAGCCAAGGAAGACTTGGTTCAATTTTTGCCTTCATTACTATGTTAATTGAAGGAATTCGCATAAAAGCCTTCGATTTACATTATAATATTGGTAGTCAGTAATGTTTCAACCCCCTAAACTCGACTTACACGTTTGGAGGTAAAAGAATTATTAATTAAGGTAGGCCGGAATTAAAGATCACAACTTTGATACGAAAATTTAGGTGGAGCCCGTTCACAGGGCAGCATATTCACGCCACTGGCTCTGACAAAAATGATCAGCGAAGAGACTTTGTGATTGGGCCGGGCGGACTTTTGGTGAAGAGAAACAACAACAGAACAAGGCAAAGAGCGATTCAAGATGGGTTTCTCTCATGACAATCTCAAAGGAGTGGTTTTGGCTTTGTTGTCAAGTGGTTTTATAGGAGCAAGCTTCATTATCAAGAAGAAAGGCCTTAGAAGAGCTGCTGCTACTTCTGGTGTTAGTGCTGGTGATTATTTTCTTTTTCAACTTTTTATTCATATTTTGGTTGCTTTTGGGTTTAGTTTGGTTTCTCTGAAATGATTTTGTTTCTGATCCTGGAATTGTGTAGGCGTTGGTGGGTTCTCATATCTCTTGGAGCCTCTATGGTGGTTGGGCATGATCACAAGTAAGTTTCCCCAATTCTTATCTTTTTTTTTTTTTGGCAAATTTCGTAAAATGGTTTGTGATTCTTCTTCAATTATTCGAATTGTTCTTAGGTGGTCTATGATAAGCTTTGTTATTCGAATTGTTAATTAACCTTCGTCTGATATGGACCTTAAACTTAGAGAGCTCGTATCTTTATTGTATTGCGTGTTGGAACTTAATTTCCCATTTACTTATACGCGCAATACTGATTGCTTGTAGAATATATGTTGTTATGTGGTCTATAATATAGTGGTTGTTGGAGAGGTTGCAAACTTCATAGCATATGCTTTTGCCCCGGCAGTACTTGTCACCCCACTTGGTGCCTTGACTATTATTGTCAGGTATATCTCTTCATATTTCTTTCGTAGCACATTTCTAACCTCATCGGAATAATTGAACATCCTTTCTCCTTTGTATGGTCTGTAGTGCTGCGTTGGCTCAATGTCTCTTGAATGAGAAATTACACAAACTAGGGATCTTAGGCTGCGTCATGTGCATTACTGGCTCCATAATAATTGTCATCCATGCACCACAGGAGCGTCCTATCAATTCTGTACAGGAAATATGGAGCATGGCAACTCGACCGGGTTGAGTTTTATCCACCTCCCATCTATATGTTCTCTGTTATTTCGTAAGTTTGCTTTGTCAACAAACCATTTTTCTATCTGTTACAGCTTTTCTGCTTTACGTGGCATCGGTGATTGTGTTAGTTTTCATCCTTGTCTTCCATTTCTCCCCAAGATGTGGAAGTTCAAACGTGTTGATTTTCACCGGCATCTGTTCATTGATGGGTTCCCTTTCGGTAAGTTATCCAAGTACAGAAGTCATCCTCATGTTTTAGGGTGAAAATACATCTTGCTTTAGTTTACCAGCTCAGATTATGTGCAACCTGACCTTGAGTTTGATATCTCAGTAAAGAAGATGAACAAAAGAATGTAAGAAAAGGGGCACTGCACTCTGTGTTGGAATCAAGTTTCCCAATTTTATTTTCTTTTGTCCATCCTATTTAATAAAAGAAGGAGAGGACTTTTAAACATAAAGTTGTTGCTTGAAACGTGTTGATTTACTGAGGTTTTGGGTTGATCGCGTGGGTTCTTTCTATTGATTCAGTAGAGATGTCAGACTACTGGTTTTCTTTGGTTAGAGTAAAGTGGATAGAATTATCAGAGATGCATTGTTGCCAAACATCTTATGGGTGTTCAAGTACTGCAGCTTCCAGTTCTGATTTTGACTGGATTATCTCTGCTTCTAAACGGCCTCTCTATCATTTAGGGGTAAGGCTGCATACTACTAGACTGTCTCAAATCTCGTGAATCAGCAAGACTTTCACTGGATTGTTGTTGTTGTTATATTTCTGCTTTCATAGTGGAAAGGAAATTAGTTTTTTCCTTTTTCACCAAATCCTGCTGTTTTGGTTACATGTTGAATAACTCTGATATTTGCAGGTGATGAGTGTAAAAGCTCTTGGAACTGCACTGAAATTGACATTTGAGGGGAACAATCAATTACTTTACCCAGAGACGTGGTTTTTCATGGTTGTTGTTGTTTCATGCGTCATCATGCAAATGAATTATCTCAACAAGGTTAGTTGGTGCCTACTGCTTGTTTGTTTTGATGTTACTGAATGTGACTAGTGAGGTTTCTAGATTCCAAAAGGACAGAAAAGTTGGTGAATTAAGAAAAGGGAACTGCAAACAGAACTGTCTTATGCAAGTCAATATTTACTTTTCTTTTCCATTCTTTGCAAGGATTCTATGTTTGACGATATCATAACTACACATTCTTTGTTCACTATCAAAATGTTAAGAAGAATATCTTTTCAGCATCACGCCTAGCTGAAAATTCTAGTTATCTTTTAGTTTTTAGTAAGGAATGCTGTTGACAAAGCTTAATGGAAGAGAGTTGCTTGAGGACACAAACTTGAAGTTCAATAATTGTGAATATTTTGCGTTAACTTATACAACTGGATCTAATGTCAGTTGAAAGCTATACTAGTCAAAACTCGTTATTTATTTATTTATTCTTTGCGGTGCTTATATTAAGATTTTAAGGTTGGTTAATATGTAGTTTGAGTATGATTAATTCCCCTTATAATTTCATTGTTTGACATCTTCTATTTTGGATAAAGCGTGTAAATCCAATGTTTCAGGCACTTGATACGTTCAACACTGCAGTTGTATCCCCCATATACTATGTTATGTTCACGTCACTTACAATCCTTGCCAGTGTTGTCATGTTCAAGGTAGCGTTACAGCTCTTATAGTGAGATGCACAATTATGTGTTCATTTTGTCCTGGTATTCACTTTGGTCGGAGTCGACAAGAAATAGAGTTTTGCTGAATGAGGAATAGCTCTTTAAGTTCACCAATATGCGATCGCACAATGGGTTTACAAGCTAAGCAAACGAATTTTTAATGCCTTACATGTCAAGTGATTTAACAATTGGCTTGTACTGCCGATCTCATTTTCTTGAAGTTTGTTTTTATACGTCTTAAGTGGATCTAACTGTTGGTTAAAAATGTCATTGCAGGATTGGGATGACCAAAATATTGGAGACATTGTATCTGAAATATGTGGATTTATTGTTGTTCTCTCTGGGACTATTCTACTGCACTCAACCAAAGACTTTGAAAGAAGTTCATCTTTTAGAGGTGTGTGTGCTCTTCATGTTGTCTTCACGTATTTTACATACAGTGGAATAAATAATGGAAAGATCAATTTGTTTTGGAACCTTTTTTAAGTAACTGCAACTCACCTTGGCACCTTCTATTCAGGTGGCTACGCACCGTTATCTTCGACGCTATCGACAAGACTCTGTAGTGGAAACGGGGAATATATGAAGCACGCCGAGGAAGATGGACAACCTTCTGATGAAGTTTGCTACCAGAAACAAGAAATGCACTAGATGAGAAAAACATTTGTTCAATCATTTTCCCCTCCAGAGAAAATCCAAGGTCTGAATCATGGGACTTCCACCTGATCTTTTTGTTGGCAAACAGAAAATCTGTATGGCGTAGATGTTACTTGATGCTTACTTGTGGTGCCTACCTGTATTGTTTACAAGATTTTGGTGGTGTAAAGGGTGCTTTTAGGCGTTTCCAAAAGGCAGATTAGAGGGGATGATGATGTTGGATAATTAAGAGGAGACCCTGAGTGCTCTGGAATTCATGTGCTGCAGGTTCAGCTTCTGCAGTCTGAGAGACTGTCAATTTCATCTGTATATGTGTATATAGTTTCTTTTTTGCCCTTCTTTAATTCTTCATCTTCTTAATTATTATATATATAACTCACTTACTAACAGTCTAATATAATTATGTAAATTAACTTTAATTGTTACATCATTACTTCCAAAACTAGCAGAGTAATATTGCAGAAATGTGTAGTAATAATGCCCTGTCAATTTAATTCGTTATATTATTATATAATTTTAATGCATAAATAAATATGAAAATTTTAAAAATGTGTAATTAAATTATAAGTAAAATTTAAAATTTTGTAAT
>JAOSBO010000008.1:24662012-24674359 GCA_027563915.1 Erythroxylum rotundifolium
GCCAAGCAAATATATTATGTTGTAATCGTTTATTAGTAGTAGCTAGAAACCAATCTCACGAAGAATGAAGATAACTATTAAGTTTAATCTTCCTATTATTACCATTTACTCAATAATAAATTAGGTTTTGATTGATTTAATTAAAAATAAACTAAAATGTCAACTAACTTAGATCACTACCGGAAAACTTACATAATAATGAGAGAATCAATATGAATAAATATCTAAATTGAAGTTCCCCTAACTCCATCTCGAGTTCTTAATTTATTTATAGGGATCTATCATTTGGATCAATGAAGTTTTCTAGTATAATGATATGTCATCTATCAAACATACAATCACATATCCCTTAATAAATAAATAAATAAATCTATAAGATTAATTACTCTCTAAATGTACCAAGTTCTTGAAAATTTTACGAAAAGTTATCCTAATATCTGAAGGATCATGTAGATCTATATTTAGATTTTTTTTCATTTATCCCTCAATATATATGTTTAAGTTAATCTACACATAAGTTCTTCGACTACATCCATATGTAAATTCAAATCAAATTTATCACTTATAGATGATTATTGATTAGTGTTAAGGTTAACATATATAAAACTCAAAAGCAATCATAACATGAAAGAATTTATTAAGGTTCCATATAATTTAAATATAAAAATATTTAGCCAAAAATCATCTTTCAAATATCACTCAAAAGAAAATGGCTTATGCTAAGATATCCCTTGATGATGATCTCAATTCTCCAATGATGATTTTTTGCTTAGAAATGACTTTCAATCTCTTCCTTCTTCTGGAATGGCTCTTATATATGTTCTATAGATCACCTTTGATAAGCAGTTGCCAACCTTTATAGGACTTGAAGATGAGAATCAAAGAAAAACTACAAAAACTCCTTTCTAGTGTTTTTGTCTTTTTTTTTAAAGTAATGTGTCCACTACGAATGTTGTCAAGAATACAACAATATATTAGGCCATATATGCTTTAATTTTTTAAAGATAGACATGGGTTTTGACATGCTAATGTCTTAAACTATGTATCTTTATAGTTGTAAATGTTCATATTTTTACTTATAAACTCTTTTAATTCTTAACTACATCATTCCTCAAACAACTCTTCTATAATTACCTAAAATATGACATAAAACCATTGAAATCAAAAATAATTGGAATACAAAAGCATATAAAATACTAAAAAATATATGCATATTTTTTGCAGATCACTTATATAGTAAAAGAAGAAATATTCTTAAAATATTTAAATATAAATATAGACACATGAACAGCGAAAGCACTAATTTTCCCTCATCTATAATATGAAAGTCATTTTCGACGATTATTCATGCATGGTATAAGAAGTAAAAGTGTTCGAAGAAAACTAAAATCAATAGGCTTCATGAATTTAAAGCATTATTGAAGGTTTTTCACATAAAAAACTAGAAAATAACTATAATTTTTTGTTTATTGATTTTATAAGTTCACTTATATGAAATGAACCTGAGTATAAAATTGGATAATTGAAAACCATATAGAAATTATTAAGAAAAAATTGTTTTTCTTTATATCTTATCTAGTTAATTTTGTTGCACCGCTTTTCTTATATAGTTGGTTATTCTCAATAGAGATCAACATTAAGATGTGATTCCATAATAAGAAGATGGGCAAAAACACCATTTTGAAAAAAATTATGTTTCCTGACACTAAAGTTTAATTATATTATCTATTCAGTTGAAATTTTGAAATGTATAACACTTTTTCTTAATGAATTAAAAAAACTCCTCCTTAATCTATGAATTTAAAATGAAAAAAATTTTGATAGTAGAGGAGCAAAAATTGAAAGCTTTTAATAATACTTACTCTTGCACTTGTAGAAAAAGGGCAAAGGTAAAGGTAGAGATAGAGGAAGGGTAGATTGTGGGAATAAAGATGTCAATAGGGATCACAACGACAATAATAATCAATTTCAAGGCCAAAGCCATAGGGTTAAAATTTGACAAATCTAAAGTGCTTTAGATGCCTTAAATTTGGTCACTATGCATATAAATGTTATATTGAGCTACCTAATGACAAAGTAAAGGAAGAAAGCTTGAAATTTATAGAAACTAAGGAAACCAAAATATTGTTAATGGTTGTTGAAGATGGAAAGAAAATCGAGTTAGATATTTAGTATGTGGATATAGGCTATAGTAACCACATAAATGGAAACAATTCTTCTTTTTTTTAAATGAATATTTTTATTCTACTGTGAGTTATGATCATTTTTTTACTGTAAAAGTTATAAGAAAAGGTGACATTAAGGTTTAAACTAAAAATAGTTTTTATAGAGGCTATCTCTAATATGTTAGTATGTTCATGACATAAAAAATAACTTTTAAGTGTTAATCAATATCAAAAAAAGTGTTATAACTATTATGAAAGGTGTTTATAAAATTTATGATCCTATTAAAGATGAGTGTTATAACTATTATGAAAGGTGTTTATAAAATTTATGATCCTATTAAAGATGATATTGCAGTTGCTAATATGAGTTCAAATAGATTGTTTTCATTAAAGATTGAAAATATTAAATCATCTTCCTTATATAAGTAGCCTATTTGTTGACACAAAGCATTTTCCAAGAAATAATTAAATCACCTAGTGTTTTTATTTTTTTAAATAATTTGTCCACTGTGAATGTCCTCTAGAATATGACCATATCTTAGGTCATATATTTTTTTAATTTTTTAGACATAGACATGGCTTCTGAATGCTCGTGTCTTAAAATGTGTATTTTTATAATTTTTATCAATCTTTCACTAGAAGTATACAAGCTAACAAACAATATTTCTCAGAAAATTTTCTTTTTGTCGCATAATCTAATTTCACTCAGTGTATTAGACCAATTTTAGTTTAAAGTTTTGTTCTCTTCAGATTTTTACTCATAAACTCTTTTAATTCTTAACTATATCATTCCTCAAACAACTCTTCTGTAATTACAAAAAATACGACCTAAAACCATTCAAATCAAAATAATTTGAATACAAAACATATAAAATACCAAAAAAAAATATGCACATTTTTTACAAATCACTTATCTAGTGAAAGAATAAATATTCTTAAAATATATAAATATAAATATAGACATATGAATAGTGAAAGCGCTAGTTTCCCCTCATCTATAATACGAAAGTCATTTTTTGACTACTATACATGCATGGTATAAGAAGTAAAAGTGTACGAAGAAAATTGAAATCAAAAGGCTTCATGAATTCAAAGCATTATTGAAGGTTTTTCACAAAAAAGCTTGATAATAAATACAACAATGTTTTTCCTGTTGATTTTATAAGTTTACTTATATGAAATGAACATAAGTCTATAATTGGATGAGTAAAAATCATTTAGAAACTATTGACAAAAAATTGTTTTTCTTTACATCTTATATAGTTAATTTTGTTGCACATCATATCTTAACCAGTTGGTTATTTCTTGTTTCAATTCAACTTATCATAGTGTTTAAATTTTAGTTAAATATTTGATTTATACAAATCATATTTAATTGATTTATGCAAAATAGGTTGTTGTCCCTTAAATTTTTTTTTGTAATTTTTTTCTCATATGAAGTCTTAAAGACTCTAAATAAAAAAATCTTGAAGACTCTAAATAAAAAATCATCTTTTACCTATCTTCTCCTTAGATAGATAGTATTTTTTTTTCAATTGCCATTCCAATTGTAGTATCAAAGCGTAGTTATATTGAGAGTGAAAGCACATGAGGTAATAATAAAATTCTTTCTTCGATTTCTCATTTATCCAAAAGCCACATATTCGAATTTTATGTAATCAACCATCCCTTGCTTTGATAGTCACTATGACCACTTGAGCATGCTAATGGAGAATTTTCCTAGTCAAAGGAGTTTTATTCAGCTATTAAATATAGGATTGAAGATCCACTAGAAGGCATAACTTTGTTAGATTCTTAGAAAGTAGAATTGGAGGCTAGAAAGTTGAAGGATTTAGAGGTAAAAAGTTCTCTCTTTAGGCGATTGTTTTTCTCATCTTAAAAACTATTCTTTGTAAAGAAACTTCAAAGATAATTAGTATTCTATGAAAAAGAAATATCAAGGCTCTATTAAGGTGAAACATGTGTTAAGACATCTTATTAATTATTTTTGGGCATTATTTGTAATTGGACCTAGTTGGTTATTTGAGGAATATGATTATGATGAGTACTCTATCTTGTGTGAGATTCTTGAAGATAAGGTTTATTTAGGTTTAAATCCTATTGAAGATAGGATTTAATGGGGATAAAATCACCATATCTTGAAAAAGATAATGTGCAAATTTTTGGACTATTTTTGACAACCTATTTTTAGTAGTTTTATCTATCCAACGAAACTAGATTTTTTGTGATTATATCTATCTTTGGTAACTGTGTCTTCTTGGTTGTGGCATGATTTTTTAGGCTATTTAGATATTATTTTGTGTGCCAAAAAGTCCAGCATTGGTAGTGTGATGTAGTTATATTTTTTATGACGTTTCAGTGATGAAACGTTCATTCAATTAATGGTTATTGGTGTTGCTGTGTGCATGGATCGATTGTGACTCTTCTCAATAATTCACAACACATATTGTTCTACCACTTTCCACACTTTTGGATAATGAAGCTTCATCTTTAAGAGAGTTATTTTTGTCTCAAGTGTTCTCCTTGTTTATGTCCTTATTGTCTTAATCATTTGAGTTATTTAATTTTCATTTTTAGTATCAAACACTGTTGTGAAAACCTTCATTAAGGTTAGCACGAGGTGGTCATGTTATTAGGAGTGATTTATTTTCATAAGATATGGAGATGAGGGATAGTGTTAAAAGTTGAGTGAGTCAGCTCTGTAAAGCCTTGATTAAACTATTGTATCACAAATGAAAGTTAATTAAGCTGGGTGAGGGCCCCAAAAATGCAGGTAAGGTGTGTCAAATAGCATTACCAAATCTTGGTTGTCGACTTGTTATTTTTGTCATTAGTTTTTCTATATGTATTTTGCTTGGAAATTAACAGTTACTAACACGGTTGCTTTGTATCAAGTAACCGATAGAAATAACTGAAAGCAACTGCGGCATAACTAGATTTTACAAAACTACATCTTTTCAAATATTCAACATGTATAATATTCAAGCCTTGAGAAGGATTTTAAGACATTAGCAATGAAGAATAGAGAATATGTCATTAGTTATTATGTTATAACAATGGAGATCAACAGTAAGATGTGATTCCATAATGAGAAGATGGACAAAAACACCATTTTGAAAAAGATTTTGTGTTCGTTGACACTAAAGTTTAATTATGTTATCTACTCATTTGAAAATTTGAAAGACATAACACTTTCTCTTAATGTATTAAAAAACTCGTCCTTAATCTATGAATTTAAAATAAATAAAAGTTTGATGGTAGAGAAGTAAGAATTGAAAGCTTATACTAATACTTACTATAGCACGTGTAGAAAGAGGGGTAAAGGTAAAGGTAGAGATAGAGGAAGGGGAGATCATGGGAATAAAGATGTAAATAGGGTATAATTTGACATTTCTGGGTATAAATGATTGTTTTAATGTGATTATAATGTGAAATTATGGATTTTGTGTCTTGAAAATTTAGTTGGTGTGTATAATTGTTGATTTAGAATTTTTGGTGAAAGTTGAGAGTTTTCTGGAATTTTTGGTAATTATAGACTAGGAAAAATGTCAAATAGTAGAACAATTGATAAATGGTAGTAGAAATAAGGGATGAGTGACAAAAGAAATATTGGATATTTGATATTGGGATTTAATGACACATTTCATTTAAAATTGGGAGCCAATTAGATTAAAATTGGGAGACAAACGGACTAGTATTTTAAAAGAACAAATGAGGACTATGAGAAAGTGACATGTGGCAAGTGACAACTTATTTTCTACGATTTTTATTAAGTGAAAGACCAACCCTCATTTTGGTCTTTCACTTGCTCTTTGCTTCTCTCTCTTCATAAGTCTCTTCCATATTCATCTTCTTCATTTCTTCTTCTTCTCCATTTACGATTCTTGGTCTCCCCATTCACAACCTTGATTTTTGTTAACAATTAAACCACCCACTTCAAAATCCTTGTTGTCCTCTTCATCTTGGTACAAAATGACCCAAACCACTCCTTGAATGATGATGGTCGTGTGATAAGTGGTAAAGCTTCAGTTAGGTGATTTTTGAAGATCTTGAAGCTTAAACAAGTAAATAGCATGTTATTCTTCTTGAATTGTTGTGTGAAACATGCATGATGATAGTTTGATGTTGAAAGATCTTGAAATGGGTATGCAAACATATTGGAACGTGGATGAGAAAATGAGCTTATAGATGTCTTAATTTTTTTGTGTATATTGTGAGTGATAATTCATAAATTTTTAGGGAGATGATTTTACCTAGAATGACCATTTCAAATGTTGTAGAATGAATGCAGAAATTTATAAAAGGAGGATATATGTTCTTGTTCTATTTTGAGGTGTGATCACGTGGATTATTGGTAGCTGTTAAGAAGATGAGCTAGAATGAGATTAGAGCTAAATAAAAGGCTAGTGTATTTTCTTGAAATGAGACGAAGTAAGATGATAGTTTTGAGACAAAGTAAAGTTGAAAATGAAAAATGTGAGCTGGAATATGTTATATGCAATGTTTTACTAGACATACATCTTGGCCATAACTTGAACTGTGAATATTCAAATTGGATTAATTTTGATTTATAGAAAACTAGAAACATATGGGTACATTTTTATAAAGGAATTTAATTTTAAATCTGTCATGAAGAGTCTTGAAATTTGGCTTGAAATTGAGAATTGTGTTATGTCAAGATATGAGAGCAGTCTATAGTAGTTTGATTATAACCTGCATGATCCTGAACCAAAATGTATTAATTTGATGTCATTAGACACTTAAGACATAGAGGAACATTTTATTAGAAGAACGTGTTGCCTAAAAACTTCATTTGCTAGGTCATAAAGGTAGTATAAAACTAACTTTAAAATCTGTCTTAGGAAAAACTGGAAAACTGCATAATAAGTAGGAAATTAGTTTCTGTCATGATCATGGCAAGGGATGACACGATTGTGGGCAGTGATTTTTCATGGAAATGTTATGATTAGGCAGTAGTTGAACCAATTAAGGATGAGCTATATAATTATGATGCTTTTGGACTTAATTGGGCCCTTAAATGAACATAATTTGATGTTAGAAGAATTGGTTAAATAGGTGATAAGTTTTGATTGATCTTGACATTATACTTTAAGGAAAGGCATGTTTGATGCCAATGCATCTAAATGTGAAATGTTTAGAGTGATAAATGAGGACATAACAAAGTGAATAAATTGCTTGATGCTATGAATGTGAGGTTATGAATTTCATGAATGAGATGTATAATTGAAGATGCCTAATCAATTAAATAGAGTTTGAAAATGGGATGCAATCAAATTGAATTCGAATTAGTGTGGAATAATGTTGTGTTTGTGATAAAGAATTTTGAAAATTTTGGAGTAGAATTGATGATTGTATAAGTGTGAAATTCGGGTGGATGAAGGAAGAAAAATGCAGGGCATAATCATATCCCTTATACACGATCGTGGCCTGACCAGAAAATATTTCTATCATGATCGTTACAAGGACAGCATGATCGTGGCTAGATTTATGGAGGTAAAGAGTTGTCCTTTGATTGTTATATGAATAAATCAATACCAGAGTCTTCCGTATGATGTAATTAAGTTTAAATGAGATCTTGAATGACCCTAATTGATATCGAATGAGATGATTAAAGTGGACAAAGAGTATTAGGTATTAAAGGATGATTGTAAGACAATGTTATTAAATGATTATAAGATGTGAATAAAGGAAATACACCCAGGATTGTCAATATGAGCATGCATTATACCTTACACATACATATAAGTGTATAATGAAATGTTTATGTGATTGTGCAATTAATAATGTGTGTTGCATGAAATTAGCATACAGGATTTAACATTTGCATTCAGATGTTTCCGGATCATGGAAGCAAACACTAATATAGAGCGTACTGTGAGTCGACCTAGATGGTCTCACTTTTATTGTTTGTTATGTTTTAAATTATGTATTGAAGTAATACTGAATATGACTGTGATTGATACAATTCGGAACATTAACAGTCCTAGGAGTTTGATAAATGTGAGAACATAGGAAGTGCTTATTGTATATGAATTGGACCGACATAAATGATTCTCAAGATTATTGTTGAATTTCGGAAATTGATCCAATGAATTTATGTGAATGTGGATTTGGAAAATTGAGCACTAGTAATTAATTAATAATATGTGAATGTAGTACATTTCACTACATGAATGCATGAAAGATAAAGACTTCATGACTGAAGTAGCCACTGAAAAAGAGCTTAAAGCTCATAATGTGGTAAAAGCCTCTGGCTCACTATATATAATTAGTCATGTATCCCTAATGGATAATGGACAGTTATTAATGAGTCTGGTATCCACAATGGATACGGGACAATTATAGGCACTTGGGCACAACAATAACAATTAAAAGTTAGTCCCATGAGCATTGCATCTATAATTCGATATGTATGTTTTAAATGACCAAAATGGACTGTTGAATGCTCTGAATGTGAAATATGCAATAAATGAATAAAATGTTAATTGATAAAATGATGTGAATTTTGTGATTACATGAATTGAAGTGTTGTGTGATATGAGTGAGCCATCAAGGATGGCCCACGCGCTGAGTTCGCAAAACTTATCCCAAAATTTACAATATTTTTTTGGCTTAGAGGAGACATCTACTTAGACCAACTTGAGTTTAGTCACTGCTTTTGAGTAAGAGATAGAGGTCAGGATTAGTTGTACCTGCATATGTTTACGGTCTTTCTTTTGTATTTTAAAAATTGTATTTTGTAAATATTGTATAGCATCTATGCAAATCGAAAATTGTAACGACTGTATGACTGAAAATGTTTTGTATTGGACCCAGTTGATTACTAAAATATATGATGAGGTGTTAATTATTTGTATCAATATAAAATTGAAAATTTTATGAATAAAATGGGCTTTTTGATTATTAGTTTTTCGAAATATATGTGTGACGCATGAAAGTTTTTACAATTAGTTCTGACCGTCCTAGCGCGCCACCTTCGTAGAGTATGTTCTCAAACACCATCGGTATGTTCGAGAATATACCCTATGAGAGGGCGGTGCTACACTTTGAGTAAAAGAATCAATTCTATCTTGCAAAAAAGCTTGACTTGTCCAGAATGTAAAGACTTCCTGCAACTCTTCCTACTACCAGAATCTTCTCAATTAGTAGGTCGTAAAAAATGAAAAAAAAATTGGATAAAATGTGATCTTAATAGCAACTGAGTTAGTAAGCTTATGAACTAAAATCCAGTTAAATTCAAAACTGGAAATATGATGAGCAATGGTAAGAGGAATTTATCGTTATATCACCTATGTGATGAACCATTTTAATTGATCTTCAGGAAAGAAAACTAGTTTATAGTCTTTTGGAATTTTAGGCAAATCAAGGAACAAGGAATTTTTGGTTACATCTCATCTCCTATGTGATGAACTATTTTAACTGATCCAACAAGAAAGAAAAATAGTTTATAACCTTTTGGAATTTTGGGCAGATCAAAGAGACTAAAGTCTGGTGTCATATGATTTGAGGCTCCTGCATCAATTATCTATGAACGAAGTTCTACAAATTCAGTCAAACTAAAAGTAAAATTAAGTGCAAAACTTGTAAAGTCTACTAGATCAACGAAATTGATGTGATGGCTATCCTCACCAATATTTATTCCCTTTATCTACTTCATAACCTCTTGTTGGATAACATTTGTAAGTTCTATAGTCCATCCAGGTGTCTTCTAGATTATTTCATACTTATAAATTTCTTCAAATGGTGTGTCAATAAGGTTAGCCATCATTCTTAGTTGTTTCTTTCGTTTTTGTTCCTTGTTGCCCTTATACCACTCCAAATATTCATATAGATTGAAGAAAGTTTCTCTCATATGTCCCTCTGTGTTACAATATCACAAAATTTGTATTTCTTTTTTTCTCTTTTCTTGTCACTCCATTGATTGCTTTCTTTGTTATATTCCTTTCCACCTTCCTTCTTGAATCCATAATTTTTGGCTAGTATAGTACTATGCTTAAAGACATCTTCCATGAAATATAGTTTCCTTTTGTTTTTCAACCCTTAAAATCATCGAATTAACCTTATTCAGACTAAGGACAGGATTCATCAGAAGGATATGATTTTTCATATGATCAAAGGAATCATTCAGACCCTTCAAGAACTAAATTAGTCTACTCATATGTGTCCTTTGATGAACCATATGTAAATTCTGGAATTGGTAATAAACAACTCAATTCCTCCCATAATTTCTTTAATCTTGTATAGATGAATGCATCAACTAACTCCTTGGAGATGGAATTCAGTATCCATGATATTACCATGTAATCAACCCGAATCTAATGTTCATATTCTAGCAATATTTTAGTCTAGGTGCATTTTCCATCAATGAGTCCCAATTTCACCTTAGCTCCTAAAGCAATTCTCATAGATCTTGACCATGACATGTACTTGGTTCCATTAAGAGGAGAACCAAAAACCATATTAAGGTGATCTGATGGTTGAAGTTGTAGAGGATCTTCAGTACTTTGGCTTCTGTGCTCCTATCTTGTTTCCTTATTGTGATCATTTCTACCATGATTAGTAGTAGCTAGTTCTAGTTGAATGGGTATTTTATTAGCAACTAGAGATCAGATGCTGTGATACCATGAGCAAATGTCAACTTAACAATTGCCTTTAATAGAACGTAAAGAAATTACTAAAGAATTGAAAATAAGGCAATGAATTCTTACAACCTCCTGTTGATGCTTATGCCTTTATTTATATACAAGCTATAATGAAGAAAAGAAAATTGTCGCTAAACTAACCCATCAACTTGTCTAACCATCTGTTAACTAATTAACAACCTGTTTAACTGCTTCAACTACTAACATCATAGCTAGTTTGTGCTAAGATTACATAGCTGCATTATAACTTAGACATGTTACACTATATATTTACAAATCTTAAATCCAACTTAGAGTACTGGCTTACACCCCTTAGATCTTCCAATAATTCTTTGATCAATGAGATGAGAAATTTTCTCTTAAAAATGTACTTGTTCAACTTTCAATAATCTATACACATTCTCCAGGTGATGTCTTTTTTTCTTGACAAGGATTAGAAGTGATAAATAGGGACTGACACTCTTCTTGATGAACCCTTGCTACATCAACCCCTATACCGATCTCTCTATAGCATCTTTTTGCTCTCCTAAGTATCTATAGGGTCGTATAGTTTATACTCCAAGTCTGAGAGGGATATATGATCATATGCTCTTTTAGGTGGTAATTGCGTCGGTTCTTTAAAAACTTCCCCAAACTCTGCTAACAAGTTTTCTAGTTATTCTCTTGTATTAGAGTTTTCTAATATAACTTGTGACATATGAAACTCTATTAGGTATGATAGAAGAAGCATGAATAATGTTCTCTTACTAGAATTTTCTATTAGTTTATGGAGGCCTTTTCTTGAAATCTCTGTAGCTTTTTCTTCAGGGTTAGCCATTAGTTTCACCACCTTGCCTTTGTATTAGAATTCCATGATGCATGTCTTAAAGTTTCATAATTAATCGTTAAGTGTTATAAACCATTGAACCCCTGAGACCATGTTGCAATCTCCTAGCTTGCTGATCAATGCGTCTGTGGTGAATTCCAGTCGTAAAATTCTTGCACAGTTGTCTACAGCCTAATTTTAAATTGCCTCCTACTGTATTGCTAAAGGGGGGTATATTGAGTACTTCCACATTCCCCTTTCTGATAACCTTTTCATCCAAAAAGGTGTGAGTGCTTCCTGTCAAAATGAAGGTTTGGCATGTTAGGCACCGAATTGGCCATTTGGCTTATTAGGCATGTTAGGCACCGAATTCGGTGCCTAACACGCCTAATAAGCCAAATATAGATGGCTGGCCATTTGGCTAGCCATCCTACACTTCTCCTGCCTATAAATAGGCTGGAGATGTAAGGAGAGGTCAGTGCAAAAAAAATTAAGAGAGGTGTGAGGAGAGAGAGAGAGAAAAAAAAGAGAGACATAAAAATATTTTGTGTATTTTTGTGGGTGTAGTTTTCTTCTTGTAATTCTCCAATTTTCTCAGCAATAAAATTCTTCTATCCTTGCCAGTGATTTTTTACCTTACTTTGGGGTTTTCCACGTAAAATCTGTGTGTTCATTATTATTCTTTTCAGTCCTATTTAGCTGCAAACCTGCTCT
>JAOSBO010000008.1:24860506-24872105 GCA_027563915.1 Erythroxylum rotundifolium
CCACTTTATATACTAATCATCGTTTTCCTTCCATGACAGATCTTCTGCTTCAAGGTGTTTAGTATCATCCGAATAACGTCACTTCCCTTATTATGTACATCTCATTTCCTTTTATGAAGCTATTATATATATTCATATTTGATGGTTTATACTGCATGTTGTTTGAAGCTTCCTTCTATCTTGAATGTGACATTATAGGCCGTGGAGGCGAGAGTGTTGTCACAACAATTCGTAAAGGATTAGGGAAATCGGTTGATTTGGAAAATTCGTCAATTCTGAATACTTCGTCTACTCATGCACGTATGCATGTCGCTCTAATTTGACTTCATTTAACGATTTACTAATATGACAATATCTAACTTCTATACTGATTGTGTTTTAGGTACTAAATCTAGTGACCTATTCACTGTATCCTCTTCGAATTTAGTTATAGCAGGAAAGTTGTTGCAAGTGGGCGTGAAAAACCCTAAACTTGAGGGAACAACTATTACTGTTTCAATTGGTGCGTTCGAACGTGTAAGGACCCTTCTGGGGAATCCAAACATGGGGGACTCATTTATCTTTACCAACTCTCATGTTACTTAGAATCTAAATAAATAATTATATCATTTTCAGTTAGCAAGTCAACCAATTGAACTCAACTTTAAAGTTTATTTATTGTTGTATCTATAATAATGTGTCAAACAACATATCTACTACTTAGGGGTCAAGTTGCATACTATTAAATGTTGATTATTATTGTTCTAGTTCTATGAGTGTATGAATTGAGTAACTTCTAATTCAAAGTTTGTACTACTTCATATATCATATTATTATATTGATAAAATAATTTAAAATTTTTATAACTAATGTTTGCAATGTTAGTAAATACTAATGATTATTTAATACTATTGTGTAATAACTAAAAATATGTTGTGAGTTCTTTTTTAAATAATACGTTGTAAACATTCAAAACAAATCTCCATTAAAACATATCTTAACTATGATAGATTATTAAAATGTTAGTTTAATAATTTATGAAAATGTCAATCATTTTGTGACAATTTTTATAAATTGTCACCAAATTTAAACATTCAACAATGTTTTTAAGAATTTTTCATGAAATGTGCAACATTTTGTGATGATTTCCAAAAATCATCGTTGAATGCTTGACATTTATTGACAATGAAAAGAAATCGTTGCTGAATGTATAGGCTTTGGCTACGAAAAGGAATTTCGTCACCCAATATTGACCTTTTGGTGACCCTTCATGGTATCGTTGCAAAATATATAACATTTAGTGATGATTCTGCATAGGTCGTTGCCAAATGTTTGACAATTTATGGTGACGTTTTAAGAATTTGTTGCGATTGCATTATTTCGTGACAATTATCAGAAATCATCACCCATTGTGGATGATTTGGTGTCGATTTTCTTTGTACGTCATGAAAGGTTTTCCCTTGTGCGACGCTCTCTGATTTCGTCACTAAATGGTCGGTTTTAGTGACAAATATTTTTAAACGTTGAAAGATGTTTTGTTTTGGCGACGAATTTTGTTTCGTCGTAAAAAAAACGTTAAGAAAGGATGCCTTTGTTGTACTGCATGACAGATCGTTGTCACACCCATGACACTTCTTTTTTTAGCAATTAAATATAATTAATTAATTAAAATATAATTGTCATAGGCATCTGTCACAATCGTGACACTTCTTTTTTTTTCCTCTTTTTTAACAATTAAATATAATTAATTAAAATCTAGCTAATTAATTATATGTTTTTCTCTTTTTTAGTAATTAAATATAATTAATTAAAATATACTAAAATTTGATGTAAAACAAAATTTTAACAAAGTTTTATTTTTTTGGCATAACAATATTATGATTAAACTGTATTTTGAAGACATTATTTAATGAAATGTTGATGCAAGCAAATGTAGAGCAATTTTTCTTCGACAGCTATTGGAAAAGAAATATCATAGTATACTTAATTTTAAACATTCTATCATCATAAATGGGTGCATAAATTAAATATAATTAATTAAAATATATTAAAATTTGATATAAAACAAAAATATGACAAATTTTTTATTTCTCAAAATTTTTAACAAATCAACCAATATCAATGGTAATAGTAATCATTCATTTGTCATAACTAATTATCATAATTATAATGATTATATCCATTTTTATTTCTCACAATATTCATTCTCATTTTTATTATCATTTTCTCGTATGATCCAAGCACCCTTGAATATGGTTTGTCTTTATTAACCTTTAATTTGATAAGTTGAAAAGAGACAACTAACCAATTTAAGCTAAAGTTAGAGTTGGACTTTTAGAAAGTAGGAGCTATTGTTGGCCCTTCCATATATGAGTTCCGACTCTATTATGTTTCTTTTACTGTAACCACCAATGTTACATTTTATGTAAGTTGGAAAGGCAGATGTGGTGGAAAAAAGTTATAAATTTTAATTATTAATTAATTCCTTTAAAATGAATTTTTGTGAAATATTGAAATAGTATTGATATTAACAAGTTTTTGTTTAAATTTAATTAAAATTTATAAATTTTAATTTTTGAATATATTAAATAAATTATATTAATTATTATCATTACGATATAAATTAAGTCATTTGAATAATTATATGACAAACTAATAGCTGAAATTTAAGCAATATATTTCATTCTATTAAATAGTGAACTCACATGTTATTACAATTACTTTAACCAATTAAGTTATTAAGGAGTCGAATCTTAAGAATTAAAGGCATTTTAGGGGAACTTTTGTTGGAAAATTGGGACTGGGATCCGATCTCAACCTCATCAGAATAATTATAAAATATTTTTTGTATTTTAAATTTTCGAAAGCCAAGATCACAAAATTCTATAAAATGATTAACGCATAACTCATGATAAAATAAGAATCATAATTCATACCTTATTTCGAAGCTTAAACATTCTTGTCTTATCCTTCAAACTTTTTCTAAAACTATTCATCTCAACCACCATATCCACACAAGTGGTTGACCTCTAACAGTATCTATATAATAAGTTGAGACAAATCTGCACCAGTTGTAAGGAGAGTTAAGCAAGAAGTACTGGTTTTATTAAAGCTTAAGTCTATTTATAATAGATTTTGGACATTTTAGTAATTTAATTAAAATTAAATTCTAATTTCAATTAAACTTTAATTAGAATTGCAAATTATTCTAATTAAATACCAATTATGCCCAAATAAGATCGAATATCTCATATTGATCCTTATTTGTTAAATATCTCATATTGTTTTTAGTAAACATCTCATATTTGATCATAAAGTTTTTCAAACTTTTCTATGAAGTCTAACTTGGTTAAAATATCTTTACTCTTCAATCTGTTCTTTATGTGTAACCCATTAGATTCCTAAATATGTTAGCAATGGATATAATTTAAAGCTAATATTTAGGATTATATAAATTTTCTTTAATTCTATAATTAAACAATTTATATTCATGAATCAAGATTAACGTCTATCAACAAATTATGACCACCCAAATATTTAGGAATGTGAAAGTGACTTTGACTAACCTTTCTGTGCATGACTTTTTTGTATAATTCAATCCTTTTTATCATACAACGTTTCGAATAGACATAAAGTATGAAATTAATGTTTACTTTATTTTGAGTCCAATCATATTAGTTCTCCCATTAGTTATTGATTTAATTAATGACATTTGTAAACTATTTACAAGATATCATTTCACCTTGGCCAATGATTTTACAAATTAATACTAATCGAGGATAACAAAATATTTTCCCTAATTACTTTAAGGTGATGAACCTATCTTAATCACTTAATTACCTCTATATAGTTCATACTATATCTAGTGACTATCGATTAAACTATCTATGATTAAAATAGGTCATAAGTAGTATCAAGACATAACAATCCTATACAAGATAACTTTAGAGATCTCAAGTCAAATGATTACTCATACAATCATCACAATGAGAATTTTCATAAACATACTAGTAATGTTCCAAATGGATTTCTCATATAGGATCAGTTCAGTAAACATTTTCTCTAACAAGAACCCACACGTTTGTTTAAGTATCTCCATATTTTAGCTTATGAGATCGACTACTTCTTTTATAAGGAAAAACATAATATGCGTCAGTCATTTTACATTTTATTAATATCCAGTGTTAATAGAACAGTGACGAGGAACAACTTAAAGGTAATACATAAGTATAATATGAATCTCCTAATAATAATATAATCTTAATTTCATTTACAACGTATAATTATCCTATGGAATTTATTATCTAAATTTAAATATGTATAAGATAAATAATGCCTTTAAATTATTTTTTTTAACTAAATCCAACTGATTAGTTATAAGGAATAAACCAACAATCTCTCACTTACTCCTTTTACATGCCTAATGGCTCTAATGTTCTACAATATATTAATGTCTTAAACAATGCAAAGAACTATATCAAGTTCATTAAAGAACTTAGTGGTCTAATCATTCATTTCCCCTAAATAAAAAATGCATTATCGCTTAATTAGCAACCATTGCTATATTGAAACCTTTCCAATCTTGAATGATATTATTCTAAGTAAAATAGATTTTAGTTAGGATTTACTTGTAAAGTTAATATTCATATAAACTTGAACCCAAATATTAACTCATACATAGAATAATTGATATCTTTAATGCTTCACAAGTATCAAATATCTCAAATACTAAACATCTTTAGTACATTACCTATATATTTGGACTTAGAATAGGTAAATGATATATACATATTTAACTACATTTATACACCCATATTTGATGTATTTAGCTTGATATTTTGTAATTTTGTTGTATATTTGATACTTAATTCACTCCAAGTGTATTTATATGTTATAATTGCCATCGTAGACTAAAAGGATAGGAATTCAGGTGAAATTATGACATAAAATGAAGATTTGAAGCAATTAGGAGATACATGTGGTAGTGTAAGTCTCCCAAAACGTGTAAAGTCACGATTTTAAGTATTTTTGAAGCTACATAGTTTGACACATGGGCGTGTATCAAACTGTGTATGTCCCAAAAATTTGAAATTTCACTATAAAAGGACATAAGTGGAGGCACACAAAGAGAGTAGACTTTCATAGTTGATTCCAGATATGAAGAACATTCAGAAGGGATGATATTGATCCATAGAAGTGGAGAACATAAAGAAACCATCAAACGATTCAATAGATTACAATATCAAACCTCAAACTTACAAAAACATTTGATAGAAAATAAAGGGAGATTTAGAATTATGAACCCTTTATTTTCTATTCATTTTTCTTTCAATTTGTCTTTGATTTCATTTTCTATTATGTTTAACTAAACACTTTATTAGTGTTTAATTGTATAACCCTAGTTTGTGCTACAATATGTTTTGATCAATTTTATTTAATGCAATTGTTTTAATTGATATTTTATAATTCAACTATGTGTTTTATATATGTTCTACTAAATCCGGAATATTAGTACATAATCTGATTTCATAACATAGAGATTGATAAATTATGTGTATGAATAGACCTACCATAATAGAAAGGAGTTTATTGCAAATCTAGAGATAAGCTGACATAAATCCTCTATATTAGGGTCAAACCTAATAGCAGAATTCACAAATTGATAAAGTAATCTTAGAAACTTTAACCTGAATAATTTTCAGTTAGTAAACCTATGGATTAGTTATTGGTAGTCTCGAGAGACTTATTAGCGTAAGATAGAAATTTTAACTATCCAATAGTCAATAAAACAATTGCATGATAAAAGGTTAAATATTTTAATGGTTTAAGGAGGATTTATTACTTAGATACTAATTCTTAATTTTTATTTTTTCCAGATAATTTTACATTCATTATTGTTTCCTACTTTATTTTAACTTTTAATTTTTTTATTAAAATCCAAAATCAATTCATAGGCTAAATAATAAGAGAAAGGTAATTACTAGTAATCACTGTCTTTGTATGATCGACCTATACTTACCTGTGTTAACTACGACAACGCAGTGCACTTACGATAAAATTAATATCGGTATAGAAATAACCAATTAGTAAACAACTTCCAGTCCATATCTACATACCTAATTTCCAGAATTAAGCTATTAAGTTTTCATATCCAACAAGAGTTGATCTTGAACAATTATATTTTCAACAATTGAAATTAGAAGTATTGTTTTGTATAAGCAATATGTCTCTATATACTTCTATTAAAGAGGACAATTATACTCCCACTAACTTTCTTATGGACAGGATAATTTTACAATCATCTCCAAAAAAGAAAAATTCTTGAATTCATCATGAAAGTGAATCTTTCATTGTCTCATAGCCTTTCAAATACACATCAAATGTATCAACAAAGGCACTAGTTCCAATTGGATATAATGTAATGAGATTTGAAGTTTTCAAATTTCATCTTTGTCATACCCCATTACCATAAATTACTATCGGAACACCCTAAGGACATTCTAGTATATAATCTATAATAATGGTTTGTTGACTATCTCACCTTCACTTTATAATATGGCAACATATGCAACTTAGTCATAGCATCAACTATCATACATAAAAGTTACTAAAATTAAAGACCAAAATTAATAAACTTTATTCCTCTTTTCATTCCATAAATAAGAAAATGAATATACAATGTAGCTTTCAACAACCATATATGTACATTGAAAGTTTCCAATATCATCAGAGTACGTACATTATTAAGCCTAATACAAATATTCTACGTGAAAGAGGAAATATACAAAATATCTATCTAAACTCTTCAGTCTCAGCTGATTGACCTTTGAACCATTTCTTCTTCGCAAAAGTATAAGAATTATGCATCTTGTAGTCTCTCAATAGCTAATGTCCTCTCTCGGTCCTGAAATGTTAACATGCAATTTTGGGTGAGTTTGCGAACTCAATGAGGTAACCATGATCAATGGTTCACTCAATTTATGTAACACCTTATCACACGTAACAAATATTTTACATCTTTTCATTTTGCAAGAAATATCATATGTCACATTCTCATTCAAATACAAGGTACCAATACATTTTAATCAGTCAAACACATGTATTAAAATGTATATGCAACTCACTTTCACTTGTTATAGTTGTTGTTGTGATCGAGTGCCTTGTTACTAGCTCATATCCCTTAGTGAATATCGAGCTATACTAGATAATGTCCCATATCCCTTAGTGGATACTGGGTGCTTTCACAACTGAGCTTAAGGCTCTAATCACAGTATTAGCTTCAAGCTCTTTACACTGGCAACTCTGGACACCATTACCTTTATCTTTCCTGCTTTCATATAATGGAATACTTCACATTCATTATATATAATCAGTCACTTGATTTCAATTTCACATTCACTTCACAATTATCATCGAACCTTGTTCCAACGTTCAACAATAATGTGGAGTATCACTTATTCATTCAAATTCACATACAAAGAGCACTTCAATATCGTAATCATCAAATCAGAATCTTCGGACCTTCATGTCGGGAATCAGTATAATCAATCACACATTCATAAGGGAATTCAATCATAATCAAAACAATTAATTGAGTGAGACCATCTAGGTTACTCACAGTTTGCTCCCAAAGCTATTGCCTTAAAGTTCCAGTAATATCAGGAAGTAGTTGATCTACTTGTTCTTCTATATGCAATCATATACAAAATTTACACATTCAGATAAATAGTCAATCATAATCACATTCATGTATTATGTATTATACATGTTCAATGAATTTCTTGGGTTCTTTAATACACTTTATAAGCAATTTCAACCTCTTCCAAACATTTTTGGGTTGTTCTTATACTGAAACAATGATCTGTACTGAACTTTCACCCAGAAATTGAAATTTTTAGAGACATAATTAAAATTCAATTTATTCATACAATTTGCATCCTGATGTCTCTAGTTTACTCCAAGTCAAAAATCATTCCATTGGGATACATACAGATTAAGATATTGTCAAAATACTGAAGTATGTTCAGTGAAAATACTCTAGTTACGAAATTCCATAACTCCTCATCAATTTCGTCTCAAATTTATCACTAAATCTCTCCCAAATGATTTCATATGGCCATTTTTTTTGGTGGAGATATAAAACAATGTGTTTCGAGTCTAATGGTTCAAGTCCCATGTCATTTGGAGGTTGGGAGAAGAAGATATGGACAAAGGATCAAAGGATGTTCAAAACAGTCCCTCCTTTTTTCAGAGTTTCAAAATCACGATCGTGCACATGCAAGATCATGACTTTCTTCCTTCATCAGCAGAGTCACGATTGTGTTGAGACATGATTGCGACTTCCCTTGTTTTTCAACAGAGTTGCGATCGTGCTGAAGCATGATCGTGACCTGCTGTGTTTTCTTTCTTCTCTTTCATTCTTTCTTGTCATTTTTTACTTACAACCAGACGTTTTTAGACAACACTTTCTTCTAAAAAATGTTCCTTTATGTCTCAAGTTTCTAATGACACAAAATTCATTCATTTTGGTCCAATATCATTCAAGTTATAATCAAAATGCTCTATACTGTTCCTTGTGTCTTAACAGAAGACTACTCTCAAATTCCAGATAAATTCCAGGGATCTTATGAATAGAATTAAAATTTGACTTCTTATAAAATTTTTAGAAATATATCTCTAGTTTAATATGAACTAAGAATCAACTCATTTGAAAATATATAGCTTAAGATATAACCAAAATACTGGAGCATGATCAATGAAAATTCTCCAGTTCATAACATTGTAGCTTGTTCCCTCACTTTGATTCAATCAATCCTTTTTCAAATAAGTTCATATGGCTCTAGATTGTCATAGAGAGGAAAATCAATGTCTTAGGAGTGTATTGGTTCAATTTTCACATCATTTGGAGGTTGGATGAAAAAGTTATAGTCAAAAAATTCAAAGTTATTCAGTAAAAAGATACTGGTGCATAAGCAGACTCCAAGCACCAAAATCAGACATGCAACTACCACCTTCTTCTACACTTTCATTTCATAAAAAACTTATCATTTCTATATCAGAACCTCACCTAATTCATGAATTTCTGCATCTATGTCTCATTTTCTATACACTTTCCAATTCACTAATCATCAATGAAATTACTTCTTCCTATCCCACTTATACATGAATTTATTCACAAATTCTCAAACATCATTATAGGCAGTTGTAGTATCCAAAAACAAAAACAACAACTAAAACCACCACTTACTTAATTCTTTAACGAATTCCAGCACTGAAAAAGAAAGGCAGGACTTCAGTGGTTAAACAAAGAACAAGGAAAGTTTTAGTGTTGCATGCTTTCAGTGGAGAAGAAACGATAGTCATTTTCCATATTGAAAACAAAGCAACATATTTCTTAATTCACTGCCACTTGTCACTTTTGCATGTGAGCCAATTGTCACTATATAATCAGTCCACGTGTCACGCTATCATTAGTCATTAATTCAATATTTTTTTTAGTCTAAAAAATACTCCAAATTTTCAGAAATTCTTTAAAATTCACCAAAAATTCTAAAATAATCATAATATTCTTCATATAAATTTTCAACACAAATTATTGACGATTCGTATTTTAATAGCATTTATAACTCAATTATACCTTAAAAATGTCAATGAATGCATGTATAATTATTTTATATATCAATAATAAATATTCACATGTGTGTGAATATACAATAATGTATGAGCATGCAATGTACTTCTATCATAGTACACTTAACTTCCTATTCTAGGTTCTAGACCCAAACATGGGATGTTACAATCTTACTCCTAATACTTATCTTGAGAACCATTCTCCTATAAGTGTTCATTGAAACAAATAATCTATTCAATAGGTTTGTAAGATTATATCCATCCTTTTAGATGTCTCATATCCAATTTAGTTCTAAACTTAGTGGATAATACATGCTTCAATTAATCATCACATCCTTATATCGTCAACTTTGACTCTTTAAAAAACATAGCGTTTCATATCTAATTGAAAAACTTACTACTTGATTCAAGGTAAGTCATTGTACTAGGTATAGTTAGAGGAAAAATAATAATGCATCATTCAATATCCATAATGTGTTTTCCTCCTTACATAAGTCCATATTTTTATAGAATTTTATTGTGAAGGTATTTATTAGTTAATCTCATTCTCTATAAATAACCGAAAATTTAAAACTTTCCATATTATTCTCATCGAAGTGCTTTAACATTCTCAATGCTTAATTTCTACTTAGATTTAAGTCAATATTTCATTTAATACATATGATTATATCTTATAAAGTCATTATCAATCTAATGAAATATAAGTATCATCCTTTTATGAATCATTATTCCATCCAATACATCACATGTATAAACTAAATAATTTAATACCATCATTATCCTTTTATCTGAAGTTTGATTTGGTTATTCTTCAACTTAACAAGTTTCACAAGGTTCATATGATTCATAATCAAAAGGCTACATATATCTTTATATGTAACTTTGTAATCCTTATTATGTTGATTTAACCAATATGGCATAAAAGTATGGTTTTAGTTATCCAACTTTGTATTCTTTCCACTTATATTAAACATAAGTCTCCTTTGATCCAAAACATACAAACTATTTGTATAAAATTGGATCAAAAACTTTTTTACATAACAATATATTCTTGTCATGCATTAAATATTGTAGTAATTTTGAATCTAAATTTAACATTAAATATCCAAAAGCATGATTCAGAAAAACATATAATCTCTATTATATTATGTATAGGTAAGAAAAGTCATACAATCTTTTTTTTTAATGACAACTATTATCATACTATAGCAAAGCCTTTAATTGATGTCTATGTTTATGTTTTTAGTAGGCAAGTTAAGTGAAACAATTCTATTCAGCGTACCGAATACCGTACCGATCGGAACGTACCCTACCAACCAGTGGCTGGAACAGTACGGGTAGCCATCGGTATCGATGACAAATACCGATCGATACCAGTGGTTTTTGGTCGGTACCGGCCGGTATCGACAGTACTGGCCCATACCGGTCGGTACCGTAAACGTTGAAAACTATAGGGACCTATTTTGAAAAATTTTTAACCCTATAACCCAACCCCCCTCCCCTCGAAACTCTTCTTCGTCTCTCATCTTTACCACCTCTCCTCCCTTATTCTCTCATCTTTGTGTCGCCTCCTCCTCGCCATCGCCGCCTGTCTCTTCTCTTCTCATCGTCTCCATCGTGTCTAACTAGAGCCCTCGCCTCCTTCGCTCGTCCTCCACTGGTCATTCCTTCATTCGCTTCGTCGTTCCTCCACGCAGACCCGAAGACGCCACCACCTTCTTCGCTCAAAGCCATCGCACCGCAGCACCGCTACAATGCACAGAAGCCACCGGAGATGGGTCGACACTTTGACCTGTGCTAAAACTTGAAGACCCACCAAGAGGTCTAAGACTCGAAGTTGGTTTTTTGAAAAAAAAATATGATTTAAAAAATTTTATGCTTAATTAAAAATTTTTTTGTGTTGGATATTTGGATTGGAATAGTTGGATTGTGAATTTGTGATGGATTTGGTTGGATGATGCACGGTGTTGGACTGTTGGAGACTTGGATT
>JAOSBO010000008.1:24938113-24948731 GCA_027563915.1 Erythroxylum rotundifolium
CCATTCATCACAACTTCCTACACATATTCACTCTATTTTCACTTCTAACCAACCCTAAACATGCTTCATCTAACAATCAAGAAAGGTTAATGCTCATACTTACTTGTTTTAGTCACAAAGTCTTCAAGCTCTTCAAGAATTTCCAAAACCCTAGCTTTTTCTTCTTCTTCTTTTCTCCAGTTCTCTCTATCTCTCTTCTTTCACTCACATACAAGACTACAATTAATTCTTCTCCTTTTATACCTTTAATGAGGTAGTAAAGTCCACTATGCCCTTCCATGTAATACCTTAGTCTTTTAACCTTTAATGATCTTCCAAAAATGCCTTTATGCACCTTACAACATTAAAACTTTAATCCCATTAATCCATGAAATAAATCCTCCCAAACTTGACATAATAATTAAACTCAAATTAAAAATTATTTACCTAATAAGACCCCAAAATTTATTCAAATCATGCTTACTAAAATAATAAAAAAAATTTAGGGCCTAACATAGATGCTAGAGAATAGGTAACATATCCAAGAGGGATGAGATTCGTTATCCAATACTAAATAAGTTGAGGTCTTCGATGTTTGAGGCATTGTCTTTATGGGTCCATTTCCACCTTCAATAGGGAACATGTACATTCTGGTGGGGGTTAATTATGTCTCACGATGGGGCGAAGCAATAGAATCTTTGACAAATGATGGGAAGGTGGTATAAAAAATTCATTCAATGGCTATTTAATTAGTTCGGAGTAGTAAGTATGATAATAAGTGATAGAGTTAGGCATTTTTTCAACAAATCTTTTGATGTCCTCCTCAAATGTTACAGATTACACCATTGAGTGGATACACCTTACCATTGAAAAACTAGTAGCCAAGTGGAAGTTGCCAACCGAGAGCTTAAACGAATTTTAGAAAAGAGAGTAAATAACTCTCGAAAGGATTGGGCAACAAGGTTAGATGATTCCTAATGGGCTTATCGGATAGCTTTTAAAACACCCATTAGAACAAATCCATATAGAGTTGTGTACGGGAAAGTTTGTCATCTGCCAATAGAATTAGATCATAGAATATTCTGGGCAATTAAAGTGTTAAATTTTGCCTAGAATCAAGCTAGCAAAAAAAGACTTCTACAACTTGATGAGCTTGAAGAGTTCTGGTTTAATATTTACGAGAATGCCAAAATCTACAAAGAAAAGGTTAAGAAATGGCATGATGCTCATCTCAAGAAAAAGGAATTCAAAGAAGGGGACACTGTCTTACTATATAATTACCGGTTGAGGCTATTTCCAGGAAAATTAAAATCTAGATGGTGCAAGAGAATAAGGAGACTTTTAAGGTCAACGGGCATCGGTGCAAGTTGTATTTTCAAGGAGCACTTCCCAATGAGAAGGAAGTAATATCCTTGTCTTTAACTAATTAATATGGCTTCCTAAATTAAAAGTCGAGCTTAGTACCATAAACTAGCAAATGATTAGAATTTGATTGAAGTTGTTATTGGTAGTTAGTTTTTGTTTTAATAAACCATTGTTGATTGATTTTGAAGCTTAAGGGATTCCAGTACCACCTCCTACACCATCACCACCTCCGTCCTCGTAGGATCCAAATCTCCAATCTATCTTTAATTTTATTTTGTTTTTGTCTATTGTTACGTGTTTGTATTTTTATTTATTTTATTTTTTATTTTTCTTATTTTGTTGCTTTTATTTGTTCGTTCTTACTTAAATTCTTGTCTTCACATTTTGTTATATGTTATTTTCTATGGGTTCCCATCTGACATTGAGGACAATGTGTTGTTCAAGTGTGGGGAGGGATTTTGCGTGTTTCTTTTGTATGTGATTTTGCGTGATAGAATGAGGTTGCATTATGAATTATGTGAATGTGTCAATGGCTTAGATTGAGTGAAAATTTTTCAATTTTGGACATAGTCTATTAGATTTTGAATGATCATTAGCTTGTGAAATTAGTATATTAGGGCCCTTTGGATGAATAGACCGCCTAATTAGGACTTATTGTAAATTTAACACCCTTTAGATTGTTGAATTCACTCATAATTCAAGGGCTTTTAGCTTGACTAGTATTTTTCATGGAAATGAAAAGCGAAAAACAACAAGGTAGGTAAAAAATTAAATGTTTTTGATGTATTTAATAAATTTTTAATAATCACTATTCCACTGGCCTTTGGGTTATGAATAGAGCTAGTAGCCAGTTGAAATGTGATATAGCTGAGTAACCGGATCGACATGCATCACAAATGTGTACCTTCGCGTAAAAAAGTTCTAACGATGTTTCAACCAAGCTATTAATAAATGAATTAGTTGAGTAGCCAGATTGACATTCATCACAAATGTTTGCCTCTAAGTAAAAGGTTAAATCTCCGGTTAAAAAAAATTGTGTCTTTTAATTAAAAACTACTGGACTTGTAATAAGCTTGAATTTTCATGGAATTATACCTAGGAATAGTTACAAAAGCCTAAGGAACCAAAAAAGTGTCAATGTGTGTGTACAATTAAAAAGGGTAATTAAGTTAACATCTAGGTCTTGATTTAGTTGTATATTGAGCCAAGCCCTAAAAACCTATTTTGCATGTTAATGATTTGCCATAATTTGAATAGTTGTGTCCAAAGTTAAATTTGTTTCATGAAAATTAGAGCCATTGTCACATTATTGCATTATATGTTTTTTATGCGTTGTTGTTTTGTTTGCTTCAGGATAGGCACACGTTTAAGTGTGGGGATGTTGATATTTGTGTTTTGCATGATATTTTAGGGTTTAGTTTGTTATGCATTTAGTGTTAAAATGAGTGTTGAGTATGCATTTAGAGCTTAATTAGGTTAAGTTGTGTATTTAAGTATTTTTGGGTTAGTTGGAGTTCTTAAGCTTAACTTGTATGTTTTTTAGGTACCTTGATGTGTGTGCCAGTGTTGCAAGGAAAATAAGGAAGAACAGTGAAGATTTGAAGAGTTTCATGCTAAATGACATAGGCCACAATTATGTACATAGGCCATGGTCATGACAGAGAAGGAAGAGAAAGAAGCAGCTAGGCCACGATTGTGCACTTTAAGCCACGCTCGTGACATAGAGGGTAAAGCGCCGACCATGATCGCGACATGTAGGGCCACAATCGTGTCCTACGTTGGACTGATGTGAAAACTCAATTTTTGGATATTTTTTGGACCATTTTGACCCCGAGTTTGACCTAGGACTACTAGAGAATAAATAGAACAATCCCCAGTAGCCGTCAGAAAGGATTTTGGACAAAGCCAAGAAGGTTTTACAAAAAGTGAGATTTCATCAATCCCAAGAGGAAACCTAGACAAGTATCAAGAGATCTAGGAAGGAGAAAAAGGAAGAGAGACACAAAGATGAGCTAGAAGCAAAGTACTTTCTGAAACAAATGATTTCCTATTGTCGCTGCTTAGAGATTCCATTTTCGAGAGTAATTCTACTTAGTTCAGCTTTATTATTGTATAAAATTGAAATAGGTGTAGAGATTGATTGTCTGAATGTTGAGTCAAGTTTATACTCACCTTTGGATATTAATTCTTTAGACTAATGAAATTCAATTGATTGTGTTTTCTATTGCTTGATTGTGATTTCAATTCTATGCTTAATAATTCAACAATAAACTAAGAGGGTGAGCCGGGTAAAAATCATCGATTTTGGTTAACGAGAGTTAAGTAAATTGATAGGTAGAGAATTGGATCAAACCGCTAGAGTCGTGTAATAAGAGATCGAGTATAGATTCTCGGTAGGTTAATAGACATTTTTAGAACTAATTTAGGTTTTGGGCCAATTGCGGATCAAGATATAGTAATTTTCATAATCTGAATTAAAGATTGTTAATTAGGGTTAAGAATTATAACTCAAGAGAGAGTAATTCACCCTAAGGCTGTCTAGCTAGACCCGTCAACTCAGTGGTTACATAATTGGTTAGGTTTTGTTTAATTGAATTAAATCCCCTTTCTCTCCTTTAGTAATTTCTAGGTCAATTTTAGGTTGGTTGTGAGTTTGCTTTTTCTTTACCGTTAGTACTTTAATTTATAGTAATTGGTTATTGATTAATTTTAATTTCTGTATTAGTTGTTAAATAGGAATTGTGAACTTAGCTGCGTTAGATTTTAGGACTAGTTCCTTTCTTTATAGGATCGACACCTCAGGTACTACGCGAATGACTTGTGTGCTTACGGTAATTACCAAGGTTATAAATAGTAAAACTTAGCACATGTAACCTTGAGTGAACAACAGCCAGAAGCTTAAACCCTTTGAAGTTGTCATGCTATACTCGATCCTTAATCAGGAAGGAGACTTTAAACTGAAGTGGCACTCGATATCTAAGGTGATAAAAAAATCATTGAATGCAATAAATGACTAATGTCCAGCCAATTATCATACAAAATCAATGTCTTCTCTTCATTCCCAATTGTATGTTTGATACATGGATGTATGATATGTCTAAGCTTCATCATTTATTAGAGTAACCAAGATCCCTCCATGGAAAAATCAACTATCCAAATGTTCGTGTGCCTAAAATATAATTCATGTAACCAGTTAATCCAAAGCGTATTATGTTCAGTCATGACCTGCAAATCCTCTTGCACATCAAGACATTTGGCATTTCAAAAAATGAACATGATTTTAAGTCCACCATACTTCTTAGGGATTGTTACTTCAGACTGTTTGAGCTTTGTTTTTCTTGAGTCATTAAGTTTGCCATACTATAGGAAGGATTTCATAATTCAATCCATTTCCTTCATAGCATTCTTATGAATAGCAACATGAGTTGTCCAGCGTTTGTGTATACTAGCGAGAACTAATATGATCAAAGTAAGTCTGGCAGCATAGGATAATAATTTATTTTTCCATGTCGGCACCTTAGATTTCATCCTTTCCATAATTGATAGACAGTAAGAAAACTTTGGCTTAGTGGTTGTTATAAGAATGCCCAGATAGCAAAAAGGTAGAGGATGAATATTCATACCCGTAAGTCTAGTAAGTGCATCAAAATTTCTCACATCAGCTGAGTGATATATGTTGCTTTTGTCCATATTTAATTTTAGGCTAGACCATTGCTTTAACAAATTTGACATGTGCATCATCATAATTACTAAGTGTGAATCAACTCTGCATAATAAGATCAAGTCATCAGCATACATAAGATGAGTAAGGTTGACCTTTCGTCATCGATGATGGAACTTGAAGGTATGATTGCAGCTGGTGAGTTTAAGTATTAGCCTAAAAAATCCTTCCATTGTATGGGTAAGTAGATAAGGGGATAACGGGTCCCCTTATCTGATTCCTTTAGTTGTTTTAAATGTCTTTGAAGGAACACCATTCATTAGGACACTGAACATTAGAGATTGCATAATGACATGATCCATCTTATAAATTTTTGTGGTAGCTATAAGGCTTCTAGGAAAAACTAAAGATATTGCCAACTAATAGTATCAAAGGATTTGAAGAAATCGATTTTTAAGAAATAGTTATTGATCATCCTACCCAAGTGATAGTCTTTAATGAGCTCTTAAAGTAATAGAACATTTTCTCAGATGGAAGAGGTCGATAGAAAGGCACACATGTTGCTAGGATTCAATTTTTTTTGGGGATAGGAAAAAGTGCGTTGAATTTATTTCCTGAAGCATTTTT
The DNA here is from genome assembly GCA_027563915.1 of Erythroxylum rotundifolium. Classification (NCBI taxonomy): domain Eukaryota; kingdom Viridiplantae; phylum Streptophyta; class Magnoliopsida; order Malpighiales; family Erythroxylaceae; genus Erythroxylum; species Erythroxylum rotundifolium. The sequence goes on from JAOSBO010000008.1 coordinate 24,943,746, forward strand.
GAGGATTTGAAAAATTCCAGAAGTGTATGTAAAGATTGGTGCTATTGTGTCCTAAGTACCTTAGAAAAACATGGCATTAAAGCCATCTGGACTAGGGGACTTGCATGGATGCAAACTAAAAAGAGATTTCTTCACATGTTGTGCAGTGATATAAGAGACTAGTAGCTCTCTGGTTGTTTGATCCAATTCACAATTAAATAATGACTGGAGGAGAGAACTCAAAGAAAAGGTCATAGTAGGACCTATTAGGTAAAGAAAATAGTTCCTGGCAATTTTATGAAGTGATTTTTGTTCATCATGCCCTTGCCCCCTATGGTCATATAATATAGCTATCTTGTTGATATTCCTTTGTGCGAGTAGAGAAGCATGAAAAAATTGTGTATTAGCATTACTGTCCTTCAACCAATTGAGCCTTGCCTTCTATCTCATCACTAAATTTTGGAATTGAAGAGCATCCTAGGATTGGTTTAGACAATTTTATTCCATTTGTTTTTATTCAGAATTTTATAGAGAAATAATAATTTTCCAGTGTCTGTCGAAGCTGTTCCTTGAGGAGTTGAAGATTGAGATTCCTTTGCATCAGAAAATTTTTCAATACCACCTTCATCAATATGAGCTTAGTCATAAGTTGATAATACTTGTATCCTTCTACTCTAATTGCCCAAAAATTAGCCACATCTTTATGGAAGCCCTCTATACTAGTAAGAGCATAAAAAATCTAAATGGAGAGCCTTATCTAGTGATCAAAGTAAGATGTTGTATGTATGATTGTTAGGCAAGTAACGTACCATTTAGTATGGTAGAGATCCACCAAATCCATATTCATGAAGAAGGTAGCTAATTCCTTTCTAAGCCTTGGACGTACATTCTGACCCCCTTTAATTTCTACTAAGGTAAGGGAATAATTAAAATCACCTACCACCAACCAAGGTAGTTGGATTGTAGGTTAAATACATTGTAAGTCTCTCCAAAGCTTATCTGGCTGGCAGCTAAAGTTGGAAGCATACAGGAGTGAGATATGAAAACTGATACAACTAGTTTTCAACTGGCAATTCAGATGAAGCAATTGGTCGATTTCTTTTATAGCCTGTACTACCATCAGAGTGGAGTTAAAATGGTAGATAGTCAAAGGCATATAATCTTTCCATTAATATGAGAGTAAATATAGAATAACATCTCCCAATGAGCGCCTAAAAAGCTACCTCTAGAAAGGGTATGAGGATTTTTTATTTTAGTTTTAAGCAAACCAATGGTAACAGGTTTCTTCTCTCTTACCATTTCTTTCAATACTAGTTTTTTAAGAGGGTCATTTAGTCCTCTTAAATTCCAAACTAGGATTGACATATTATGGGGGAGTCCCCTACTAATGACTGCTTACCCTTATTTTGCACTGATCTCCTTCGATTTGAGTTTTTCATAATTTTTCCATTAGCTTGAGTAGTAATAATGCCAATAATTACATTAGGACTCTCGTCCTCCTATGAAACATCCGATACATTATCTACTATAGTAGCATTTGGTAGATCTAAATCATTAACTATCAAATTCGCTTGCAAGGAAGCATCTCCCTTTGTACTACTAGTTTCCTCCTACTTTATATCAATAATTACCTTTGATCCTTACAAATATGTATTGTTAAAATAAATCAAGGAACCTCCTCCTCAGATGTTTTACCAATAGTGGAGTCCCTATTGCCTTGATCCTCCATATGAATAGCTTGTTCAAGTGCATTAGTATCTTTTATTAAAATAACCGACTGAGCCATTACCCCAGATGCCTTATCCGTAAAAAAAGAACCCCACTTCCTTGTTTCTTCATATGCTCAAACTGTTCAAATGTAGTAGTAACTTGGTCATAAGCAGAAGTATCCAGCTTAGTTGTCATAAGCTCATCAAAGCTTTCAGATGTAAATTTCTTGCTAGTTGGTCTCGACTGTTTGGTAGTGTTGATAGGCCTCTATGGGTAAGTAATTGAAATCTCAACCGTTTCAAGCGTCTACGATTCACTCAGTCTGATAATAGGAATCTTATCAGGGAGAGGAGTAAATTTCAGGACCTATATGAAAATCTTAGCATAACAAAGTCTATGCATTGTAGCTATTTGTGTGTCTATACATATGGGCTTCCCTATGGAATTAGCTAGATAGCTAAGTCCAAAAATTGTCCAAAACTCCATGGTTAGACTATGGAAGTTTACCCATAAGGGCAACACATTAATCAAACCTTTATCAAAAGTCATACCTGGTTTCCACCTTTGAACAAAGAGGGTTTGATTCCCAACATGCCAAGGCCCTACTTAACCAATTTAGTTAATTTTGCAGCATTCGTAAATTTAAAGAGAATAGATCCATCTACCATTAGCACCACTTTTTCTAGTCCCTTCTTACTCCATTGAGCTTGAGTCCAGGCTTCCACATCTGAGAAGGAGAGTCTTCAGACCCAAAAAAATCAACTAAATCACTTAACCAAGCTTGCACACCTACTTTCAATAGTTTAATATGAGGGGGAATAACTCCATGTTTAACCACATTCAGATAATGAGATAGATGTCCTTTATAATGTTGAATGTGAGTTTTGTTTTTCCACACTACAACAAATTGGGTGCCCAATTATAATACTCGATTTCTTAACCTATTAAGGAATTAGATTGATAGTACATTAATTGTAGTATATTAGAAATAATTGGTACATTTGGGATATGATTTCATTCATGTGCATAATATAAGCATATATATACACATAAATGTTGATTTAGAAAAATTGCACTCAATTTACATATTCTAGTGTATGAAAGATTTAAAATGATTATGATTTGATTATGTATTGCTTATGTCTTAAATTTTGGTTTGATAGATCACAGGTAGTAAATTTGGAATTAATTGTAATAATTGAAAAATTGATGAATTAAAATGTACATTTAGTCTAGGAAAAATGTCAAGTGGCAAGATAAGTTGACACATGAAAATTTAGAATGACTTAGCCTATAAAACGAGTGGCATTTGGCATGAAAAATTAAGTGTAAAATGGCATATGAAATTAAGTGACAAATGGCAACAGTGATTGAGTGACAAATGGGCTAGCATAATTGTGACAAATGGCATCTTATGGATAGGACAAGTGACTTACATGTATAGGTGACAAATGCCATTGTACAGTAGTGACACCTAGCACGTAATGAGTTAAACTACTGTAGGGATAGTTTCTGTTGTGTTCATTCTTCTTCTTTCCTTTACTATCACCACCAAAACACTCACACACCCTCACAGTTTCAGAATTTTGCTTCAATTTCGTTCATAGTCACTTCAAGATCCATACAAAAATCTGCTCAAAGATAGTTATAATCTGCTATTATCATTTTGCCTTTGTTGAAATCATTTTACTTCCATCTTGTACTTGGATGATTTTGCATGCATGGAGAGCTAAGTTAGCTTAATCACTAAGGTGGAACTTAAGCTAAATAAGTAAGTGAAATTATGATCTTTGTGGTATGATGAAATGAGAATTTTATGTGCATGTGGGGTTGATGTTGATGTTATGTTGGAATGTGATGGATGAATTGGTTACTTTTCTGTCTTGTTATTGATGCAATAAATGGTAAGTTATGGAATGTTAAATGCATGATTTAGGTTGACATTTGAAGTATAAATGAAGATGGATTCATGGTAAAGATAGGTGTTATGGAAGTTTTCTTGAATATGGAAAATTAGAGTTGTAGATGTGTTTGTAAAAAGTGACTGTTAATGACATAAGTGAGCAGAATTTTTTAAGCCTTAGTGTAGCCAATATGGAAGTTAAATTAACCTGAAATGAAGTAACCTTAAAGGACATGAAATCTGGAAAATTGCATGTATTACTGATGTCTCTAAACTTGTAAATGAAGTATTCAAGGTAGTAAAGTTACACACATTAGTGATGTTGATGACAAATTCTGGAATTTTAATTTCAGTCTCGTGTACATGTCAAACCAATTGAGAAATTTTACTTTAAATTTGCATATTTGGACTTGATTAAGGTTAGTAATGAGCCTATATTTTTTCTTGATTAATTGGCTAAGAGCTTGATAAGTTTATGTAGTTAATTGATGTCATAACCTAAAGAATGGACTGTTTTGATGTGGTTAAGTTCAAATCTGGAAATTATGATTTGTTACAGGAATAAACGAGTTCTTTTAATGCAAACATGATCTTAAGGACATGACTAATGTGTATAAGGTATGGATGAATGAGCATTGAAGAACATGGGGTAATTATGAATGAGAATTGGGTAAATGTATGAACATATATTGCTGAAAAAAGTTTGGTGAATGTATAAATCTAGCTTGCTAAAATTCTAAATTTAAAGTAACGATTGTGCGTGTGTGTTATAAGAGGCTTTTTGATCATGAAAGTTTTCAAGGATAAGTGTAAAGTATGGTTGATTAATTTAGAGTGAATCAAGCTAACTTAAAGGTACAAACATGACTACAAAATGGTAGTATACAAAATATAATGTTTGAATGGTCTTAGGGTGTATAAGTATAAATTTAATAGCTAAGATCTATGTATACGAATACATACCCGAAAAATCAATTGACCATGCATTGATCATGACACTTATACATGTGAATGACTGAATGTTCATATGATTAAACAAGTTAGTGATTTGTGAACTATGTGTGTATTGCATGACTATAGATGTGATCACCAACATCCAGACATAGCTAGATCATCAATGCAATAGCTTTTTTGGAGCATATTATGAGTTAACCTAGATGTTTTTCACTATGATTGAATTGTTTTTGCTTAACTTTCAGTTATTGAACAGTTACTTATATGATTACTATGATTCTAGACATTGTTGGTGCAAGGAGTTTGATACTTGGTACTGTATATGGAAGTGTTTTCAAATTTTATATGTAATATTGGTACTGTATATGGAAGTGTTTTCAAATTTTATATGTAATATTGAATGTGTACACATTCAATATTACATATAAAATTTGAAAACA
>JAOSBO010000008.1:24969558-24980353 GCA_027563915.1 Erythroxylum rotundifolium
TAAAATTTTGTTTAAAATACTAACTTAGGAAACCCACTTTGAGACTACTTGTTAGTCCCTTATAGAATGCAAAGGGGGTTAATTTAGTGTTGATAAATTTAAACTATTATTTATTTTCAACGAATGCAATTAAATAAGAATCAATATATGATTAAAAATAATTTTATGTAAACCAATAACATAATCAAATAATAATTTATAAAGTATAGGGAAGAAGAAAAGCAAACCAATTTATAGTAATTCAATAAAAAATCTTTGCTTATGTCCACTCTCTAAGATTCTTCTTAGATTTTTCACCAAATATCTTCTTTAAACAAGGCGAACAAGAAACTTCTTATAACAATCATATTTTCTACAAGTAAAGAGCAACTAATTACACTCACTAAAGAACCTACAACTTAAAAGACTTTGTTTTATCACTTTGATAACCTTAAAAGACTTACTCACTCTCGAATGCAACAACGAATGCACCCAAAATCTTTATAGGACTATTTTAAAATATGTTTATACAATACTAGAATGTTTTTCCATGTCTAATAATTATATATTTATAAAGTTTGTTGTATATTACTTGATTAATGTGCTTCTTGGTGAGACATTGATTGAGCTCAACAACACATTCATCATTCTATGCGCATTAAGTTAACTTTAACAGTCGACCACTAACCTATATAAATCGACCAATACACTTATAATCATAATTTCAACATTTTTAAATGCTCAAACTTAATCTTCCAAATTCAAATTTGACTTAAACACTTCATATAATATTTTCAAATAAAATTTTGAAGGATCAAAAAAAATCTCTTTAAAATTAAGACTTTAGATCCTCTTATTGATCCAAAAAACTATACAATGAGTTAAAATTACAATGGCCATGTTTGGTTAACAGTTTTTCAGTTGTTTATTGACTGTTTGACTTAAATTAGTGGTTTGACTCATATCAATCAACTTTTTATTTGTTTGGTTAGTAGTTAATTAGCTTGGGTGATTCAACCCAACCAGCTAATTTTTCACCGACTACTTTACTGGAGCGTTTGAAGATAGCTGATTGATTTATGTTGGCATTGCCCCTCTTTACTTTCTGCTCTCTACTCTCGATCTTTTCAATCTTCTTCTTTTTCTTCTTCCTCATTCTTCTTTTTTCCCCTTTGTTATTCCTTTCATTTGGGATTACTAAGGTTCCTTCAAGTGGGTTGCTTGTGACGGTTTTGGATGACTTCTTTGTTCTTTATTTGGGTGGTTTTTTCACTCCTACTGCAAATAGTTTATGTATTTCGATTTTTCTAACACTGAATGGTCCAGCATTCTTCATGGGTATTTGTATTCATCATATCCTGTTGTATTTTCTTCTCCAGCGCTTATGCAGGTTGAGATTATGCATTTTTTAACAATAGTCATTAGATTTTGTTAACATTATTCATTTGATTTTGTAGACATCACGACTGGTTGATATTTTCATTTTGCACTCTTAATAGCACCTTTTTCTTGAATGGCATTGGATTGATAACTGGGCTTTTCTCAGGCTTAAATATTGAAAGGTCATTTGAGAAGATATTAGTCATTTATCCATCCATCTTTTCTATTCATTTCCCAAAATTGCTAAAAAATTTCCTCTAACCAAAACAACAGGATACTGGTCCGTCTATATAACTCATTTTCCCTGCTTGCAATTGATTATCTTGGTAAAATTGTACTTTCAGCTTTGTACTTAATATCATTGATTCCTTGCCTTTGGTTATTAGTTGTTAAGGTTGTTGGCCAACGTTCTTACGGAAACATACTTATTTTAATTTCCAAATGATCCATAAGTTGCAAACATTCATGGATCAATGATTGTTATGAATATGCTCCTCACTGAAACTTTTGTGAAGGCATTAATATTGAACATTCCTAGTCCAATTATCTTAAAGAATTTTCTAATGCAAATCTTTTGATATGTGATGATACTTCAATTATGGTGTAACTTACATTTGGTTCTGATGCTATCTTGAAGGGTACTCTAAGAAATCTTTACAAAAAGGGGAGGCAGAATTCTTTTGATCAAAATGAACCAATATGTATCTTAAACAGCTGTTAAGTGTTCTTTTGATTCATTTCACTAATCTAAGCAATCTATTTATACCATTCTTCACTCTTAATTTAAGGTGAGTAAGTCATAAAACAACTTGCTTGTATGCAATAGTAGTTTTATGCCAATTTAGTAGTTAAATGAATCATAAATATTTGGAGTGATTCCTCTTTCTTGGTTTTAGGGAACTCCTGATGTTAAGCCTTCAAGTACAGGAAGGGAAAAGTCTTATGCTAACTAAGATGAAGAGGTATAATTTCATTCTGACAAAAAATTAGAATATAATATTATTGGTTTGTTATATGCTCATTAGAAAATATTCTAGCTTGCATGAGGTGCAAAACATGTGAAGATAATTACTATCATTATTTCTATGAATAATATGTTTCTTATTCAAATATTGCATATAGAACCACAGTCCAAATCCATATATTGTTGCAGAGTACTGGCATGTCTTATTCATCTATTTTGTGAATGGTGACAACATAGGATGTGCAAATTTTATAATATGTGTCTATACATTATTGTTCTCAAAATATTTTTCTCATTCATCGAGAAAGCCCAGAAGATAGTAAAAACTTACCATTGGATTCTGAAAATTCTGAGATCCAACAGAGAAGGCATCTTTTGTTTTGGGAAATGCAAGAGTGAATTATCACTTTGGTGATGATGTGCATGTCATGTTAGTTGTCATCAGTTTTGATGTTCTATAGATGTCACCTTATTTTTAGGGGCTCAAAAATCTAATATTCTTGTTAAATAGCATCTCATCAATAGTATCTATCGTGTAACATTTGATGAGCTGAGAGCTACAGTTTTGTCAAAGAAATCACATTATTTTTCCTTGTTTAGACCTATATGGTATAAATCTTGTAGCTGTCTTCTTATTTATTAAAATGCTGGTGTATATATATATATATTGTAATCTCCCAAATTGGAATTTTGTTTTTCTTTTCGTTTATAGAATTAGCAAATCTTGTCTTCGGGGTTTGCTGGAAACTGTTGATTCTCTTATTGATCCTTTACCTGTGCATATGGGGACTTCCGCAATCACCCTTGACAAGGTAATCTGATTACTGAATAAATATTATTAAATTGTCTCGGTTCTGTGCAATATTCTCTGGTGCTTTCAAGATGGCTTGACTGTATAAGTGAAGGGACTTTTTGCAGATGCTTTTGGTATTTTTTCGCTCTATTTTTGATGTCATAAAAAACTTTGGTTCACATTCTACTTTCTTAATTTAAGAGACTTATATGGTAACTTGTTCTATCTTATGGTGAATTTTTTATACTTATTTGGCAGATGAATATCGTCAAAGATTCCAACATTATAGGCATTGATCCAAAACCATTTGATCCTAAGAAGTATGTGGAAGAGGAAACATTTGTCACGGATAAATTTGGAGCTAAAAGACAACTAAGATTAGAAAATAATATAGTTAGATGGAGAAGGGTTCAGAATCCTTATAGAACTACATCTGTGAGTAAGACTGTAACTTGTCATAGACAATTAAAATTCCTTGTTAAGATGGATGGATCATATTTGTTGGTTTCTGATAATTTCAATGCCATTTTATTTTGCATTGTATGGTTCGATTCATTTTGTATCATAGTTGACAATAACTAATGAACGTGTGAGACTAAAGCAACCTGTCTGAATTTTTTTTACCTAATTGATATTAATGTTCAATCTCCAATTTATAATTAGAGAATACTTATATTTTAATCTTTAATTTAATTTAGTATTTGGGTTTTATTGATCATGTGTTAAATTTTGATTATCTAATATTTACAAATTTATTTTTATCTTTTTCTAATATTATTTAATTATTTAATAATTCTTTGGTAAATAAAAAGATATTACAATAAAATTTTATATAATTTTTGAATAATATGCACAAGTTAATTATATTACTCATTTTAAATTAAGAGATCAAATAATTTTAAATTAAGTAATTGCTCAAAATATATTGATAGTAAAAAGTATTTATTTAATTATTTTGTTGGGATAATCTAATCATTAGTTTATCGTCGTCGTCGTCGTCGTCGTCATTATCATCATGATCATCATCATCGTCGTCATTATTATTATTATCTTGCAAGGCCAATATGTTTATATTTGATGAGCTTCTAAGTTATCTAAGATGACTAAGTAAATGTATAATAAACATTACATATTTGTTTATAACATTTTTATGCCTAATATTTCCTTGGTTTTATTCTTCTTACAAAAAGTTGAACAACTTTTCTCCCGTATCCTTACAAGACGTATCTTACTTTATGCGTGACCAGTATTAAATTACTTCCATAAAAAAAATAAATTCATTAATAATACTTATATTTTGTTATCATGTAAACTCTTCTAAAAATACTTTAAGCTTAGCGCTTAAAAGCACAAGGAATTACCATGTCTTATCTTTTCGCGAACTTGATAGAAAAACAGCTCAACAAGGTTAAGAAAATGAGCTAAAATATCTAGTTGGTTTTCCGAACAGATCTACAGGCACTCCCTGTTCTGAGTAATTCGTGAATTGAGCAACCTTTTTAAAGCTTATACAAAGGAAAGAACTCGAAATCTCAATTAGTTCAAGGTCTAATATAGGTGAACAAACTTGCTTGGAAATAAGCGAGACTTTGCAGCCGTTAAAAACCAGAGTAGTTAGAGATCTAATTGTTTCGAGTCCATATACATGGAGAAGGGGACTTTGAATGAAAGGGAGCTCAGGATAGGAAAGAAGAGCAATCTCTAATTTCTGAAACTAGGGATTTAACAGCCTATAGACCGACGAGGACAAAGCGTGTCGATAGTGCTTCAAACTGGCAATATCATTCCTAAAATCACTCTTTAAATGATACATAAAAACGAGTTACGTACATATTCAGTTATGAGGCCACCAGTTTCCCTATGCATTATAAAACATACATATGAGATAGAAATGACACCAAAAGAAACAGTTATTCACCATACCAAGTTCACATTTAACAGTTTATTTTCTGGAAGGGTCCAACCCCTTCAACCTAAACATACATCCATAAATCTCTTGTTCCCCAAACTAGTAATTGGTAAAAAGTAATAGACTTATCTTTTGCGAATAAACTCAGACCATACACATCAAACTTCCACTCACCCATATGTAATGCTACACACACTGTGATTAGCATCCCATCCAAATCCCAATGCCGAGACCGTAGCTAAGCACCATTTGACCATAAAATTGATGTTACGTGGAAGACAACTGGTCAAGTACACAATAAGGTATCAACTGCCCACCAAAATAGGCACCAGCAGTTCTGACAGCTAGAGCAAGATGAAAGAATAGTAGATGACGAGTACTGTATCTTTAATCCAACAACTTTAGGCCCAAACCCAACAGTTGCTCATAAAAACGCGTTCTATCTCCAACAAAAGTGACCTGACAAGGCATTAACTTCTTACGAACTGTGCACATCAAAAAGATGTATCAATATTTTCCCCCACAGGAAGGAGAGCTCTGCGGAATCTGCGCTGAAACAAAATTTTAAGTTCATAGCAAGATTGAATACAATTATTTGTCACGGACAGAAACTAGCAAACATGTATTCACATCCATGTAACAAAACATGCAGAACTTAAATTCAAAATGCTCTCAATACGTCAACACTCAGATTGTGAAAATATGTGACCTATGATACTACATTATCAAACAAAATGCCCAGAGACAGATTGTTACAGGCAGCTAGACCATGAAAGCAGAGAACAGAATACCTACCTAATTGACATATTTCTACTTATAGCTGGATGAAAATTCTGTGGACTAGGCATTCTAGCTTTCCTCGGCATATTAGTTATTATTGTGTGGGTTTAGGACAGTTAAGAGATTTTTCACATATTTCAAAACTAAATATTAACCAAAGATGCATAAATGAGTGAAGCCTGTCACCGTAAACATTATAAAATTATGCACATTCTGGATTCAAAAAGATCATAAAACTTGAATCAATCTTCCACTTCAACAAAGAGGAGGAAGTGAACAAGACTCGTAAATAAATACTCACGTGTTTAGTAGCAAGCACTCACAAAGAGCCAAGGCCACCATGCTCCAACAGAAACTTAAATTTGAAAATTGACAATGAGCAAAGTTGGAGTTGTATCAGTAGCAACCGATATGCATTCACTGAAACCAGAGCAGTAAAAAGAAGTGAGTAAGATAGGAGCAACGAAACATGTTATATAAACAACCAAGGGCAAAGTGCACAGAAGATCATCTTACCATTTATACCATCATACTGACCTCACACAACATAGCGACCATTCCAGATGGATTGTCCATGGCACTGCTCAGGTGTTGGATTGAACTGCTGATTTCCATTTACGAGTTGCTGCTGCTGTAACTGCTGTTCTTGCTGTGCTCTAAGATGCTCAAGGATCCGGTAGTTTTGCCAGCCATTTTGCTTTTCCATCTGATAATGCACAGGTTGAATCTGTTTTCCAGGAAAAGGAAAGCTGACAGTTCCAGCCAAGCCATTATCATTGTTGGCATGTTGAGGTATCATGTGAGCAGCTAAATTAGAGGAACTGTTAAATCCAGAGCCCTTTGTCGACAAAGGCATTTGATAACCATCCAACCAGCTATAATCATCCATTAATGGCGTAGTGCTCATTAGATCAAGTCCAGGAACGGGTTCAACAACTTGCTTAGAAGGAACAGGACTAAAACCTGGGGGAGGTCCAAGGTGCCTCACTGGTCGACTGACGGGACTTTTTTTCATTGCTGAAGGCAAAGCTGGGGATGTTTTAACAACCATACCGTCAGTAACAACTCCAGAGGAGGCAAAGACATCAGCCTTGGATGGAATCACTGTTTCTGATGCATTATGTTGATTATAAAAGATACTGCTAGTATTCATAGTAACAGTCTGCTGATATGGAATTTGATGCAGAGCAGAAGGAACCATGCACAAATCCTTTTGAATTTCAAGATCAGCAACATGCCCATTTTCTGTGAAACGGACATCATTTATGCTATTAGCAAGTGAAGCAGCTTCTGCTGACCACTTTGAAGTATATGGCTGAATAGGCTGCAGATGCTGAGGAACGCTGATGCCAGTAGATGTCAATGTCTGAGGACTTGGGCCAATAGCAGCTGGCTGCCTAAGATTACCAAGAAGCATAGGAACTGAACCACCACCAAACTGCAGGTTACCTAGAGAAGCATTTTGACTGGGTTTTGAGCCTTCATAAGCAGCCCACTGGGAATCAAGCACATCGTTTTGCTTCTCTGTCATTGCTGGCTTAAAAACAATAACTTCATCCTCCTCTTCCCCTTCCACACATACCTGGTGATTAGGCTGCATCATTCCCAAGCTCATCTCTGTCTTAGTATTCATTTCTTCGAGCACACTATTTGTCTTTGGCAGGCCATCAAAAGTTAAACTGTCTTCCTCAGCAATTTCAGGCATCGCACCTATGAAAAATTTCTTCTTTCTTGCATCAAACCATATCGACTTCTGATCAACTCTTGCTACATTACTTAGAGCCTTCCCAGCAGCTAGAATCCTTCTAATGCGAGCCACTTTTTCCTTGCTGCCATTAGTACCAAAAGAATGCTTTCTTGAAAAATCCAAGACCGTTTGTGCAGGGATAAGTGGTGAAAATCCTCTCAACTCAAAGTCTTCCCACAAAGCAAGTCGGTTTTCTGTTTCCCCTTCTTCATAGGAGCTCATGTTATAAAAGCAAGTATCATCCTCATTTTCATCATGCAACATTGAGCAGCATGACAATAACTTGTTCAGGAATGAAATGCACCGACTCCAGAAATTTGAACTAACAGAAGCCTGTTTCTCATCTGCATCACTACCTAATGCAACATCAGGACAACAGGCCAGCCATTCCACAAAAACCAGGATGCCAGGTAGAAGGAAACTTGATGTCGGATCATGTAGCTGTGCACATCTATCTAGTATATGCCCCATGAACTCAAAAATTGCAGTAAATGCATTCTGAAGTACAACAGCACGTTGCACAATTTCTGCATATGACTGACCTTCAGCCTCTCTTTTTACATTATGAACCGAGAAAATAAGAATGGAAATGAGGCGAACTATGAACAGTCCATTCTCAGCAGCATCTGAACCAAAATTCAACTCCTCTTCCAATCCAGAAGAAAGAAGCTCACAGAATCCACTGCTAGCCAATGTGAGAACTTCTGTGAATGTTTCCAGGCTGGTAAAGGAAGCAACATTATAATAAGCAATACAGAAATTTGGAACGCCCACAAATTGTGAATAGTTAAAAAATATACCTTGTTCGTGTGAAAAGAATACCATTCAGTCGTACAAATCGGATGCAAAATGATTTGTGCATCTCAGAGACCTTAGACACCTTTTCCTTATTAGCATTAGTTTCCATGTTCGAGTCTTTGGAAACAAATGGTGCTTCCTCTTTTCCTTTTCCTTTCCCAGCTAAATGTTCAAATGACTCCTTAAGCACAAGTGTGTAGCTCTGACGATTCTGTCAAAGAACAGAAAGCAAAACAGGCCTCTCATAACATCATAAATCAGATTCAAATGGCATAACTAAATGTTGAAATAACACCATATAATCCAGCTATATTTAAGAGTAAACATGCTAAGCACCAAACTCTTAAGTAAACATACCAAGCACCAAAAGAGTTTCAAAGGCCAAAAGATATTGAAGAAAGTTTTCAAACATGGCCATACTAAATCAAAATCCATTCTTATTTGAAGCCTAAATCTGTCCTCGTTTTCTTGAATATCCCATACCATAGCACATGAAACAAAAGGTCAAAAAGAAGTCATAAATAATTGAAAAAGCATCTAGTCCTTTCAAAATTTATGTCAAGCTCCAGATCATCAAACAAATTGTACACCAACAGGTTTACAATTTCTCAAACACCACATGCTGCAAACTAACAGATAATGAGAAAAACAATAAACAAATAGACAAATGGCACACACCTTCTCAAAAGCAACAATCAAGTTATCTCTTGCAGTTGCAAAGGGGCTATCTACAGCCAGACTCCTGAAATACCTATATACCGCCACCAACTCATCCCCCGAATAGGAGGCCAAAATAGCAAGCTGAAAAAGGTGAAACAATTATTGAAATGAAAAGACCAAATTTATTCTCAAATAACAAAACTACAAGTGTAAGGTTAGACTAGAACACTAATAAGAAAATATGTATAATTAAGTTCAACCTGATGATGTGGATTCCCACTTGAAGGGCAAAGAGACGCAGCTTGCAAGTAGTAACTTGATGCTGCCGCATACTCGCGAGTTTTCGAGTCACCCTCCCCATATAATCCTTTATACCTAGCCAGATCACCCAAGTATATTAAACATCGGTGACATGAGACCAAGCCTTTTTTTACATCAGCTGATTTCTTTCCATCCTTTTCCATTATACTTCGGTTATCTGAATCCTCAGAGAAGTAGCCCAAAGGAAGTCCATACTTGGCTCTGATTTTCAGGATCAGATCATGGTAGAACCCTGTTGCCTCTGAAAGAAATGTTTTGAACTGAAGCCTAATTTTTGTAACTCGATCAGGTCGTGCTGGAACCTTTACAGCCAGAGATGCATTTGAACCTGAAGAAGCTAAAGCAGCGCTGAAATGAGCTCTAAGTTCCTCAATACGTCTATAATGTAACTGCCACAGAGCATATTCTACATTCTGCTGCTCAGAGAAACCGTTATCCTCAAGAATTATAGCTTCATAATTCTCACGCATTTGTTGCCAAGCATTGGGATCCGACAGTACTCGAGCCTGACCTGACCTTCGACGCTTATTCTCCAGCTCTATATTCTGCATCAAGAAAATAATGAGTTTTTACACAGTTTCACCATGAGGTCTATTTCAGAACTACCACATATGCATAAACAACTAGAGAGAGACAAAGAGAGATCTACTTCATGAAGAAATAAAATGAAGCGGCATAAAACATGTTCCATTTTTCCTTAATGTTAAACAATAATGGTATAGGTCACAAGAACTCAAAGATAAGGGTAAGAAGAATATACCTTTTCATAAAGTCGTTGTGCACGCTCCCGTGACGAAGGAGCAGACATTTTATCCATCTGCACAATCATCATCCATTAAAGTACAATTCCATACCTGCAAAAAGAAGATATAGCCCATGGTAAGATCAGCCGTCAAAGAAATAAAACAAAAAAATACAGCGATCCCCAAGGAGCAGTTAAACAAATTAACATAGCCAACATAGCCAAGAAGGAACATTCAGAATGAAGCACCCCTTCAGAAGTCACCAAATATTCAAAATAGCAACAATTTAAAAAATCCAACCCAATGGAAAGCATGATTTTCAATACCCAATGACAATGCAGCACAAACTGGTCAACCACCTGTTGCATAACCACAAGCATGCTATGCTCAGAAACACTACAAAATCAAGTGAAACTTCAAGTAGAGTCAAGTTTTCTAAACATCCAAACCATGATTTTCGAATAAGAATATTTATAAAAATGATAAAAGTGAAAATCTTCAAACAGTAAAAATTTCAAAAGCCAAAATACCCCATCATGAAACGACTAATCAAATAATCGAATCATATAATGATATGCGCTAATTAAACTAGAATCAAAACTTATAATTTTGAGACAAAATGATAAAGATACAAAGCCTTCCTTCACGATTTAATGCCGATCCTATCACACAGAAAAATTATTTAAAAAACGAAAAAGAAGCCACCATGTAACAACAATAA
>JAOSBO010000008.1:25015775-25034714 GCA_027563915.1 Erythroxylum rotundifolium
AAATACCTTTATTTAATAAAACCTTAAGAATGCATTAGATTATTTGAATTTCCATTAATGGTTTGAACCTAATACTATAGGATTTATATAAGACTATCCATGATACATCATGTAACTTCTAATATCTAAATCATAACTCGCTCATTTTCAAGTTCTTTATCACATATAGGTTCTCTCGAATCGTCCACATGTAAACTAATGTTAATTATAATCATCAGCTTTATTAAATCAACATCAAGAACATTCAAACATATTTTATAAGAAATAAATCTCACATTATATATAATATTTAATTAATTTATAAAAAATGATAATACTGGAGTTCCCTCTTATTTAGAAATATTAAATAGTTAACCATTCATCATGTTTAAGCCAACAATCATAATAAAAAGCCAAAAGAAATAAAGAAAAAAAAGAGTTATAAAGCTTATCTCAATATTCTAATATAAGCTATCAGTTATTAGAATAAGTTTGATCTTATTTTCCCTTTAAAATGACTGATTCATTTTCCTCAAGTGTTTTTTTTCCTATCCTTTGTTAACTATCCCTAAGTTTTAAATGAAATAATATGAAAAGCACTCAAAAATTAGGGTTTCCTGCTTCTATTTTAAAAGTAATCTTATTAGGAACACAACTTAGGAGACACTTCAAAGACTTAAAACATAACTTATATTCTCTTTCTTAAAATTCCATAGTCATTTGCATGGTGTTAATTAGAGTTTTAATGTGAAAGTTATGACCAATTTACAAGAGATTTGCAAACTCTCTTATAAATATTTCTGTAAAGGGATATAAACTCCATCACATTTGTATCATAAGTTATAGATTTTTTAATTACTTTTCTCTAGAAAAATGTTTGTTAAGACATTATTATGTCTCCAGTTGTATTTATCTTTATATAATTTTACCATAATATAGTCTCCATTATGTCTATGTTTTGTACCATATCTTTATCTCCATATGGCTCTTAAGGAAAATGTGTGTTGAGACGTTATTATATCTCCAGTTGTATTTCTCTTTAGATAATTTTACAACAATCTACATTATGTCTATGTTCTATACCATATCTCTATATGGTCCTTAAGGAAGATGAGCTGCTACATGATCATGTATTAGGTTGTATTTATCCTAAAGCAACATCTTGAATAAATAGAACATAAAATCGATTAAATTAAGGCAATTTACGTATGAAAACATAATATTATGGAAAATCAGTTCTTTTTCATGCATAATAAATTCCCTCAAACTTAATTTTTGAATATCAAGAGAAATTAGCCTAACAAGTTTCAATTCCAGAAAATTTCAATATTTAGTTAAAGTAGCCAAGAGCGGTTACTATATGCCTAATCACATTTTTCATTAATTGCCTCTTTTCTTTAGAAAATTATGTTAATTTGTTTTCAATCTTAACTTGGCCTAATAATATTTTGAATGTCATCTCAAATCAAACATTAACATCCTATGTAAGAGAAGAACATAAGTTGAGTAAAAAGTTTAAACTGACAAGAAATCACTAGATATATTGAGAACAAACTAACTTAATTATTTAAAAAAATTTATAGAGCATGAAAATCTTTGAAATGTCATCTTAACCTTTTTCCATGATGGTAAACAACTTGTCATAGATATGTTTAGTTACTCAGTCAAATGATAGTTTCAAATGGTTTCTAGCACCACTGATAATTTTTGCCCAACTTAAATCAAAATCAATGGAATAAACTTTATTGATACTTAGATCATTTATTTCCTTATTTTTCAATTATATTTTTTAATATTAATTCACAATCATTATGGAATAATATACTTATACAACTCATTATAGACCCAAGTTATGTTAAAATCATTTATATGGTTATATCATTTAATTCGAGCATCAATTCATAAGAATATTTGATTAAGTTTAATTTAAAGTAATCATTAGTACGCATATCTAATAATCTAACATATCTAAATAACAATGCAATCGAAATTCTAATGAATCACCTTAATTACCTTGATCTTTATTATTTATTTTCCTAGAACTGAGACTTATTAAGTTAAACGTAATTAGAATAGTATGCTTGGAGGATATTTTCTAATTAACTAAGTCCTAAATAAAATCCTTCATTACACTTAAATTATATATTTATCTCAATGTAAAATAAAAATAAAAAAGCCTATGACAACTAGAAATATGTAAAGTATGGAGACGGATGAAAGAAAATTTAAGATTTACATAACTTTCACAAGCCTTAACATAAATGTTGCTCGTAAGCCTTAACATAAATGTTGCTCGTTATATTTGTGAGATACATCTAGAGTTTATGGCTTGCAAAAAAAATAAAACACAAACACATTAAAAAATAAGGTATGAGAAATAAAACAAAAAAACTTACAACCTGAATTAAAATTATTTATGGTGTATAAAAATAAATGATTGGGTTACCTTCCAATAAGCATTTTTATAGCTGGACTCTATTATTAGCAAAGTAAAGAAGGACTTGAAGCTCTCTTCCTTTCTTGATAATATCTTAAAGAAGATCATATTCTTTATTATCGACCACCTTATTACAATAATAATAACCTTCGTAAGACAAAGAATATTTCATTAGATACATTAAAATTCTCCTTGTTGTTCTTCCTTTCTTCTTTCTCAATATTAGCTTTCTTCTTATGTCTCCAGTTATATCATTGATTAGCTCCTTTTCACTCCTCAAAGTGTTTGTCTTCTCATGTTCCTTAAGATTAAGCATCATGTTACTAAGAAATGGCCTTAATGTCTCTCAACTTACAACTTGGCTAGTTCATAAATTTGGCTTTTGAAGTTGCAAATTAAGTTTCTTAATTTTCAGATTAAGCTTTATAATTAGATATTGATTCAGTATTAAGTCCTCTAGACTTAATTTCTCCTCAGGTTGTTGAGGTTAACAATATCAAGCTAAAGGCAGCCTTTAAGCTAATTGACTACTCCATAAGAAGTTTAGATCATGTCCCTATTAGATTGTAGTTATTACTGTAGGGGTTGGTCTAAAGATGTTAATAGTTCCCCATTTATCAACTTGTTTAATTGTCTTAGAAAAATGATTCTCTTCTTAATTGCCATTATTGTTACACTCTCCCTCACAACAATATAATATAATGCTTGTGCAATTTCTGTTGGTGCATTTAGGTTAATAATTTCCTATCAAAACCTCCAATCAAGCTGGCAAAGTAGTCGTGGCATCAATATGGTGTATACTTTGATTTCCCTTATCCTCTATGATTGCTACTAATATTCATTCATTTCAGTCTCCTCAATTAACTTTAAGGCAAATTTTGGATTTTTTAAATACAAGGCTTCCCCAAGTATTACATAAACCATCTTTTTCATTACAAATTCCATACCAGTATAGAATGTCTAAAATTACAACCATGTAGGTAATCTATGATTTGTACACCTCCTTAGCAGATCCTTATATCTTTACAGAGTCTTATAGTGTTTTTCATTATCACACTACCAATAAGAAGAGATAATGTTAATTACCCTTATATAATCCTATATATGTCTTTGCTGTCCCTCTATATCAATAAGTTGGCCAAACCTATAGTCAACATATCATCAAGACAAAACCAAGGGATTAAAAATTTAAAAAGGAATAAAAATAGAGACAAAAAAGAAATTAATATATTAATAGTTCTAAAGTTTCCTAATATCAATTACATCTCTAAAAATAATTAAAAACCTATGTTATTTTTATTAATTTAATTTTTTCCATCGCAAAATATTACTCATAACCTAAGATAAGAGAACAGTAGTATATATTAAAGAATAAAGTATCAATCCCATAAAGAAGCAATAGGAATTCAATCAACTCTCTTACTAATGAAGTGTAAGAGCGAAAAAATCAAATAATCCCTATTTGAGACACCAACTTTTTCGCATATTTAATGAAGGAATGAACCTTTACAATGTCTACACATAAAATATATTCTAAATTGTCTATCTTCAAGAACTTGGTGCATATATAAAACATATACAATTGATCTATTATAAAATGTTTCCTGAAGTAGCTAAACAAAAACCACTAACCAATATAAAGAACTTGGGGGTAATTAATTAAAGCAAGAGTTGAATTTCCATATAATCATGAAGTAGTAGACATATGATAAGATGTAAGAATAAAATTGAAGAAATTTTTTATGAATTTAATGCTTAAGTAAATGACTAAGACATATAGGTTTAAGAGAAATTACGTTTGGAGATGAACAATGCAGAAGACAAGTTTGAGAAAGTTAATGGTGGCTGAGAAGACAAAAGCAATGAGTGGTGAGTTTGGTTTGATGATGAGTGGTAAGTCTGGTCTGGCTTTGAGTAGCGGCAACAAATTTTCTAAGTAATAATGAAGATGAAATGATTGATCGAGAGGGTTGACACTTTTTGTTTTCATTTGCTTTATGAGATTGTCAGCAATGGCTAATGTATATAATTGGGGACCTTGGGTTTTTTTATTTTTAATCTTTTTTATCCTTAGGGAGCCTCTAAAGAAAATGTTAATCATTTAGTTTAGAACGAGCAACATTTTTTAGTTAATTGAGTACTAATTATGGTTAGCAATATCTATCTAGCCTTAGATTCTAGTAAGACTTTGTTATATTTGCTCTTTTACTTTTTACTCTAGTTGATTTTTACAATTTGAAATTTTACAAATTTATTATCTTTTTCTTTCTTTTATTATATACTATGCTTAGAGAAAAGAAAGGATCAAAGAGTTAGACCCTTTAATACAATCAAGGAAAGTTTCAGCAAAAGTGAGAATAATAATTTCACTCTTAACCACATATTACATATACCATTTTTCAAGGATTTTAGGATAGTGCTAAATATAAGCCAAATCTAACCAAAGGAATAACATAAGAAAATCCATTTTTTAATCTCAGATGCATAGATGAAAATTTTAAATAAGCATTTCAATCTTTTTCTTCAAATAAATTGCAAAAGATTCTTCAACTTTTTAGTTTATCAATCAATTTAAGAATGTATGGAGGGAAGAACCACCATGACAAGGATTTTTCACATTCCACCATAACTTCAATCTTAAAATTTTTTTGTATTTTTTCAATTTAGTCATGATATTAATTGTTATTGTTTTTGTACTAACTATTACCATTAAAAAAGGTAAGTACTAATCGAAAAGGTAAGTACTTTTTTTTTAGAATTTCAAAAATTCATTGATGTGGAAAGAATATAAAGAGTACAACATTGGAGAGGGACTCTCCTTCAAACTATTCAAAACAATGTGGTTTACTCAGAATTAGAGAGGGACTCTCCTTCAAACTATTCAAAACAATGTGGTTTACACTTGATAATGGACAAGAAACGACAACATTTGAACAATGACAAGCACATCTTGGGTAAATCCTTACCTTACTTTTCTCGAGTCTTCAAAAGATTACCCAATTAAGGTTAGTGTCTTTGAAGGTAGTGTGACATCAATGGAGATTCAAAGAGTCACTCCATCTCTAATTGAACCAAAGCTTATTTAATCAAGGTAAGCCAAAATACTCGTTGAATCTTTTGTAGGTCACATCAATGTTACTAACTTTACATTGAATACTAAGATCTAGTGGTGGAGCCTAGTAATGCTTCCATCAACGACTACACAGGTGAGTCTCCTTTCATACTAATATCTCCTACCATACCCTTCTTTCCTTGATTATTGTGAAAATTTCCTAGAGTTGCTTAGGACTCACACTCAATGCATGTTTATACCTTTGATTTGTTCCCTCTTACTATTGCACCTATAGTACCACACTAATGAAGGTCCTAATAAATCAATGATATCTTCACAAAATATTGTTAGCCTCTTGACAGAAAACTATAATCTCTAAGAGAGAACCATTCTTCTACTACAATGTTGTCCCAATTCATTGATAATCAGCTATTCTCTAATATTGATAGCTATAAAACCAATTAGAGAAATTAGGCTTCTAGATTTCCCTGCAAACCTTTGATTTTTTTGTTCTTTCCAACTTTATTGAAGACAGGTTGCTACAGCCACCACAATTATTTCCTTATCATGGTTAGAGGTACATAGTTAAGATATCAACTATAAAATATCTATTAGACATCTATGGTTTGAGCCGGGGTACATAGGTTATAGATTCTAAGCCATACCTCCTTAAAGAAATTACACTAGAAAAATAAATGGTCTATATTTTCCTCCTCTAAATTGCCAAGTATACAATGCTTAGAAGAGGATAAGAACTTCAGTCTATCCATAATGCTTAGCTTATTCAGTATAGCTAGCCAAAGTAAAAAGCTAGTAATCGATTTAAGCACCTTGCTCCAAACTTGTATGCACCATTCAATTCTTATAACTACTCTATCCATTAGCTTATTTGCTTTTCTATTAGAAATTTCTGATACTGAGAACCCTTTCCACAAGTAAATGTCTTCCTATCTATGGGATTTGTAGTGAGGAATTGGCAATAGTCTCATCTCTTCTGAGGAAAGAGATCAATTTCCATTTTGAACTAACACTTAAAGCTTGGCTTTCTTCTAAAACTAGGCAAGTAAATCCCTTACCAACCGATTATGAATTAGAGCCCCGTGACTTATCCAATTATCATACCATAAAGAGATTCAATCCCTTGCTCTTACTCTATAGATGACAAATTAATGAACATCTTCCCTTGTCTTAGGAATTTGGTTGAAAAACCAGGAGTAGCTCTTTTTAGATCTAATTGCCCAAAAATTACGTCCTTTTAATATGTAGTGATCAATCCCTTTGATCCAAACTGATCTTTTTTCACTTAAAATTCTCCAAATTCTCTTTGCCATTAGGAATTTATTGCTCTTGCTAACTGACTCCAACCTTAACCCACCCGCCTTCTTTAATTGTTATATTTACTTCTAGATCACTTTAACAATGCCTCTCTCATTTTTCCTTTTACCCCATAGAAATTGCTTCATCAGTTTTTCCATTATTTTAATAAGGCCTTTTGAGAGAAATATGTAAAAGCACGAATAGGTTTGCATGGACATAATAACAAACTTCAAAAGTTAAAGCTTGCCTTTATAGGAAAGGGTTTTATTTTTCCAAAACCCCAGTCTCTTTTGATTTTTTTTCAATGAGAAGTATACATTCTCCATATCTTAAGTGCCTGGAAGAGATAGGAATTCCCAAGCACAGAAAAGGAGGGTCTTTTTTTATCCCAGTAATTTGTGACAATGAGTCGAAGAGGTGAGCTGCACTTTTGGATAATATAAAATAGCTTTTGTGAAAGTTGATACACAATCTAGACAACTCCTTAAAACTTTGTAGAGTATTCATCAGTATAGAAATTGAAGAAACGTTGGCCTTACTTAGGAGAATAAGATCATCTACAAAACATAAACTAGTTATTGAATCATTTGCAAAATATAAACTAGTTAGTGAAAGCTTCTTACATTTTGTATTATATTTGAAGTTGGAGGAAGATGAAATGTTGTGTTTCAATTTGAGGGTGAGAGATTTTGTGTAAATTAAAAATAGGTAAGGGGAGAAAGGATCCCTTTGCCTAAGTCCTCTTTTGGCTTTAGTCATCTATGTTGGATAACCATTAATCAAAATCCTGAAAAACGTGGTAGTAACACATTATTGAATCCATTTGAGGATATATCATAATTTCCATAGTCTATAGTGAGAAACTCCATCGAATACTATCAAAAGCCTTTTGTAGGTTCCACTTTAATAGCACAATTTTAAGGGATATTACTTTTAGTATACCCTTTTAAAAGCTCCTATAAAATAAGAATATTGTCTCAAATATTTCTATTGCTTATAAATGCCCCTTGATTCTGACTGATGATGAAGTGAAGAACAACTTTCAGCCTATTAGCCAACACTTTGGCAATGATCTTATAGAGAAAATTAGTATCTGAGATAGGTTTCAAATCACTCCAAGTTTCCAGGTTAGGACTCTTGGGCATTATACACATAAATGTCTTATTGATCTCCTTAAGCAACACTCCATTTTTGAAAAAAATCCTGCACAACATCTTTAATAACTCTTCCAGTTTTATCCTAAGTTTTTTGAAATAAAATTCCATTTAGTCCATCTGGACCTAGGGCCTTTGAGCCATTCATTTTGAAAAACACAATCTTTATCTCCTGATTTGTGACAAACCGGATTAAGAAAGATGCTTCTTGTTCAAGGATTGGGGCTATTACAACTTGCCTAAGATCCACTCCCTTTCCTTTAGGGTTAGCTTCAGTTCTTAGGAGATTTTGAAAGAAGTTTCTTGCTTCCCTTGGAGCCTCAACTTTTCCATATATAGTTTCCAAAGTTTTAGATTTGATGGAAGTGATTCTGTTGATATTTCTTCTAGCTGACATTATATTGAAGAAAAATTTAGAACATTTATCCCCATCCTTGATCCAATTAAGTTTGGATCTCTACTACAATAAGAACAATGATTATCCATAATTTGTATATAGTTCTTAAGAGCTTCCTTCTCTTCATTAGCTAGAGTACAATCACTTGGGTTGGCTACCAATGATTTCTGGATTGCTGAAAGCTTTTTACTTGCCTCTTCTATCTCCTTTCTGGTATTATGTCCTCTCCTTACATTTAACACCTTCAGTTCCTACTTTATAGCTTTAAGTTTTTACAAGCAGATAAATTGCTTTGTACCATAAGACTCATACTCTATAACCTTGGAGATAACTTCCTGAAATCCTTCCTCCTGAACCAGAAAGTTGTTGAATTTGAAAGGATGGTGAATACTAACTTTTTAAAACAAATTATCCACCTTGATAAGGGTATGATAAAAAAATTCCAAGGTCTAAAAATTAGACGATCCATTAACTTAACCTAATGTGAAAATTAGATTATGAGTATCGCATACTAACTGAAATGGTACGATACTCATTACTTTTTTTTAACTATTAAAATGCAAAATTTTAGATCTTTTAAACTTAGAACCAAAACATTAGTCTTAGGGCTTAAAATTCAAACCTTTACCCAAACTTTAAGATCTCTACCTCTTAAGTCTTGAACTTTTAAGTCTATAAAACCTAATAATAGTAATCTAACTTTTCCTAGCTAATCATCCCAAAAGTAATTAAAACCTAATACTTTAGATGCAAATGTAAAAGCCTACCCACTTAAACTAAAGTAAAACAATGCTTAGAAGTTTAAAGTCTACTTGTTTCCACTTTGATTTTTTATTTTTGATTTTTAAATTTCGTTTAAAAAGTGTTTATTTGAATTTTTATTTTATATTTTTAGTTTTGGTTTCTTCTAGTTTTTATAACTTATGAAAGCCATAAAAAGCAGTTCTTATTTTCCATTTCTACTTTTTGGCATAATCTAGTTTATCATAAACTAAATATATATTATTTAATTATGTTAATTACTAACAATAATTATGTTAAAAATAAATAATTTAAATTTAATAATTACTTAATAAATAAAATTTAAGATTAAAATATCTTCAAAATGTACGGATTTTAAATAAAATTTTCTTTAATAATTCAAAATATATATTAATTTTTAAGATTTATTATTAAATTATTTATTTCAATAAAATATGATAACTTTTATTTATAATTTGTTAATAAATATTATGTAAGAGATTGAAACAAACCTATTTATTTAATTAATTATAAAATTAATTTATATTTAATTTTATCTAACGTATAATTATTATTAGTAATAAAAATATAACTATATTAACATTACCAATTAAATATATTTTTGTTTTGAAAAAATAAAATTAAAAATTAAAATCGCAACAAAATATGATCTTTTAAATCTTCACTTAATGGCCCAGGTTAAAAGCAAAAGTCCAAAATGTAACTTTTATCGAAAACTCTTGTAACATAACAGTAAAGTCTTATTTGATAGCCAGAATGAGAATGTAAGCTTTATTATCTAATTTATACTTGGTTAGTTACTCAGATTGGATAAAACAGATAATTACAAAACTGAAATGAATTATAAATAATCATAAACTCTTATTCCTACAGAAAATGTGGGTATAAGCTAGAATCAAATATTAAGAATAAGAGACAAGAGATATTATTAGAATAAAAACAAGTTATTTTCAAACTATTGTCAGGGATTATTAGGATACTGATTCTTATCATAATATTATCATCAAAATCACATATTACAATATCTAATGTTAATTTATTAACAATTATTTTAGTTTGTTTCATTTATACTTTTATTCTTATGAAAAATTATTTATAATTATTTAAAAAATAATAATGTTATAAATTATTGAATTTTTTTAATTGTTTATAAAATAAAAAAGTTTAAACCAATTATTACAAAATAACTAAATACGAGGAAAAAAGTTTCGTTATTATTTCTAATATTTAACATCAAATAATAGCATAACTATTAATTTTCTTTAATTTTATACTAAACATGTATAGTCAATAATTTTATTCATATTTCAACTCCTGCTATTTATTCTCATTTCTCTTTTTATTCTGATTCTTTTTGCTGGTTACCGAACTAAATCTTAGTAAGCTCCAATTTAAAGTTCACAACTGAAAAAGTTAATCTACATCAATCCACAATTTTATCCCTATCACTTCAAAGTGAACAATTCTAACATTTAGAAAACCTTAAATTTTGACCTAGCTCAAACAAAAAATTTAAACTCCTTTGTTAACTGCTAGGTCAACTGAGCTGGCGTTTTTAAAATATATTATATTATTTTTGTAGGCCTCTTATATCATGTCATTGCTGACATGGTAAGGTGGGACTCACTTTTTAAAAAATATATCAAAATTTTAATTTACTTAAAAGTGTGGGACCCACTGTTTCTCTCTCTCCTACCTCCTCCTTCTTCTCCTTCTTTAGTAGCTACTTGTCATAACATTCTTCGTCAAACATGTTATTAGGTGAGCTAAAAAAGAGTCTCCTCCTGAAGGTTTCCTCTATGGTTGTCAATGGTCTTAGGCCTTCAGCTATGATATATGCAAAAAAGAACCCATTATATTATCAAATAGAGATATGACAGAATTTGAAATTCTAACAAAATAAAATAAATCTATTGTATTTGCCTCATCAGGTGAGTGGAAAAGTTCAACTTTGGTTCTAAATGGGTGCGGAAGAACCAAGTGAAAAAAACACAAGTTGTAGTTGAGTTGACAAAACACATTCTTCTTGTAAAGTAATCATAGGGCACAAATTATGATGAGAAAATTTTCTTAAGGTCTTCCAAATGTATAGGGAAAGGATTTAAAGATTACTTTGCCAATGAAGGTAGGCAGGCAACAACATACACGTGCAAACTTGCCCTGAGATAGTAACACAAGACTTAATGGTTGAAAGGTAGGAACTAACCAATATTTGCAGCTCTAATACACAGAATCCTTGGTCATAGAGCTAAGAACTGAAGCTAGACTTTGTTTAGTAATGTAATGTACAAGAAAGCAAATATGAAACTTGGAAACTTGTAGCATGAGTGAAACTTAGAGAATTGCTAAAACACACCTTAGAGTAACTACCAGAAAGATATATATTTGACATAAACCAAGTCTACATGACATGCAACTAGAGTGTACTTAGAATTTGACAAGCCATAGTTGCATGTTGTGTTGACATGTTTTTACTTTTTATCAAGTTTCATCTAGAATATGAGAAGGAGCATTATTTTTATGGGGCAGCCATTCTACTGCTTTTGTTTACTGGGTAGTTTCAGTTATATGAACAAGGGAATTGATCCTAAGAAGACAAATTTGTTGATAACATCTGAACCAAAAAGCTTGATAGAATCAAACACTAAGATTAGGATTGGAAAGAGTTGCAAAGTTTTTGACTAATACTAAACTAAACCAAACATACCCACATTCCCACCTAAGTAGGGTATGGGGAAAGTTTTTGACTAATGTGATGCATATATTTCCCTGCATATCTATGAAATTGATTATTCGAGAGACAATCCAGATTGCAACTTTGAAGGAAATATTATAGTTTGATTTTTCAAACTACCCATGAACTAGTCATGCATGAAACTTCTCAGGTATGACATTCTTGGGTGATGAAAGGAATTAAGAGAGAGAGAAATAGACATAACTAACGAGGAGAGCAGTGTTAAAGATTTACTAAGTGGAGCCAACAACACCATCACCACTATAGCCATTTCTTTCATAACCATTGTAGTCATCCCCACCACCCTGTTATAAGGTACTTTCTTCTAGGAGGAAAGTGTTCTTCCTTTTACCAGAGGCATGGTAGCTTGGTATTAAGGATGCTTGTCATGGGATGGCATCATGGCGTCAGAATTTGAGATCTTGCAAAAATATAGGGCATAAATTGTTGGTTGTTTTAATGTTAATGGTGGTCATTTTAGAGTTTGTTAAGGATTTGTTTCTAAAATTTTCCACCATTTTTCGTTTGATTCCTGGGAAAAAAATGCTCTTTGATTTATTATCATTCTCTTAGATTCACTGTTCACGATCCCCCTTATTGTTTCAATTACTTGTAACATGTAACATGAGTCTTTGTTACATATATCAGATCGAACGTGAAAGGGAAATAATGAAGAAAGGCGAAAATACCTAATTTCGGTTCCATAACATTCAGATTGGCTTTCTAAGGCCAAATAAGCGCAAATCCACCGATGCCTTCACGAGATCTACTCACTAGGACGTGGTCAACTTCTTTATGTAGTTTTCTTAAAACATGAACCTTGGAATGGGTAAGAATAACTTTACGTTCACAAATTTCTTAAGCTTTCACGAATGGGTAAGAGTAACTTTACGTTCACAAATTTCTTAAGCAACTACAGGAGAGCTTAACCTATATATATAGCTTTCATTTTGGGGGAAGCCTAACATAGATCCAGTCTATAGTGATTGGGGTCCATTTTTCTCTTGGACTTCAGCCTATTAACTTGTATCCTTTATTAGGTTACTTTATTATCTCTATTTAGATCAAATTTATTTATCATAATCAATAAGTTATTAAAAATAATAAAATGCAATTAATTGTTGTCCACCTATAGAAAAAATATCTAACATTCTCCACTTTGGACAATAATCAATTGCAGTATTGACCCAAGTTTAAAACTAGTTCAAAAATACTACTAAGCCATGTATATTGATGGACCAGTTTTTTTAAAAAACTGATCCAAAGATAATGAAAGCCCATCATTATGTCACCTAAGGCTTTGGATACTAGAAAATATCAAATTCACATGTCATGTGTGATATAGATCCAATACAATCACACATATATAATACCTCACTAACATGAATGAGAAAATGGAGTGTGGCAAACTAAGATGATACCTGTATGATCTTAAATGAATCATCTTTTTATTTGTAGGTCGTAATTTCTCTAAACTTTGTGCCAAACTATATATGCTAAAATGCATCAAAGAATCCTATTTTCTCTCACCGAACGCTAAACTGTATTAAAGAAAACTTTTATGTTCCCTCACTAAATGCTAAATTATGTTAGAGAATATCTTTATAGGACTTTAAAAAGACTTATACCCCCTATGTCATGTTAAAATCCATGGATATTCATATTAAACTGCATGTGTCTTAGTGTCATAGGCTCAAGATCAATATGAATATATGCCCCATGACCTTCAAATGCTTAAGATCGACACAAACCTTAAGAATTTCACATGTATTACCGCAATGTATGACAATACGTATCACTAAGGATAAAAAGATGATCACCTTTATTAATAAACAACCATACTATCATAGTACATCAAAATTTATAAACATACAAAGAGCGAATATAATGATTCCTAACTAATAGTGTCTAAGGACTTCAATACACTCATATTGTATATATGTCTTTCAAACAAAAGGGGTTGAAGTCCTGTAGTTAAAGGATCAACTAACATCTCCTCAGTCCTCAAATGCTCCATCTCAATGTCCCCTTTCTGTATCAACTCCTTTATAGTCAAGTATTTGACCTCTAAATGCTTAGATACTATGATATTCCTATTGTTGTTATTAAACAATACAACAGTAAGATTATAACAATACAATTGGATAGGTCTAGCCATTACCACATATAACTCAGTTATCAAATTCTTGAGCTAAATTACCTGTAAAGCATCCTCATAATATGCTACAAACTCTGTTTGCATAGTCAAGGAAATCACTAGTGTCTGCTTAACACTCTTCTACGAAACTACACCATCTGCTAACTTGAAAATGTAACCTGAAGTGGACTTTCTATCACCCGGGCACATAGCAAAATTGGAATCTGTATACCCTACGAGGTTTATATTGTTGACCCTTTTGTATGTCAACATATGATCATTGGTTCCTTTTAAGTATCCTAACACTTGTTTAACTACATTATAGTGGTTTATCCCTAGATTATCCAAATATCGGCCCAACAATCTAACAGCAAATGCAATGTCCATCCTAGTGCACATCTGGGCATACATTAGGATACCAGCTACACTAGAATATGAAAAATTTCTCATAGCCTCTCTCTATACTTCATTTTTTGGACACTACGCTAAAGATAATCTCTAACCGTAAGAGATAGTTGATATAATAAGTTTACAATCAACCATATTAAACCTTTATAGCATACGTTCAATGTATGCGCTTCGCAAAAGGCCCAATAAGTATTGAGATCTATCCTGTGAATCTGCATACCTAGGACAAAAAATGCTTCACCAAGGCTATTCATATCAAAATGCTTAGCTAAAAGTTGCTTATCCTTATGCAACTTTATGGTACAATCATTCGATGCGAGCAATATATCATCCACATACGAAAATCAAAAGATAACTTTACTTCCACTGACTTTGTAGTCCAAGCATCTTTAAACTTTGTTTTCCACAAAACTAAAAGAGGTCAAAACCTCATCAAACTTAAGGTACCACTGTGTGAAAGCTTATTTCAAACAATATATCAATTTCTCAATTTGCAAACCTTGTTAGTCTCTTCTCGATCCTAAAATCCTTTAGGTTGATTTATATAGACCTCTTTATGAAGGTTCCCATTAAGGAAAGCAATCTTGACATCTATCTGATGCACCTTCATATAATAATGAGCTACTATTGCAATAATCACTTTGAATATAGCTTTAGAGGATATCAAAGAGAAGGTAACATTAAGATCAACCTCTTTTCTCTGAGTGAACCCCCTGGCAACCAACTAAGCCTTAAACCTCTCAACTTTACCCTAAGAGTCCTTCTTGGTCTTAAACCACCATTTACAACTGACGGGTTTTGTAGTGTTGAGGCAAATCAACTAGCTCCCATACCTTGTTATGTTTCATAGATTGCATCTCGTCCTTCATTGCATCTCACCACAAATCTGCATAAGGTCCAGAAATAGTTTCCATAAAAGTAACTGGATCCACAACATATATAATATCATAGTCTTGTTCACCCAAATTGACTATGTAATTAGATGGAATAGCAGGTCGTCTCACTCTAGTGGATTTTCGCAGCTACATTGGTTTTTGTACCCTAGGAAACTCTGTTTTTATAGGTATAAGTTCCTGTTCTTGTACAAACATGGTACTTAAACCTAGATCCACTGGACCTGACTGTATGAGTGGCAGATATGAAATGATCGTAGTATCTGTCCTACTATTGTTTAAAAGGTGAGAGGGCCCATCCTCATATAGGCATTGTATTCCAAAAACTTAGTTGTTTGCAATTCAACTATTATAGCCCCCCTTTCTCTATAGTAAAATCTATAGCTTTAGAGTATTCTAGATATCCAACTAAATAGCAACAAGTAGAATGAGCATGCAATTTGCTTTCATAAGGATTATACAATCACACCTCAACAGGGCAACCCCATACATGAATGTGTGAAAGACTAGGCTTTCACCCTTCCAGAAGTCAAAAGGCATCTATAGCGCTAACTTGCTTGAGACTCTGTTAAGTATATATAATGTTGTCTTTATGGCTTCATCCTAAAGATAATTAGGTAGGTCAGTCCTGCTTTACATTAACCTCACCGTCCTTTAGGTTGCCGTTATGCCTTTCGATCACACTATTTTACTCAGGACTACCCGACATAGTAAACTAATTCATATTCTAAACAATTCCATATATTTGAAAAACATACCATTTTCTTGTCCTTAAATACCATGGTTTCCATAATACTCTCCTTTACAGTCAGATATAACAATCTTGATGGATTTTCACAATTAGTTCTCAATCTCAGTCTTAGGCTATGTTTGGTTAGAGATTTATTAATGTAATGAAATGGAATGTAATGTTGTTCCATCTTTTGAGAGGAGGGTTTATAATCTAATCAAATGAAATGGAATGGAAGAGGAGGGTTTCATATTACATCTCATTCCATCCTAAATAGTAAAAATGAAAAACCTCTGATTTGGAGGGTTTAGGATTGAATGTAAAATGATAAACAATTTTACATTATATTACATTATAACCCTTCATCTAAATAACATTTCACTATATTACATTATGAACCCTTCCTTCCCTCCCTATAACATCCATTTACATTACATTCCATTATAAATAATTTCATTCCATTCCATTAAAAACCTCACGTCCAACCAAACCTAGCATTAAAGATCTTGAACTTATCAAGAACTTTAGCCTTTTTCTTAAGCAAGAACACATAATCCTTACAGGAATAATGATCAATAAATGTCAAAAAAATTAAAATTGCATAATGGAGTTATATAAGGACCACCAATATCTATATGTATGAGATTCAACAAGCCAAATACTCGAGTTGACCCCTTTTTCTTTATTTTGGTTAACTTACTTTTGAAACAATCAACACATGTTTCCAAATCATCATAATCTATAGTTGGGAGAGTGTTTTCCTTTATCAATGTCTCAACTCTACCTTTGGAAATGTGACCTAAGCATTTATGCCACAACATGTATGACATTTCCTTTATCAGTGGTCTCTTTCGAGTAACAAGTTCAACAATATATGAAGAAGCATGCATTTCATGATTGTTAAGACACATTTGATATAATCCATATGACAAGAAGATAGTTTCAATATGTTTTGCATTAAAGGATAAGTATACACCTGAATAATCAATAACAAAACAATAACCTTCTTTGTCTAATACTAATATAAAAATTAGATTATGTCTAAAAGATGGTATATAAAATGTTTAACGTAATATAAGTACAAACCCCTCATCAAGGTTTAAACATACATCCCCTACATACAAAATATTAACTTCTTCATTGTTGTCGACCATCAATTTCTCCTCCCCTTTGGTTCACTTACTCTTGGATTTGAATCCCTACATAGTGGAAGCAACATGATTAGATGCTCCACTATCTAGCCACCAAGAACTGCATGTGGCTATAACAAGATTGAATTCATGAATCATATAAGTCAAGGAGTCACTTGACAGTTTTTGCTTGACTTTCCAGACTTTATATTTCTGGCAGTTAGATTTTTTATATCCTTGCTTCTTACAAAAGAAACGACTCATATTCTTAAAATCTTGTGGACCCTTTGTAATACTAGACTAACCAATTTGTAAATGCGATGAGGATTTATATTTCTTACCTTTGAACTTTTAAGGCTTAGCCTTTCCCTTTCCTTTGATTGCAAACAAAGTTGTATTAGAAGTGTTCTTCAGTTTCCCCTCCTCTACAATACATCGAGAAATCAAGTCATTAATATCTCAAGCCTCATCTTGTGAAATATAAGTAGTGACCAACATACCAAACTCTAGCAAGAGTGTATTTAGAGCTTGGTGCATTATCAACGGAACATAAATCAGAATATCTTTAAGCTTACTTTGGAGGTGAGCCATCTTTATTATGCAGTCCTGCACTCTACCTTCTCCAGTGTACCTCATAGAGAACAAGTCTTTGATCAAAGTACTCAATTCAACATTAGACGAGACTTTGTACCTCTAGAAAACATTATCCAGAAACTCTCTCATTATGTTAGCATCCAGTAGTTTACTTAGTAAATGATCCAAGATTGACCTCTTAATGATCAGATAACACTTCCTGTTTGACCACTCTCACGTTGCAAAAGTTGTCTCATCAGCTTCCAAGTTGATGGAGTTGAGTAGAGATGGTTTACTTGTCAGCATGCCCATGATGATATCCCTCATCTCCTAGGCAAACTCTAAATCCTTTTTCCACTTCTTAAAATTAAAATTGGTCACAGTTTCAATGGTAACACTATTGTTGTTGACAAGAAAAGCGACTGCAAAATGATAATGTAAATATCAGCACAAATACATAATAACAAAAATACTCAAAGACTTGAAATAATAGTTTTATCGAAAATTATTTACATATATTATGAAACACCTAAGCCCGTATACATTTCTAATAACCCACGATTTTAATATTTTCAAATACAAAAGGAAAAGAGCAAATTTCCAATGTTTCGAAAATGCACCGAATGCTACAAAAAGACGGTTTTGTTTTGTCACAATCTTATTGGGTGGGGACTGGGGCCACTCTTATTAGGTATAGGTAGTCTGAATGCAGAGAAAGGAAAAGAAAACGTCCACAAATTGTTTTGTTATGTTCCTCTAGTTTGAAGTCTCCCTCGGCGACTATAATAAATACAATACTATACATCTCCTCATCACAGCCGCTACTTCTATTGCCCAAGAATTTCACTCTCTCGCTCTTCAATATTTTAAAAGCAATAGGCGTTAGTATGATCTCATGTTACCGCCAGTTAATCACCGAACTGGCGACGCCAAGAGTTTCAATTCAATCTCCAGGACGACCAACAGAAGTCTTGATCCTTTCTTTCAATCCAAACTCCGCGACACTACAACCAGGAATTCGGGTTCGATCTTCAAGGCATGCAAGGTCGTTTCCAGTGGAACCGGCGGTTGGGACGAGCAGAGGATGGGAGCAGTCTGACGGCGGGGAGAAAGAAACTGCGAAGGTGGGACCCTGTTCGTACTCGATAGGGAGTCATCTGATAGTGGGGAGAAGAGCGAAGGGAGATCAGAGATTGGAGGTGGCGGTTGCGGCGGCGGTTACAATGGTGTTGGGTG
>JAOSBO010000008.1:25068395-25083313 GCA_027563915.1 Erythroxylum rotundifolium
TGAATTAGGAGTCAGCAAATGCATAAATACTTAAGAAAGCAGGGCCAATTCATAGTATAAATCTGGTTCAATCAATTGGCCTCAGATGGATTTAATCCTTTTGGTAATATGAGTAATTCATATAGCATGTGGTTGGTGATTCTAGTCCCATATAATTTACCTCTATGGAAGTGTATGAAGGAGCCTTTTATGTTGTGGTCTTTGCTTATTCCAGGACCTACTGCTCCTGGTAAGGACATCGATGTTTATTTGCAACCATTAATTGATGAATTAGATGATTTATAGGAATATGGATTACAACCTTTTGATGTTGTTGAAGGAAACACATTTAAATGCATGCTGCTATATTATGGAGTATATGGGTCATCGTCGTTATTTTGAACATGGGCATAGATGGAAAAGAAGTAAATAGTTTAATTGTACATTTGAGTTAGGTGAAGCTTCATTGCAGTTCTCGGGTGATGATATTGTTTACTAGCTATCACATTTGGGTGACATTACACCTGGCAAAGACCTGAGTAATAGAAGGTATAAAAGACATGATATTGAACTGAATTAGACTAAAAAAAGCATATTTTTCAACTTGCTATATTGGAAGGAATTATTATTGAGGCACAATCTTGACTTCATATATATGGAGAAAACGTTTGTGAGGTCATTTTAGGGACTGTCATGGGAATTGATGGGAAATATAAAGACACTATTAAGGCTAGACTAGTCTTAGAAGACATGAATATTAGAAAAGATTTGCATTTGAGAAGAAGAGATGATGGTTCATACTTTATTCCCTCTGCTTGTTACAATGTGTCAAAATGTGAGAAACAATCATTCTGTCAGTTCCTCTAATTAGTCAAATTTTCTGATGGGTATGCACCTAATATAGGCCATTGTGTGAATGTTAAAGAGGGAAAAGTGTCAAGGTTGAAAAGTCATGATTGTCATGTACTTTTACAACGACTACTTCCTGTTGGAATACATGGGTGCTTACAGAAGGATGTGTCCATTTCTTTGGGCCAAGTGGGAGAGTTTTTTAAGCAATTATGTTGCAAGACACTTAAAGTTGAAGAGCTTTATAAATTGGAGAAAGACATAACATTGATTCTATGTAACCTTGAACTATTATTCCCCTTACTGTTTTTTGATGTTATGTTCATTTGGAAATCCACTTACCATATGAAGCAAAACTTTGTGGACTGGTTCAATTTCGATGGATGTTTACGACTGAAAGGTAATCTATATTAAATTCAACAAGTTTTTCCTATGTTATTTGTTTGTAACAATTCCTAAGTTTATAACTATTTATATTCAAGTATTTATGCTCTCTTAATCATTATGTACATAATAGAGCTCGACTAGAGGGGTTTATTGTAGAGGCTTATGTAACAAATGAATGCTTGACTTTTTGTTCAATGTACTTAACTAATGTGGAGACAAGATTTAATAGACCAGAACATACCTTTGATTTTAATGACGATAGTGGGTTGTCTATTTTCTTCCAAAAAGTTAGGCCATTTGGTGTGGGTAAATATGTGGAGTTAACTAAAGACAAATTCAAAATTTCCCATTGGTATATTTTGAACAATTGCGAGAATGTTGATACATACATGGAGTACGTATATTCTTTTTCATTTAAACAATCATATTACAATCTCCTTCATTAACTCTGAGATTTTACTATATTTTTTTGTTTAATAGAGAGCACAAAGACATAATTCATAACAAAGGGATCATTAATGTTAAAGAAAGATATAGGCAAAAGTTTATATCTTGGTTTAAAAATCGAGTAAGTTTCATATTAATTACATACTATGAAAATATGAGAATATGTCTCATCCTCATATTTATATTTAATTTGTCATACAGATGATACGATTATATAATCGTAACGTACAAGAAGCGACAACAACATTATATAGTTTGGCATATGGCCCTCATATTTGAGGGAAAAAATACACAGGTTGCATTGTTAATGGGGGTGCGATATCACATACAAGATCGAGATAGTCGAGTTAGAAGTCAAAATAATGGAGTTGTTGTTGAAGGATGTCATGACGACGAAATCATTGATTTCTACGATGTCATATCTAAAATTATAGAGTTGCATTACATCAAGGATAAGAAGGTTGTTCTACTTAAATGTAAATGGTTTGATCTAACTGACATAAGAGTGAACGGGCATATTACTAGAATAAATGTTAGTAAGACATGGTATGATAATGATCCTTTTGTCCTTGCAAGTCAAGCCAAACAAGTTTTCTACATCAAGGATGCTGTGATGGGTGGCAATTGGAAGATTGTTCAAAAGTTTCAACAAAAGAATGTCTTTGATTTTTGTAAAAGGGATATTGGTGAATTGGATGAGGATGCTGATGAAGTCTATCAAGATATTGGATTGGAGATCAATAATGAAGGCATTCCAGTAGAAGATGCAGATATATCATCATTCCATAGGACATATGTCGAGCCCAACATGGTTCAACTGGATGAAGTCCAGCCCATCTAATCTTATAAACATATGAAGACTATACTCAGGATGACTTTAATGACATTGACGATACTTTGCTCAAATATATTAATGATGAAGAATCAAATGATAATATACTTAATGATAAGTTTTTTCATCTTGATCATGATGATTGAATCTAAGTTTTATTATTTGTATTGTTTCAAATTTTAATAAGATAATTGCCTTATGTTGTTGATGTTTTAGTTATGTTAATTTATGATGACGAGAAGCATATTTTTAATGTTTCACTTATGTTTTTGCTGATGTTGATTTTCAAAATCTTGGTCATGACAATTTCTGTAAATAAATTGTTTTTGTTTTTTGAAATGTTAAGAAGATAATTGCCTTATGTTGTTGATGTTTTACACAGGTTTATTGTAATGGCAACTAGTAGAAACAAAGGAAAGAGGGTGGTAACGACAGATGAAGTTTCTCCCACAGAACAACCAGCAGTTGCATCATCGAATAAGGAAAGTCAGAAATAACCTTTACCAACATTGTTTGGTAGTCATGAGGGATCTTTAGGTATGTTATTGATAACCAAACATATTTACATTTATGCTCTCATTACATGTTTAGTGTGTTTTTCTCATTATGTGTTTTTTTTTCAGGTTCCAATATTGGCATCAGAAAATGAGGTAGAGGTAAGACAAAAGGAGCTAAATTGCAATAAATTAATGGTGCAATGAATACCAAGTTGTCAGTGACGATTGACCCATGCAACGATGCCTAGTCGATAAGATCCAAGTTGCAAAATTGGCCAGTGAGTTAGGAGTCATTGTTCACAATGAGTTGCCTTACCTTTAGCATGTCACGCAGTTGAAGGAAGACAACTTCCTGCAAAATGCTTTGGACAAAGTTTTAGTAATATTTCAATTCATTTCACTATATGTATTGTGATTTTACTTAACTAAAATAATAACTTAACTTATACATTTTTTTCATAGATGAAGCTCAATATTGTTGATATTGTCATGCCTAAGGGTTCAAGCAGTGTTAGTTCAGTATTGAAACAAAGGGTGAAGGATCATGAATATCGACTTCATAAATATTATCAATCTTTCCCTTCTGATGAAGAGGCAAGGAGAAATGTTTCAGAACGGGTGACTGAAGAAAATTGGAATGGAACGTGTGATTATTGGCTTCAGCGAAGGTTCAAGTTTTTTTTTTCTCTTCATATCTCCTTCCATTAATTATGTTTATACTTCTCATAACTACTTCTCTTAATTTAGGAAAAGTGTGAGAAAGCCAAAGCCAATATAGTAAAAATGAAGACTCCTCACAACACCAGCTCCAGATCATTTGTCATTGTCCGATAAGAACTAGTAAGTGTAACGTTTTCAATTTATTATTCTATTTTTAATACAATAAATTTTAATTGGTTATAAATTTTTAAATTCATATTATTGAGTCAAACACAACTCCAAGGGCAAGAGTGTGATAGGATCATACTGTATAAGCACACAAACTGCAAGGAAGGTTAAGGCTGGACGTCTAAAAAGACAGTAATTATGTAAGTACAAATAAATTAATATTACAATTTATTTTTCTATGTAATAGTAAGTAATAATTTTTTAGTTAACTCATTTTTTTACTTTAAATTATAGGATAAGATGTAGGAGTTGTTGTAGACGTTATTGGCTAAGGGGAATCAACCCAACGTTGATGACATTTGTAAAAATGCCCTTGGTACACAATCAGGTTATGTCAAAGGTCTTAAGTATGGCCTTAGGCCTATTGGTGCTTCTTCGTCACAATTAGCATATGTCATTACACTTCAAGAGGACAACTAGGCACTGAAGACTAAATTACGACGTATGGAAGATAAGTTACAATGTACAAAAGACAAGTTAAATCATAATGTAAAAGAAGTTAACAAGCTTAAAAAGTTGGTAAAAAAATTACTAGGCTCAGCATATGCCAGTAACAATGACGACAATGACGAGTCTTAGTTTGTGTATGACTTGTAATTATTTTTTTATAAAATACATTCCATTTTTAATGTTTATTTTATTTCAATTTATTATTATTTAAAAACTATGTCACTAACATTAATTATAAAATAAATGATTTAATATTTTAAACTGTCTTAAAATTTGTAATAAATTAAAATAAATTCGTTTTTAATAGCTATAATAAAATCGTCACAAAAAGTCATTAACTACATATATAGGAATGTCGTTAAAAACATTTTGCTACAATACATTTTAGTAGCTAAAAGTATTTTTCTACAAAACCAAAATCGTCAAAAAAAACTATTAGCTACTAAAATCAAAATCGTCACAAAATGTTTTTACCTTCGTTTCCAGAGACGTCTATAAAAATATTTCCCTACAACAGATAATTAGTAGCTAAAACTATTTTAATACCAATGTCACTAAAAATAACTACCTATGAATATAGTTTAGTAGGGAAAAACATTTAGCCACTAAATAGAAAGGTTGCACAAACCTATATACGACGTTCATTATTCTCGTCGCTATATGTTTTACCAACAAATCATTTGTGTTGAAAAAATGTTTTGGAGATGATTTTGGAAAAATATGGTGGATTTTGTTTTGTTACCTGGATTCAGCAACGATATTTTTTCGTTGCAAATACTTAGCGATGTTTATTTTTGTCCCTAAATGTTATGTTTGACGTAGTGAAAGGACATATTTGCTTGTTTACACTTCTAAAATTCCATTCTATAAATGACAAGATAAACTAATGAAAATGCCAAAATCTTATACAATTTTGATCTTTTGTTTACAAGTTGCAATAGTCTCCATACCATTGTTTATGTGGCAATCTTCTGTTATGTGTTGCTATGTAGTTTGCAAAACCTTGACATCTTAACTCTTTCTTTTGTACAGAGCATAAAAACAACAAAGTTTTGTTAGTGCTTGACCCTTAAGTTTTGATAGTGAAATCGTACAAGCATTGACGAGTCTCAATTAATATTTGATACTCGAGATGATGAAACAAAGTAAAGACTTACAAGTAGGTAAGGAAAGTATATGCATTAGTATATATTGGCAGAAATCTTCGATAAGATGTAAGATTCAAATATGAGACCAAAAGATGAGCTCGAGATAAACTTTAAGTTAAAGGTTAGTTGGATCATATATTCGAGGGAGACACGTGAAATCTTTGGACTTAGCATGTGCTCAGATAGATAGATCATGAATAATGGACTTAACAAGAGTAAGCAATGGATTAGACTAGTATGCTATGAAAAAAGTTAGGCTTGAATGACTCATCATCAATAGATAGAGATAAAGAGCAGGTGTTGGATGATTTGGCAGATAGATCACAGTAGATTTATATCAACTTTAAAAGATAAAGATAATCACTACAATAGGATAGATTATTAGTTAAGTTTTTGGCAACAAATTGAAAATTGTTGCCAAATGTAGACTTTTGATGAAAATATTTCATTTTGTAGGCAAAAATCTCAAATTTAGCAATGTTAAAGTAAATTGTCAGAAAAGCGAATTATTTAGCGATGATTTTTACAAGTTGTCGCTAAAAGTGGCTAATTTTGCAACAATTTACTTATATTCTCGCCAAAGATCGACCCTTTGATGACAATAATGTAAAACGTCAGTAAGTATTCAAACTTTTGGCGAGGAAATGTATAATACGTCAACAAATGTGGACTTTTGGCTACTAAACCTTTAAATTGTCGTAAAAAGTGTAGATTAAAGAATTATGTATTAATAATGTTAATTTGTCAATGGTAAGTGTGCTTAATAATCCTAAGGTTAATTATAATTGACATTTATATATGATTTTCATATTTTTTTACTTATGTTTTCTTTTTAAATTTGTTTAAATATATAGTTAATGCATAAAAACTCTATAAATTTTCTTTTTAGATATTAAAAGGTAAGCATACCTAAAATTTGACATATTAATAAGATTTAAATTTAATAAATTTAGCTTGACTATTATTCTTAATCATTAATATTTATTAACAATAAAATAATAATACTTTAAAAAATTGAAAATTGTAAGCAATCTAATATAATGATGTACAACTAAGTAATAAAAGATTGTAATTAGAACTTTAACAATTATTACAAACATAGAAAAACGAAAACAAAAACAACAACATCAACACCCAGTATAAATCTCACTGATACACAGAGTCTGAGAAGGTCCAATTATACGTAGCCTTACTCCTCATTAGTAAACATAACAATACATAAAGCTTCACGGTTATTCCATCAGAAAGGAAATGAGACAATTATTTTTTCAGATTTTAAGTGACATAAGAGTCTATAAAGATAAATGAGTTTGCTATGTCTAAATTCTCAAGAAGGCTCCTTGTATGTTCAAAGGCATTAATTGAAAATGTCAAATATCTTTCCTCAGGTGTTGGGTTATTGACATCTTCTTTCAACAACTTCTTGGCTATAACTAAACTTGTAAAGGATACATCGGATGAATCCCCACATGCAGTATGGATCACTGAATTAGATGAGCTGGTAATGCAATGTTGATATGTGTTTATTATTGATACATTTAATCATTTATACTTAGCGATTAATGATATGAAATTACTTAAAATACTCACTTTAATTCATATATGATTTTAGGTAGAATTTGGAAATAAAGAAATTAAAGTGAGTCAAAAGTACGATATTTGTCCTAATTTTTAAAGATTAATTTTTACTTGCCTCCATGAAGCAGGAATGATAAATATTGGAGCAGGAGACTAGTGCCAAGAAAGATGGGCCATATGTTACAAAGAAGACTAAAGACAAAGTATGTACAGTCCATGAGCTAAATGACAACGTGAATTAAATGCAAGCAGCATGTGCTTCATGCAGCAAAATGACATGGAAGACGAGCAGAAGCATGAATAAAACCACGCAAAAGCCAAGTGACGAAAAGAGCCAAAACACACAGCACCATATGGACCAAATCGTAATATGGAAATAAGGAGCAGAAAACGATGACGCATAGCCAAGGAAGGAGCAGAAACGTAGCGTAGCAACATTGGCCGGCACAAAACGCATAGTAGCGACGGAAACAGAGAGGAGGAGTGAGTGAAAAGTGTACTGTAGATGGACCAAAAACCATCCATCTTAATTCGTCAAATCAATAAATAGTAGCGTGAATGAGAAGAGTGAGTAGTAGCTTGGACATTAATCTGTAATTATCAATCAGTGAATAGTGTAGTGAATAGTGAAGTAGAGAAGGTAGTGATAGTGAAAGGAGAATAAAAAGGGTTTTCGGTAGGGTATTTTTATGGAGCTTGAAACATTTTTCTAGGAGAAACTCATGGAATGGTAACGTTATGACGCTGATTTGAAGGCAACATTGACGCCAACAACTTAGGTTAAACATTTTTTCTTATTTTTGCTGTTTCTTTCTTTTATTAGAATTGATTATGTTATCTTGTATAAATTGATTGAGTATTTAAGTGATGATGATTTTAATGTTCTATTGAATGGTTTTTCATAAAAACCCATCGCTAGAATAGAGTAAAATTCGTAATTGTTGTATTTCCTATTCATGTGTATCAATTAATGGTTCTGAATCATTAGAGATAACATATGTTAAATAATTTGAGCTTATGTAATTATCACTTAGATTGGTCTATTTTTCTGATTTATATTGCGGTTGTCTGGATAAACTTAGAGAACTTATTTTAAGTTTCCTAATAACTAGGGTTAACTAACAAGCACTTCTTGATTAATTACGATCTAAGAAAAAATTGGGATTAACAAAGCTTAACTAGGGTTAACTAACAAACACTTCATGATTAATTACGATCTAAGAAAAAATTGGGATTAACAGAGCTTGTTATTAATCTACGACCGATAACTGCTAAGAGAGATAAAAAAATAATAAATCAATGAATTGTACTTAATTAGGGTGTAGGCCGAGATTGAACTAAAGAACTAGATCCTTACTGAATTCCCCAAAATTTATCATTTTTCTATAATTTGTTTTCATTAGGTTTATTTTATTTTGTTTTCTTATTATATCCAAAACCCCCATTACCTAAACTTCAATTAATTTTATTTCATAGGCTAACCGAACACTCTCTGTGGGATCGACCTAGACTCACCATTACTACATTAATAGTCTAATTATTTTATTTTGACTAGCGTTACGACACGTCGGTAAATTTGGGGCCGTTGCCAAGGAGTGCAATGTTTTAGATTTTGTTTATGATTTTAATGGGTGTTTTATATATATTTGTTCGTAATTGGTTTCTTTTCAATTATTTCATGATCTTTTTTTATTTTGTTTTGTGTTTTTGTTTTATAAAAATTTAAAAAATCATGGATGGAAGTAATTTTTTCTTTAATTCATATTCTCAATCCTATAATAATGTTTGGACTGATCAACCTAACTTTTGTTATGGATAGGATAATAATTGTAATTATTTCCATGATAGTTTACAAGAAGCACAACAATTTCCGTACATAACAGAATCTTCCTATCAAGACTCAAGTACATCCTTGGAAGAATTAGTTAATGTGTATGTTGCTAACACTTTGCAATTCTAATAGGAAACAAGTTCTAGAATACAAAACTTGACAAACCAGGCGGATTGATTGATGGAGGTTATCAATCGCCTAGCATCACAAAGTAAAGAGATGCAACAATATTAACTTGAGGAGTACCTGACGGATATTAGTGAGGAAACTTTACAAAGTGATGAGGAGCTTGAGAAT
The DNA here is from genome assembly GCA_027563915.1 of Erythroxylum rotundifolium. Lineage (NCBI taxonomy): Eukaryota > Viridiplantae > Streptophyta > Magnoliopsida > Malpighiales > Erythroxylaceae > Erythroxylum > Erythroxylum rotundifolium. Next base: position 25,077,579 of record JAOSBO010000008.1, read on the forward strand.
TTTAAGGTCAGTTCTCAACAAATTCCTAGCGTAGAAGAAGTTGAGAAGGAGCTCGAAGCAGGAAAAGATACATTTTTCTGTCTCAAATGTAAAAACTGAGTTAATGATTAATGTTGAGACCGACTCTTTAGTTTTACCTAACAGGTTAGAGGAATTAAATGAAGAAGAAAAAGCCAAAGAGACGTTCAAAATATTTTTGGAGTTTATGAACTCAGTCGAGATTGAGAAGATGAGGATAGGGAAGACGTTGAATGGCGATGATGATCAACTAAGGCCTTATCCAGAACAACCTCGAGTGGAAGAGGAGCCATATGTGACACCTAAAGATCACAATTTTATCACGTGAGGGGAAGAAAGAGTCGAGGCAGCAATCCTAAACAAAGACATTTCTTGGGAGGCAACCTAAAGGAAGTAAAATTTCTTTTCTTTACATATTCATATTTATTTCGTTTATTCAAGTGTGTTTCTTTGTTGGTTTGTTTTTGCTTGTTTTTAAGTTTTCAATCAAAATGAGAGAAAGAATAAAACAAAAAGAGAAACATTTGCTCGTTTTCTATTGCTTCTTGGATTATTTAGTCACGATTAGAGAATGAATTGACTAGATACTTTCATTAAAAATTTGGCATGATCTTTTTCTCTTGTGATTGGTTGATATGCATTATTTTTAGAAGAGAAGTGATTAGTGGTAGACAAAGCCGGTGAGATTTTGAGCCTTATTTGACTGACACCTTCATATCAGTCTCATTGTCTTTTGATAATGTGTGACCTTCATAACATGAACATCCTGATTTTACGTTGAATTTCTTTTCGAGACCACATTTTTATCACATGCATTAACATGGATATGAATAGGCATTCTTTGTTTCTGAACTACATTAACCAAATAGTCTACCCTATTGACATGATTTTTCCCTTATTAACCCCCTTGAACTCTATACCTTTCTTTTTGTATCAGCCATATTACAGGCTTTATACTTAACGAAATGTCCTACCTAAGCCATAAAGCTAGTGGAACATTTGTGATTGTTGAGTTTGTGGATGTACAAAAGTGTAAGTTTTGTTATGTCTTATCATTGAAATTCTCATGTTAATGTAGTTTATTTTAATTTTTATAAGGAAAATAAAGAAAGAAAAGAAAATGGAAAAAAGAAAAGAAAAAGGAAAAGAAAAAGAAAAAAGAATGAAAAAATGGAAAAATATATGTTTAAATAAATATATCTAGAAGCAAATGCATATGTGTTGAAAAGTTGTTTATGATGAATGCATTCTCCTAAAGATCTGATGAATGAGTTATTTGAGTATATTAGATATAAGGTAGATGTTGTTTCTAAAGGTTCAGTTATTGTGGTTTCAATATATTGTTGACATCAATTGTTTAAGTGATTTCTTCAGATTGGTGTATGAGAGTTTAATGAAGTTGTGAAATATAAATGTTGCATTTATCATAGCTGGCGGTGCCCAATTTTTGATGAGTATTGCTTTATTTCACCAGTTTTGATTACTTTCATGTTAGTTGACCCAAATACATCTCACCTTACCTTTACCCATATTACAACCTTAAAAAGTCTTCTGATTCATAATTTTGCATGTGAGCATTAGTAGTGGAGAAATAAAATAATATGCAAAGTTATGGATTATCATAGTCATGAATGGTATTGAGTGTACCTATAGATATATTTTACTTAAAAACATTTTCTAAGTCTACCATTAGATTGCTTAGTTTTTGAAGATGATGTTTATTGATTGATCGTGAGAAGAAGCATTGAATGTTGAATTATTTTATAATTTTTGAAAGTCATTCATCTTTGGTTATGATTATATTGTCTTAGAAAATATGTGAATTGAGTAAATATTTTGGGACCCCTAAGAAATCAAACTCTGCCTTACATAAAGTTTCCAGAGTATGATTAACCTCTAGATTTGAAATCAATGCTTATATATCTAATATTGGTCATAATTTACAAGAACATTATGTAGTCTTAGTAAGAGGGGGAAGTGTTAGAACTTCTTTATAATTTGTAGATGTTTTAATTTGTAAGTAAAGAATTAGGGGTGGGTGTAGATAAGTGGATCAAGGCAGTGAATTGTGAATCCATGATACATGATTTCAATTTGAGCTTAATTTGGATGTTTTGCTCGAGGACGGTCAAAATCTATGTGTGGTGGAAATTGATATGCGTTTAATTGTTAATGCATTTAATCATTTATACTTAGAGATTAATAATATGAAATTGTTTAAGATACTCACTTTAATTCATATATGATTTTAGGTACAATTTGAAAGCAAAAAAATTAAAATAGGTTAAAAGTACGTTATTTAGGTTATTTTTGAAAGATTAATTTTTATTTGTCTTTATGAAGTAGGAATGATAAATATTGGAGCAGGTAATTAATGTCAAGAAAAATGGGACATATGTTACAACGAAGATTAAAGACAAAAAATGCAGCGGTCCATAAGCTAAACGACAGCATGAATTAAATGCAAGCAGCATGCGTTTCATGCAAGCAAAACGACGTGGAAGAGGAGCAAAAGCATGAATAAATTGACGCAAATTCCAAGTGAGGAAAACAACCAAAATGCACAGCACATATGGACCAAAACGCGACGTGAAAACACGGAGCAGGAAATGATGACGCACAGCCAAAGAAGGAGCAGAAAACACAGCGTAGCAATATTAGCCGGCATAAAGCGCAGAGCAGCGATAGAAACAGAGAGGAGGCGTGAGTAAAACGCGTACTGTAGATGCACCAAAAACCATCCGTCCTACTTGGTCAAATCAATAAATAGTAGCGTGAATAGGGAATGGCGTGAAGAGAAGAGTGGCGGCAGAACAAATCGGGAATGGAGGTGGAGTGAATAGTAGCTTGGACATTAATCTTCATGAATAGTGAAGTAGAGAAGGTTGCGGCAGTAAAAGGAGAATAAAAGGGGGTTTTTGGTAGGGTATTTTTATGGAGCTTGAAACATTTTTTCTAGGAGAGACTCACAGAGGGGTAACATTCTGACGCTAGTTTAGACGCAACATTGACTCCGGAGGCCCAAGTTAAGTATTTTTTTATTGTTTTTATTGTTTATTTCTCTCATTAGAACTGATTATGTTATCTTATATAAATTAATTAGGTATTTGAATGATGATGATTTTAATACTTTATTGAATCATTTTTATGAAAACCCATTGTTAGAATAAAGTAAAATGCGTAATTGTTGTATTTCATATTCATGTGCCGCTTCTAATAGTTTCGAATCATTAGAGATAACATAAGTTAAATAATCTGAGCTTGTGTGATTATTGCCTAGATTGGTCTATTTTTTTGTTTCATAATGCAATTGCCTAAATAAACTTAGAGAGCTTATTTAAGGTTTCCTGATAACTAGGGTTAATTAACGAGCACTTGTGATTAACTAGGATCTAAGGAAAAATTGGGATTAACAAAGCTTGTTGTTAATCTACGACCAATAATTGCTAAGAGAGATAAAAGAATAACAAATCAATGAATTGTACTTAATTAGGGTAAAGGATGAGATTGAACCAAAGAACCGGATCTTTACCGAATTTCCAAATTTTATCATTTTTCTTATGTTTTCTTTAATTTATTTTCATTAGGTTTATTTTATTTTATTTTATTATTAAATCCAAACCCCCCATTACCTAAATATCAATTAATTTCTTTTCATATGCTAACCGAACACTCCCTGTGGGATTGACCTAGACTCACCACTGCTATAGTAGTAGTCTAGTTATTTTATTTTGACTAATGATATGATGCGCCGGTCATATGCCCTTCCGCTGAGACACAATTAGTATGGAACATAAATAGCTAGTTAAGTGATACTATATTACGAAGCCAAATTTGAAAACATTCATATCTGATTGAGCAGATATAGTAATTGGAATCGATGATTGATAAAAAACAATCGATTGCCTTATTCTTATACCAGCCATTAGGATATTGCCACTGTTTCCATTTTGATCTATATTCTCTTAAAGATTGGAGTAAGCTTTACATTAGACATACTATATACAATCAAACGTTCATTTAATAGCTTGCTATGAAGCAAATAAGGTACAAATAATTAAGGAAGAGAGGTAATTCAGATGATACTAAAAATCTTGAAAAAGAAGATCAGTCATGGAAGGCAAGTGGTGATTAGTGTATGATGACAAAATTTCTGCTTTGATTTTCTGCACTAGGTAGAATTTTCCCACATTCCTCCCATCGGAGCTCATTTATGCCATCAGAAACCAATTGCCACGTCAACATTACTCGATGAATTGATGTTAATAGTTTAATTATGAAAATTCAATATATCATAAAATTACTATGTTAACTAAAATTTGTTTGGCAATCAAAGGAAAGAACTGATGCATAGGACACTTACCTACATTCCATTTCAATGTGATCAGTTATGTCAGTTTGTCAATATTAAGTCAAAGCACTACATTTTAGTAGTAGTATAGATTTGGTGTAAAAGGAATCATATGGTAAATGTTTTACATAAACATCTTTTGCAAATTATGCCTTGAATCTCTAGCATACCTTCCATCAAACAGTTAGGAGGGTTTCCTCAAACAACAACTAGAGGTTGGGAAAAGTTGTCTACCCATCGTCATCTAATACAAAAACACAATTCACCATTTTCTAAACATAAACGAAAAGATAAACCTATACACAAATTGTAGAACACAAAACCCACATTAACTTTAGGATGCAACAGAAAGATATAGCACAATAAGGAGGGTTCCTGGTAATAGAAAAGAAGAACAATGCATACCAACATAGAACACGATGCTTTGTTGATAGTGAGGACTACAAGAAAGGAGACGACCATAAAAGACAAAATGATGGTTCTTCAACCAATTATGAAGAGAATATACAACGATTAATATGAAAATAAAGACAACTTCGTTTTTGTGTTACTAACCTAGTAAAAAACGATGTTGTTTGTTATTAAGGTAAACGAGAATAACAAATGTTGTTTATACTTTCTATTTTCAAATTTTAATATATATGATATGAAAATTTGATGTAGTCTAACAAAATTTATTATGAATAAGTTGTTTAAAATTTTAATAAAATGTTAAATTTCAAATAGTATAAAAACTGTAAAAATTAAAAAATTTATTATTGGAAAAAATTATGCAAAATTGTCACCTATTCTCAAACGTTTAGCGACGAATTTTAATGGTAGACTTAAAAAAATTTAGAGGAAAACAATGTCATTTTTTCAATGACAGACGACATCATTTTCGTAATGTTATAATAGGACCCCAACCCCCTTTTTTACATTAAAAAAAGTGGAAACAACGTTGTGTTGTTTAATGACAAACGATGTCGTATGACATTTTGTGTTAATAAGACATACCTAATCCCTTCTTTTTTCACTCTCCTGCAAGCTCATCTCTTCTTCGTTTTCTCCCGATTGGATGGCCTTTTGTATTCTAGGTTTTACATGCTTCTATTTTCTCCCATCATCATCTTTGTGATTGCCCGTAGAGGTAAGATATGGGTGCTTTTTTTAATTGGATTGTTTTGTGCTTCCTTTCGCATGTTTTAGAGGTGTTATATTTGATTTTGAAGTGGCGATTATATATGCATTCATTGCATATTTTTGGGTTGTCTATGAGTGGATTTACCGTGGAATGTGTTCGACCAATAGTGGTTGACAAATTAAATCCCTTTATGTTTTGATAATAATAAAATGTATAGAATTGATTAAGAAATTATTTCAGGTG
>JAOSBO010000008.1:25083413-25098575 GCA_027563915.1 Erythroxylum rotundifolium
TAAATTATTGAAAATTGTAAGCAATATAGTATAATGATGTATATAGGTAAGTAGTGGAAGATTGTAATTAGAAATTTAACATTTCTTATACACATAGAACAACAACAACAACAAAATCATCATCATTATTAACACTCAGTATGAATCCTACTGATATGCGGGGTCTGGGGAGGTTTAATAGTATGCAACCTTATCCCTAACTAGTAGAGAGGCTATTTCCAAAATTCTTACAAACATAACAATAAATAAAGTTTCACGGTTGTTCCATAGAATAGGAAATGAAATGATTATTCTTTTGGATTTCAAATGACATGAGAGTCAGTAACGGTAAATGAGTTTGTTGTGTTTGGATTCCGACAAAGGGTCCTTATACTTTCGAAGGCATCAATTAAAAATGTCAAAGATCTTCCCTTACGTTTTGGGTTATTGACACCTTTTTCCAATAACTTCTTGGCTATAGCTAAACTTGTCGAGGATACAGTGAACGAATCCATAAATTTAGTATAGATCACTAAATTAGATGAAATACCAGTGCGATGCATTTCACCTAAGACATAATTAGTATGGAACTTAAATAACTAGTTAAAGTTGAATTGTATTATGAAGCCAAATTTGAAAAAATTCATACCTAGTTGAACAGACATAGTAATTGGAATCGATGATTGATCAAAACAACTTATTGCCCTAATCGTGTTCTATCCTTTGGGATATTGCCATCGTTTCCATTTTCATCTATGTTCTCTCAAAGATTGGAGTAAGTTTTACATAAGACATAGTATATACAATCAAACATTCATCTAATAGCTTACTGTGATATAAAAGATACAAATAATTAAAGAAGAGAAGTGATTCAGATGATATTAAAAACCTTAATGAAGAAGACCAACTATAGAAGGCAAGTGGTTATTAGTGTATGATGACGAAATATCTGCATCAATTGTTTTGCACTAGGTAAAATTTTCCCACAATCCTCCCAAAGGAGTTCATTTTTTCCATAAAAAACCAATCATTATGTCAACATTCCTTGATGAATTGATGTTAACAGTTTAATTTTAAAAATTCAATATATCATAAAATTACTATGTTAAATAAAGTTCATTTGATAATCAAATCCCACAAATGAATTGTTGATGGAATGAACTGATGCAAAGGACACTTTCTACATTCCATATCAATGTGATTTGTTATGCTAGTTTGTCAATGATAAGTCAAAGAACTACATTTTAGTAATGATACAGATTTGGTGTAAAATGAATCATATGGTAAATGTTTTACATAAACATTTATTCCAAATTGTGCCTTGAATCACTAACAATCCTTCCATCAAACAATTAGGAGGATTTCCTCCAATAACAACCAAAGGCTGGGAAAAAAAAGTCTACTTATCGTCATCCAATACAAAAACACAATTTACCATCTTCCAAACACAAACAAAAAGGGAAACTCATACGCCAATTGCATAACACAAAGCCTACATTACCTTTGGGATGTAGCAGAAAAATATAGCACAATAAGGAGGGTTTTGATAAAAGAAAAGAAGAATAATAAGTACCAACACAGCATACTATGCTTTGTCAAAGGTGACCATAAGACAGGAGACAACCACATAAGAGGAGATGACACTTCTTCAATCAATTATGAAGAGAACATATGATGGCTAACATGAAGACGAAGACAATTTCATTTTTCGTGTTAATAACCATATAGAAAATTCAAAAACCTATCACCAAATGCTTTGCCACCATTTGGGTTCACTTTTGGGTAACATAATTATATATAATATATTAATTATATGTTACAGTACGATATTTTTATATAATAAATAGATATTTTTTATTAAATAGAGTAATATATATTACGTAAGTAAGATATGAGAAAATTTATAAATTATGTAATAATTCATAAATAATTAAACTAGTTACAATTATTATCTGTACGTTTATATAACATTATACTAATTACCATACATGATGATGATAATAATAAGAAAAACAGCAGCAGCAACAACAACAACAATAACGACGACAATAATAATAATAGCAATTTAATTAAAAATAACATATCGGACTTTTGGCTATGTTTTCATTGTCGACGAATCATAATTTTAATATTAATAAAATCAAAATATCATTAATTTAAGTTAACCAGTTTTCTCAATTATTAATATTTGTTAACAATAATATAAGGATTGTATAAGTGAAAAAATAAATTTAGTGGAAAAAGTCATGTATATGTTTATTAATTTCTTTAACATATATGATTTCATAATTTAATGTGGTATCATAAAACTTATTTATTATATAAAATTTTTGTATTAAGTTATGTTTAAAAATTTAGAAAAATATAAAAATCTATAAAAAAATTTGATTATTGGCGACGATTTCTTATATTGGTAGCCAAATATACAGCTACCAATTTAATATTATTAACAATGTTTGTAAGTATAAAACTATACTTATCTAAGAACAATGTAATTTAAAATTTTTAAAAAACAAAACAACATTTTATATATGAATGCATATTATGTTTATTTATACTTTTTTTTCTTAAAATTTTATTATATAAGATACGAAAATTTGATGTGGTTTAACAAAACTCTAGTTATTATGTAAATTGTTTACAATTTTATAAAATGTTAAATTAAAAAAACAAACCTATAAATTTTATAAAAATGTTAAATTTCTAAATTCATCACTAAATTTTACAAACTTTAAAAAATTAGATGAAAACGATGTCGTTTGTTGTGAAACATTATCACACCCCCAACTCCCTCCTCCCCATTTCGTTTTGCCCCCTTCTCATCTATTTCACTTCTGTGTTATTTTGTGAACCTTTGCGATTCTATCCATCCAATCATCATCTTCGTTACTTCATCATCTCCTTGTCATCTGTTTATCCTCAAGGTTAGTATTTTTGCCCAGTGTTCTATTTGGGGTTTTATTTCTACTTTGAATGTTGTTGTCAAATGGTATGTGAATTGTTAGTTTTTGGGAGATACTTTGAGTTGTTTGCGTATAAATTGAAAGTTAATGTTGTTAGTAGGTGTGAAGAAAGGGAAAAGATAGATTATTTGTTATTGGTTAGGGTTTAATTTTTGAAGCCTATAAGGTGTTCGACGAAAGTCCTTTTATGTATTTATTGTTTTGTTTTGATAGGGAATTATTTTTTAGTAGACACATGCTTTGAGTGTTCTGTTTTAAGTGTTCAAACATGCAAGAAATTCAAATGGCCTGTCCTACTATTAATGTTATTTGACAATTCTTACTTTTTTAGTTTAAAAAAACATTCAAGAAATACATGTTGGATTGTAAATAACATTTAAGTGTTCTATTTTTTGTGTTCAAAACATTTAAGAATTTAACCTAATGTTGTGCTATTATCAATGTTATTTGAATGTGATCCAAAACATTAAAGAAATGTTAATGTTGTTGGATTGTTAATGTGACTTAATTGTTCTATTTTTGTGTTAAAAACATTCAAGAAATTCACCTAATGTTGTGCTACTATCAATGTTATTTTTTTAGTGCCCTAAATAGTGAAGAAATGTTAATACTGTTAGAATGTTAATGTGCCTTGAATGTTATGTTATTTGTGTTTAAACATTCAAGAAATTCACTCAGCGTCAAGCTACTATTAATGTTATTTGATTGTTATGTATTTAATGTCCTCTTTGTAATAAAAGTATTCTTGAAATAAAAAGACATGAAAGAACTTATAATACATATTTAAATTATACTAAAGTAAACAATAAATGTTAATACAAATGTACTCCTTTCAATGATCCAACAATATATATTAATAAACATAATTGTTGCTCTTCCCTTTTATTATGTAATTAGTAATTAAATATACTTTTATTTCATGATTCTTCTTAAATTTTCAATCTACTATAAGCATCAAATACTTTTCATAAGCAAAATAGGTTAGAACGTGAAACATTGTTGCAATAATAGTGGCAAGTTCTCTTTTTATCTTTCATTTAATAATTTTTATATCATCTTCAGTATGTGTTTTTTTTTCCTGAAAATTTCATTCCTCTACTCTATTTTAAAATTCTAACAAAAGTATCACTAACACCTTACAAGTTATTTGAAATATGAATGTAATAAGTGTAAATTGCATCATATTTTAGGGCTTAGTTTAATATGTATTTAATTGTTAGTTCAATCGTTTGGTATGTATTTAGGTTAGAATTATGTTAGTTTGTTAATTATTTTTGTTTAAGTGTTTTTATATGTTAATTCAAGTCTTTGAGCTTAAATATTATATTTTTAAGGTACTTTGATATGTTTATTAGTGTTTCAAGGTCAACATTGAAGAACGGAGAAGTTTTGGAGACATTCGGGTCGAAACAATGACCCATGATTGTGACATAATAGCACTAGTACAATAGGCCATGATCGTGAAAAAAGCACTAAAGTTGGCCCACGATCGTGGTCCATATGCCAAGATCGTGACAGAAGGCCAGGACATGGTCTACGATCGTGGCATACAGGGCCACAGTTAAGGCTTATGTCGGTAGATGCAAAAACACTCAAAAACGTCAAGTTTTGAGGATTTTTTGGACCTTTTGAACCCTAGAAAACCTTAAGGCTGCTTAGAACACAAAGGATATTTAAATAACAAGAAAAAGAGGCATAGGAAGTTTTTGCGTCAGCCAGTTTTGAGAAACTTTTGAAAGAATTCATTAAGGGATTGAGAAAACAAAGAAGGAAAAGAGAGGTGGAGAAGAATTTGACTTGACGTACTTCTCATATTAGGAGTTTCCTGACATCGCTGTCTCTCATCATCCTTTCGGATTGTGTTTTCTACTTATTTTCAATTTTATTATTGTATATAATTGGGAATAACATTTTGATTATATGATTTTTGAATATTGAGATGTTCTTAACTCGCCTTCGAAGTTCTATCTTTTAATTAATGAAATATGAATGTTTATATGTTTATTGGATTTATTGTGGTTTAATTCTTCAATTGCATAATTTGATAATAAACTGAGAGGGTGAATCGAATGAAAATTAATTAAATTGGGCTAACAAGAGTTAGGTGATTTAATAAAACAAGAATTAAATCAAATCAGTAAATTGTGTGAATAGAGATCTTGCATAAGTTTCAGGTAGTTTATTAGACTATTTCGGAACAAATTAAGGTTTTAGATAGGTTGTTAATTGAGAGATTTCAACTTCCATAATCTAATTCGGGTTTATAATTTAAGGTTAATGGTTATAACTCGAAAGAGAATAATCAACCCTAGGATCATCTAAAACCAACAATCCAGTAATTCATAATCAATTAGGTTAGCATTAAGGATAGATAAAATTCCCTTTCTCTCAATTGGTATTTCCCTTAGGTTGATTCTTGGGTGTTGTTGCAACTGCTAATTTATTAATATTTTTTGTGATTGATTTTTAATTTGATTGATTGAATTGAATTCTTATTTTAGTTTCGTTATATTTTGAATTTTTATGATTTTTTCTAGCCTTAGATTTTAGGATTGGATTACCCCTCCTTATAGGATCAAAACCTTATGTATTACGTTAACAAATCTTACACTTGTAGATTATTGAGCGTATTTATTAAAACTTAAACACATTAAACACCCAATCAAGTTTTTGGTTTCGTTGTTGGGGAGACGATTAGTTTAATTCTTTAATTTAAGGCATTAGTTAGTTTTATTTTATTTTATATTTATTTATTTTTGGTTCTTTCTATTTCTGAAATTATGCTCTTACATAAACACAAGGGTCACAAGAAGTTTAAGTCGTGCAGCTAAAACTTAGAATTAGATATAGCTCGATTAGAACAATCAATTATGAAAGCTCAATGTGAAGAAGAAGAAGAAGAAATCGTGAAAGTAACAATGGCTGAGAAATTTCCACAAGATTTGGACTATGTAGCAAACCAAAGACATCAAAGACCTTTATGGATTTCATGAAACCAGGGTTTAATGTGACTAACCAAGGAGTAGGTAGGTTACCCATACAAGTAGCCTCTTTAAAAATTAATCTAGCCTTCCTAAACATATTTAATAGAACGTGCAATTCTGTGGACTAACGAATGAAGATCTCAATGCACATATAGTGAACTTCCTTGAAATCTGTGATACCTTTCTATACCATCAGATGTCGAAAGATATGGTAATAATTAGGCTCTTTCCTTTTACCTTAGGAGGTAAAGCAAAAGCCTAGTATCATTCGCTCAACCCAGCCAATGTCACCACTTGGGTTTAACTAGTTTGTGCCTTTTTTGACAAATATTTTCGATTTACTAAGACCAAGAAGATTATTAAAGAGATTACCAACTTCTAGTAAAATGATGGGGAATCGATCTATGAAGCATGGGAAAGATATAAGGATTTGCAAGGGAAATGCCCATACCATAAAGTACCTAAGGAATTATTGTTGCAAATATTATATAATGGAGTAACCCCATATACAAGACGCATGATTGACGCAACTTCAGGAAGATCATTGATGAGAAAGATGGTAGATAAAGAAGAAAAGTTGATAGAGTAGATGGCCAGTAATAGCTGCCTATGGATGAACAAGTGCAGTAGATAGACCATTACTTTCTGAGAACAAAAATGAATTGTAGCTATTGATCAAATGATGGAGATGCAAGCAAACATTGATAACTTAACTTGACATTTCAATAATATGAAGGCTTTGTCCTCAGCTTCGGTAAAAGTTGTGCCACTAAAGTGTGAACTCTATAGATAGATGGACCATGATACAGTGGACTATTTATTGATGAAGGAAAGTGATCCGGAGCAAGTTAATTATATGGGAGCTCAATATGGACGAGGAAGGGGAAACAATCCTCACTCTAACATATATAACCTTGAGTGGACGAATCACCCTAACTTCTCGTAAATGAACAATTCAGACCTCAGTGACAACTAGGCTTCGAACAAGTTAAACCAAGCTCAACGAAATCTAAGTTGGATAAAATTTTAGACAAGCTTAACCTTAAATGATGCACAAAAGAGTTAAGAAGGCGGATTTGAACAAGTAACAAAAAACCATGCCTTTTCAATCCATAATTTAGAGATCTAGGTAAACTAATAATGCTTTCTTTACTTGGGAATTTTCCTAGCATTTTTGGAACAAAACCGAGGGAGCAGTTAAAGGCTATTACACTTCAAAGTGGGAAGGAACTTGAAATACCCACAAAGGCAATAGAGGATCCTATACCTTTTGTTGAGAATGATCAAGAAAAGGAGAAAGAAGTGAATATAAGCGGATACCCTCCTTATGTTGGTCCTATACCATATCCACCCAAGATTCCTTTCCCTTAAAGATTACAAAAGACGAAGCTGGATGTTTAATTTGTGAAATTTGTTGAGAAATTAAAGACATTACAGATAAATCTCTTATTTGTAAAGGCTTTGGAACACATGCCTAAATATGGATTTTTTTTAAGGACATATTATCAAAGAAGCAGACTTAGAAAGATAATCAAATAGTAGCTCTAATTGGCACCTACAGTTTCATAATCACTAGCCAGATGCCATCTAAATTGAAGGATCCAATGAGTTTGACAATACCCCATATGGTTAGTGAATTTGAAATCACAAAGTGCTTGTATGACTTAGGAGGAAGTATTAATCTTATTCCTTTATCAATATTCAAGAAGTTGGGGTTGAGTGAGGCTAAGCCAATATTGATGTTAATTCAGTTGGCCGATCAATATATTAAAAGACCATTTGAAATAGTGGAAAATGTTCGGATGTAAATGGACAAATTCATTATTCCTATAGATTATGTAGTTCTCGATTTTACATTTATGAATACAGAGAAAGCCATAATTGATGTTCACGAAGGGAAATTAACACTTCAAATAAGCAAAGATTAGATCAAATTTAATATGAATAAGGCTTTAAAGACCCCAGTAATAAGCGACGTGTGCATGAAGGTTGAAATTATGGATCAAAAGTTACAAGAACAAGTTGAGAGCTGCATCATTGAAGCACAATCAGTGGCAATAGAGACAAATAATGGATATGAGAAACTTGAGGCTAAAGGAGATGATGAGATGGAGGAGTTAGATATTCAAATGTATCGAGATAAATTAATTCAAACTAAAGCACCCATACCACTATCCATAGCCACATTAGATCTTAAACCTTTAGCAACACATCTCAAAAACATCTTTGTTGGTGAAAGTCAAACGTTATTGGTAATCATCTCAAATCAATTGAATGAGAAACAAGACATTAAGGTGGTAGCAATTATGAGAAAGCAAATGAAAGCCATCGGACAGTAGATTTATGATATTTGAGGTATAAGCCCAAATGTTTCAATGCACCGAATAAACCCCAAGGAATAGTGAGGGAGCATTAACGAAGGTTGAACCCTAATATGAAGGAGGGGGTCAAGAAGGGGGTCAAGAAAGAAATAATCAAACTCTTATATGCAAGGACAATTTATCTTATCTCCAATAATGAATAAGTTAATCCAGTTTAATGTGTACTTAAAATGGTGGAATGATAATAATAGAAAGTAAGAGTGAAGAAGTAATTTCAACAAGAACGGTCACAGGATGGAAAGTATGATATATATATATATATATATATATATATATATCATTTTCGTCTCCTGTTCATAGACAAGATGATAGAAAGGGTGGCTGGTCATTCTTTTTATTACTTCTTAGATGAATATTCAAGATACAATCAGATCTTCATATACCTTAACAGATCTTCATATCACCTGATGATTAAGGAAAGACCACATTCACCTGCCCTTATGGTACTTTCACGTATAGACTAATGCCTTTTGAACTATGCAATTCCTCGGCTATATTTCAATGATGCATGATGTCTACCTTTGTTGAGATGATCGAAGATATAATGGAGGTGTTAATGGATGATTTTTCAGTTTTTGGAGACTCTTTCAAATTGTGTTTAACCAATTTGGACATAGTTCTTTAAATATGTGAATAATCATACTTGGTGCTAAATGGGGAGAAATGCCATTTTATAGTGCAAAAGGGATAGTGCTAGGGTATAAAATCTCATACTAAGGACTTGAAGTCGACAAAGCAAAAACAGAAGTTATAAAGAAACTTTCACCGTTAAGTAATGTAAAAAGTGTGCAAGGATTTTTAGGTCATGTAGGATTTTATCGTTAATTTATCAAAGACTTCTCGCAAATTACAAGACCTTTGACAAACTTATTAGTCAAGGATATCCCTTTTCTGTTTGATGAGAAGTTTATATCTGCCTTCAACAAACTAAAGGAGGCATTGATATCTACACCAATTCTATCAGCATTGGACTAGACACTTCCATTTGAGGCTATGTGCGATGCAAGTGACTAAGCTATAGGTTGTGTGTTGGGCCAAAGGAAAGTAAAAGGTTGCAAGCAATCTAGTATACAAGTAAGACCCTTACAGGACCTCAACTTAATTACACTACCATAGAGAAGGAATTACTCGCAGTAATGTACGCACATGATAAATTCCAATAATATCTTTTGGGATCAAAGGTAATCGTATTCACCGATCACATAGCGTTAAAATACCTTTTCAACAAAAAGGATGTAAAACTAAGGCTCATTCGATGGGTGTTACTTTTACAAGAATTTGATGTAGAAGTGAGAGATAAAAAGGGAGCAAAAAATGTAGTTACAGACCACTTATCTAGACTGGAAGGAAGGGAATACAAGCCAAACGAATATATTAATGAAAATTTCCTAATGAAACCCTGATCCTACTCGAGAGTTTTTGCTACAGCATGGTTCACTGATATCGCGAAATATATTTCCAGTGATAAACTTCCCTCTGATCTATAATTCCAACAAAGAAAAAGATTCCTATATGATTGTAACTGATATCTATGGGATGAATCAATTTTATACAAAGCATGCACTAATGGGTTAGTGTGATGATGTGTTCCAGAGAAGGAAATGTTTGACACATTAAAGCAATGTTATGAACGTCAATATGCTGGACATTTTGGAGCTAAGAAGACGATAGCTCGGATGCTCAAGAGTGGATTTTTTTTAGCCATAATTGTTTAAGGATGCTCAAACTTTTGTGGCACAATATGATCGGTGCTAGAGAATAGGTAACATCTCCAAAAGAGATAAGATGACTTTATCCAACATTTTAAAAGTGAAAGTCTTCAATGTATGGGGCATCGACTTTAAGGGTCGTTTCCCATCTTCAATGGGAAACATATGTTGGGGTGCCATAGATTCATGCATCACATGCATGAGAGTGTAGTGGAAGTGTCAAAAACTAAATTCCAACCACATTATAAACCCAAAAATCCAGAAACACACATGCACACATAAACAGATCATAAGAACATGAAATTTAAACACTTGTACCTTTTGTTCTCCTCCTTTCTTCACTCTTGTCCTTGCTTAGGTTGTAGTAAATACCAAACCCATCCTTAATCATCCAAGAACACACAAGGAGGAAGAAGAAGTAGTGTGTAAGGTTAGTTAGAACACCGAACTTGATGATTGAACCCAAGACTTCTATATTATTTAGTGATATTTTCAAGGTTTTTGTTATACTTTTCGCCTCTTTTTGTTGGAAATTGTGCTTAATCTAGCTCCAAGGTGCTTGTTTTGAATTAATATAGTTTAAGGGTAAAATTGTCATAATTAGTTAGTAATTGCACTTACTTGGTCTCTAGGACAATTGATATTGCAAACTATTTCTTTTCATTGCAAGACACTCAAAAGGTGGAGCCAAGAGTAAAGACCAAGAAATTGTTGAGTCATAAGATCAAGAAGGACAACCTTTTGGGAAAAGTTAGCCACGATAAACTCATTACTTCGCCATGGCGAAACCTTCAAATCAACTACTTAAATCTTTCGGGAAAAGTTAGCCACGATGAACTCGTTACTTCGCCGTGACGAAAACTTCAAAGCAGCAACCTTAAACCTGAATCAATTTTGGAAATGTTACTTGCCCATGCATGTATCGACCCAAATACCAATTAAAAAAACCTATTTCGGGATAAGTAAGAAGAGAGGTGGGAGGAGACAAAATCATCCACTTTCTTTCATTTTTTTCTCTTGCCTAACTCTAACCTCTTCCATTTTCATTCCACTATCAAACCTCCACCATGGGTGATTCAGATTTATTCCAAGTTATGAAGCCTTTGAGTGCAATGTGTGGCTAGGCTTTTCCTTTCCTCTTGAAGGTGTAGCAATGGCTGGAGTTCAATAAGCTTAAAAGGGGAGTAGTTTAATCCATGGTTCAGCTATGAATTTATAAAATCCTGGGTTTAGGATTTGTCATTTGTAGTTGAGCTACTTGATTATAGTTTTAATCAAATGTTAGATATTCATCATTTGTAGTTTGGATTGGTTTATGTAGAACTTTGAGCTTAAATATATAAAGTCTCATATATGTCTATTTGTAATCTTCTTGACTCTCTCTTATCTTGCTTGGTTATGTTTGATGTTGGGTTGATTCTGGATTTCATTTGACCTATTGCATTGGCTGATCTTACTACACAAACTAATAGCATTTAACAGGATCTTAAGAAATGGAGTCTTATTGATTAAGATCCTAGACTTGAAGAGTACTTTAAGGTTTACCATTTTAAAGCTTAGTGATTTCTACTCTCGCTTAAATCAAATTTGAACTATGATAGCTAGAGCCCACTTTCAAGAGGACTCTATCACTATTTAATCTCTTGTGTTTTTCTTCTTTCTATTTTCTATATCCGTAAAATCCAAAATATTCGTTTTACATTCAAATTAGTTCAATTAATGAGTTCAAAAATCAAAACCCCCTTTTTTTCCAATTAGTTTGCATGGCATGGCATGTAGGTTAACTTAGGTCCCATCATTTTAGGTTCTGATTAAGTGAACGACCCGAGGTTGCACCCTATAGTGCAATTCTTGGATTACTTTGATTCAACCTCCAAGAGCTTTACGAACAAAGGTAAGAATCAAATGGCGTCGTTGCAAAGGAACCAATCAATTGGTTCTCTAGGTTAACTTCTGTCATTTTGCTGCTAAGTTGTTAAGAGTCTTTAGATTGCATTCTAGATAGTTTAGCTTCACACTTGTTAATAGTATAGGTTTTCATTTTATATAGCATCTAAAATTTTGGAAATACAAACAAAGATATCGATTTTCTTCATTTTTCATACTTAGCATTTTACATCTGCATAGTTCAAAGTTCTATTTATTGCCATTTATGAAGGTTCACCTGTAGCCAACTACTTATTTCATTGTGGCCAACTTGTAGGATTTTTACGAGGATTCCTCTAGGGACATTTACACTATGGCCAACTTTCAACTTTTCCGTAGCCAACCTTCCTACACAGCTTCTTAATTTTCTTTACCTATGCATATATACTTTCACATACCCACACACTTGCGTCCATCACATCTCATCTTTTTACTTGACTTTGTGAACTTGCAAGTTAATTTTTCTCGATTCTCGTTTCTATTTTCTTTTGAAATTTCCCTTGCATGCCCTGAAAAACCAAACTCCTACCCTTTGACCCTAAAATAGAGAGAAGTCTGAGAAAAATTAGGAAGGAAAAGAGAGTAGAAGGGACAAGTAAGGTAGTTGTTGAAGAGAAAACTATCTCAGTGGAGTCTAGCCTGTCAAGTAGTGAGAGTGAATCATTAGAAGGGAAGATAATGGCTGAAAGTCCAGCTAATCTACAAAACCAAAATTGTAATGCTAACCAACCTAGGAATGGTGATAATTGAGGTAATGGAAAGCAGGAGAGAGTTGGTGAGAATAATGCAACCTTAGAAGGAGGACCATTAGGGAAGCTACTATCTCTGTTGTGAATTATGATCCTTTTACTATTACTTGCCCTAATTTTGATGTTAATTTTGAGATAAAAGAATTGCTTATTAATTCTCTTCCTAAATTTCATAGTTTGAAAGGAGAAGATCCCTACATTCACTTGCAATTGATGTCTATGATTTGAGCATGAAACTAGTGGGCGCCTCTCTAAATCAAGTGTTGTGGAAAGTATTTCATCTATCATTGGAGGGTAAAGCAAGGGAGTGGTACATGAGCCTTCCGAGACATGTGGCAAATGCCTACCACAGCAAGGGAAATTTGATGAAGGCATTCTTGGAGAAGTACTTTCCTACCTCCAGAACTTCATCAATGAGAAAGGAAATTTACTCTGCATGACAAGACTTCGATGAGTCTCTCTATGATTATTAGAGCCATTTTCAGGATCTATTGTTAAGATTCCCTCACCATCAATTACCAAACGAGTCGTTGGTGCAGTAATTTTATGATGGGCTAAAGAGTCAAGACAAGGATATGTTGGATGCAGCCTTAGGAGGTTCACTGATGGACCTCACCACTAAAGAGGCTTGGGATTTGATTAAGAAAATGGCTCTGAGTCACTAGTAGTACAGTGCTAGAGACACTAGAGGTGTACATGAGTTGGGAGCTTTAACAGTTCACTATAGAAGAATGGAAACTCTTGAGTCTAAGGTAGACTCTTTGAAGAGTAAGATTACTATTCAACTATCCCTCATTATAGCAGGGTTGAAAAATATAAGTGTGCATCATCCACCACCCCCTATGGATCTTACTACACCTAGTCACGAAACTTGTGGTTTTGTAATGCATATTGCTAGTGTCTGTCCCAATCGTTACGAAGAGGTATCTATTGTCTATCAGGGTCGACCAAATTAGAAGAGAGTAGACCTCCAAATAGGTTCTAGCGGGGTAGAGGAGCTTGTCCATCTACTAAGCAGTTCCAAAACTGACAACAATCTTTAATTATTCCATAAAAGGAAGACACCAATCAACTCTTGCATAATATGAAGGGCATTAACGAAGGAGGAGAGGACTTCTAAGGACAACCAGTTCAATTCTTTAGATTCTCTGATTCATCACTCTCCTAAGAATGCTGCCAGATTCAATGCCCTAAAGAAAAAAATAGAGCAATGGGAGACAATGACTGAAAACATCAACTCCTATGTCACTCAGTTATCCAATAACATGAGTGAGCAACAAGCTAGGAGCAGTGGCACTATTCCTTTAAACACTTTTATAAACCTTAAGGGTTTGAATGCCATCACTCTTCGAAGTGGGAAGCAAGTGAAGTTCCATGATAGGGATGAGGAAGTAGTTAAGGGGGAGATTGAATATGATGAGTTGTCTCCCACGCTTGCAAAGAAGAATTCTGAAAGCTCTAAAGAGAGAGCATTATTCGTTGAAAAGGAGTACAAATTTTTAAATAGTGAAGGAACAAATTTTGAGAGCAACGATGAACAAGTAATAGTAAGGGGGTATGTTAAGTCAAGCAAGCATGGAGCCAATAAAACCAATGGTAAGGAGTTAAATCTTAAAGACCTTCCTTTCCCTAATTCTTATTTGATGAGCAAAAGAATGACTGAAACTAAGCATGAAAAAGATATTATTGATTTGTTTAGTAAAGTGGAAGTCAATATTTCTTTGCTTGATCTTATGAAATGGGTTCCTGATTATGCCAAATACCTTAAAGACCTGTGTACACCTAAGAGGAAGTTTAGGCCAAATGAAAGAGTTCAAATATGCTCAAATGTGTCTACCCTATTTAAACCTCAAATCCCTGTGAAATGCCAAGACCCTGGATCCTTTACTATCCCTTATACTTTAGGTAAAGTTACTACAGGGGGAGCTTTGTTAGATTTAGGGATAGCTATTAATGTCATGCCTAAGTCCATTTACACTTCATTGGGAGTCAAGACTCCTAAGTCTACCACTGTAGTACTCCGATTGGCTGATAGGTCTATTAGGTATCCTAAGGGCATTATAGAGGATATTTTGGTCCAAGTTACCGGTTTGGTTTTTCCTACTAATCTATATGTGCTTGACATGTCTTCTAAACTTGTTCATGACACCACACTGATTCTTGGTAGACCTTTTTGAAGGACTACTAACACCATGATTAGCATAAAAGAAGGCACCATCACAATGGAAATAGGTGATCAAAAAGTTTGTTTTAATATATATGAAGAAATGAAGCATTCATATGAAGATTACTCACTTTTAGGTGTTAACATGATTGATATTGCTATTGATGATGCTTGTTTTGAATTCGAACTGCAAAAGGATTCCTTTGACTCTGAATTGTATTCACCCAATTCTGCTGTCAAAGATAATTCCCTTTGGGAAAGGTTTTCTGTTAATGTTTCAGGTGATTCTGGCATTGGGGAGGCTAAC
>JAOSBO010000008.1:25237575-25252765 GCA_027563915.1 Erythroxylum rotundifolium
TAATCAATTAAGGCAAAATAAAAAAATAATTAACGAATAAATCCATAAGTCAATAAATAATTAATTCGAATAAGATAAAAATAAAAAAAAATTTTCGGGACCCAACATCATGGGTGTCATCCACCCGGGTTGTGCTGCACATCATACTTAGTACGGTTTGTTAAGGATAGGTGAGGCATTCAGTTATTGAACTAGTCCAAAAGCAAGGTGATGCTTCAGCAACCTTAGTATGGTGAGGTGCATAGTGAAACCCGGAATGTTGGAATATCGGGGGGACCATCCCTATGCTTGGGTATGCTCAAGGGCATCAAGTGCAAGGAATCGGTGACGACGCATCCCCTTGCTGAGTTTGCTTCAATGCATGGGTGAACTTGGGCACACCCAATCATAAGTCTTGGCCCTTTGTTGACACGGACATCGCGTTGTACTTCAGAGTGTTGGAGGGCTAGCTTGTTGATGATGATTGATGAGGTGATTGGTTGCTTAGCTGGTTCAAAGGTAAGGCGGTGTTTTGGCAACTTAAGTAAGGTGTGGTGCTCAGTGATATTCAAATTGTGGGATTTTTGGAGGGTTGAACCTATGTTTGGGCATGCATAAGGAATCGTCAACGATGCATCCTCTTACTGAGAAGGTTTAGGCGCGCGGGTGCTCTTTGGTAGACCCAATCATGGGTGTCATCCATACGTGTTGTGCACAACATCATACTAAGGAGTGTTGAAAGGTCGAATTATTAAGGATACGTGAGGCATTTTGTTATTGAACTGATCCGAAGGCAAGGCGATGCTTCGGCAACCTTAGTATGATGAGCTGCCTAGCGAAACTCAGAATGTCGAAATATTGAGGGGCGAATCCCCATGCTTGGGCGTGCTCAAGGGCATCAACTGTAAGGAATTGGTGATGATGCATCCCCTTGCAGGGTCAGTTTGGACGTGCGGGTGAACTTGGGCACGCCCAATCATGGATCTTAGCCCCTTGTTGATGTGGACATCGCGTTGTACTCGGGAGTGCCAGAGGACAGGCTCGTTGATGATGATTGGTTAGGTGATTTGTTGCTTAGCTGATCTAAAGGCAGGGTGGTGTTTTGGTAACCTAAGGATGGTATGGTGCTCGGCGATATTCAGATTATAGGCTCGGATTGTGGGATTTTTGGGTGGTTGAACCCTATGTTTGGGCATGCCCAACAGCATCATGTGCAAGGAATCATTGATGACGCATCCTCTTGCTAAGTTGGTTTCGACGTGCTGGTGCTCTTTGGCAGACCCAATCATAGGTGTCATCCACTCGCGTTGTGCACCATGTCACGCTTAGGAGTGCCGAAGGGTCAGTTTGTTAAGGATAGGCAAGGCATTTGGTTAATTAACTAGTCTAAAGGCAAGGCGACGCTTTGGTAACCTTAGTACAGTGAGGTGCTTAACAAAACTTGGAATGTCAGAATATCGAGGGGCTAACCCCCTATGCTTGGGTGTGCTCAAGGGCTTCAAGTGTAAGGAATCGGTGACGATGCATCCCTTTGTTGGGTCAGTTTTGACGCGCGGGTGAACTTGGGCACGCCCAATCATGGGTCTTGGGCCCTTGTTGACACGAACATCACTTTGTAATCGGGAGTGCCAGAGGGCCATCTTGTTGATGATGATTGGTGAGGTGATTGGTTGCTTAGTTGGTCCAAAGGTAGGGCGGCCTTTTGGTAACCTAACTATGGTGTGGTGCTCGGTGATATTTGAATTGTGGGCTCGAATTGTTGGATTTTTGGGGGGTTGAACCTTATGTTTGGGCATCCCCGACAGCATCATGTGCAATGAATCGTCGACAATGCATCCTCTTGCTGAGTCGGTTCTGGCACGCAGGTGCTCTTTTACAGACCCGATAATAGGTTTCATCCACTCCGGTTTGTTAAGGATAGGCAAGGCATTACATTATTGAACTGGTACGAAGGCAAGGTGATGTTTCGGAAACCTTAATATGATGTGGTGCCTAGTAAAACTCATAGAAGTTGGTATTGTTCATGTTGACACTTAGATTGTTGGATTATCGGTTGTCCCTTGGTATCAAATTCTCGTGCTCTGCGGTGCAGACATGGTTTTGTCTGGTTATTTCTCGTGCTCGATTAGCGCACTTGCGCATGTTGGGTCATGTTAGGCCAGATGGAATTGTCTCTTTTTGTACGTAAAGTGCACGAGTGGTATTCGGATTGCATAAGTGGATGGGCTCCATGCTAACCACATCGAATCGTCTTCCTTCTTTCCTCTTCATTTTGTTGCCTCTTGCGTCTAGCTAGTCAGGATTTGATTAGTTTCCTGTGTTGGGTACGAATATCGATGGAATTATAATTTTTGGACGATTGTTTTCACCTTGCATTTACATAGATGCGGGGATGACCATGTAGTGACCTATGTATGTGAAACATGCCTTTATTGGGGGTGTTGTGTTCCATAGATGGGGCACTAGTGTTCTTGGATACGATGAGTTTAATGGGCGGAGCAACCATCCTAAAGGCCTTCAGAATAGCTTTGTCCCTTAACCCGAACAATGGCCGCACCCGTTCTTGACACCTACCAGGGTGATTGTGCAAGGAAGCAGCATCACAAAGGAATGCTACCTGGTTGATCCTGCCAGTAGTCATATGCTTGTCTCAAATATTAAGCCATGCATGTGTAAGTATGAACTATTTCAGATTGTGAAACTGCGAATGGCTCATTAAATCAGTTATAGTTTGTCTGATGGTACCTGCTACTCAGATAACGGTAGTAATTCTAGAGCTAATACGTGCAACAAACCCTGACTTCTGGAAGGGATGCATTTATTAGATAAAAGGTCGACAAGAGCTCTTCCTGTTTCTCTAATGATTCATGATAACTCGACGGATCGCACGACCATCGTGCCAATGACGCTTCATTCAAATTTCTAACCTATCAACTTTTGATGGTAGGATAGAGGCCTACCATTGTGGTGACGAGTAACAGAGAATTAGGGTTTGATTTTAGAGAGGGAGCCTAAGAAACAGCTACCACATCAAAGGAAGGCAGCAAGCATGTAAATTACCTAATCCTGACACGGGGAGCTAGTGACAATAAATAGCAATATTGGGCTCCATGAGTCTAGTAATTGAAATGAGTACAATCTAAATCCCTTAATGAGGATCCATTGGAGGGCAAGTCTGGTGCTAGCAGCCACGGTAATTCCAGCTCCAATAGTATATATTTAAGTTGTTGTAGTTAAAAAGCTCGTAGTTAGACCTTGGGTTGGGTCGGTCGGTCTGCCATGAGGTGTGCACCAGTTGGCTCGTCTCTTCTATCGGTGATGCACTCCTAGCTTTAACTGGCCAGGTCATACCTCCGGTGCTATTACTTTAAAGAAATTAGAGTGCTCAAAGCAAGCCTATGCTATGTATACATTAGCATGGGATAACATCACAGGATTTCAATCTTATTTTGTTCGCCTTCGGGATCGGAGTAATGATTAATAGGGACAGTCAGGGGCATTCATATTTCCTAGTCAGAGGTGAAATTCTTGGATTTATGAAAGACAAACAACTGCGAAAGCATTTGCTAAGGATGTTTTCATTAATCAAGAACAAAAGTTGGGGGCTCGAAGACGATCAGATACCTTCCTAGTCTTAACCATAAATGATGCTAACTAGGGATCGACGAAAATGGCTTTTAGGACTCCATCGGCACCTTATGAGAAATCAAAGTCTTTGGGTTCCTGGGGTAGTATGGTAGCAAGGTTGAAACTTAAAAGAATTGATGGAAGGGCACCACTAGGAGTAAAGCCTGCGGCTTAATTTAACTCAACACGGGGAAACTTACCAAGTCTTGACATAGTAAGGATTGACAGACTGATAGCTCTTTCTTTTTTTTGATACAATGTAAAAATTTATATTGATCAAAAATGGATTTTTACATGGTCTATAGGGCATATCCCGACCTCTAGCTAATCAAAAAAAATTATTGTTGGCAATGAACAGGGAGCCCAAAAGTCAAGCATCAGTAAAAACACATAAGGATAAAAATAGCCAACATGGTCAATTGTCCAAAATGGTCATGAATGGCCATTTTTGAAAGTGACCATGCCGATGCAAATGAACGCACACCTAGCCAAAAGGAGGCTAGACTATTGAATTAATTACAAAAATGGTAAATACAAGGCAGTCCAAAGCAAAAAAGATATGAATAATAAAAGACTATTCAAATATGTTGGTAATTCATTATGCATCCCTCTAAATGAACAGTAACTCCGTCGGGGAACAGTAACTCCAACGGGTGAATAGTAGTTCCGATGGCAACACAGTAAATTCAGCAATAGTCCAACAAGTACACAGTTGTGCCAGTAAAAAACAATGAATTCGTAGTGTATAAAGCCTCAATAATGCTTTAGTGATCTATAAAGACTGAGGAGGGTTATGTACGTGAACAGTACCATGCATAGGCACTGTGCCATTTAAGGTACATTTAGCATCCGTAACTTAGCTCAGTCACACATTGGGAAACAGACAAAAACCTTCAGTTAGCAGACAACCATCACGAAGTGAAGTCCACCCACAATGTTCCAGTTGTCTAGGAGAGAATAGTAGCAGCGTTGAGCATCCATACACCTTCCCAGCATGAATTAACTGAAAGCACCACCCTCAATCTGCATGTATGGAACAGTGCCATGCATAACAAATACCATGTAGTGTATGGAGAGGAACTCATCCATTGTCGAAACGAAATTCCAGCATTTGGAATTTAACTCAAACCTGCAAAATGAACAAACATGTTAGTCGAATAAGAGACTTCTCTGTTGGTCGCACCATGCAACACCAATGATCCGAGCGTCTCTAGTAATGAGAGGTTCTATGTGATGCTGCTTCAGGGAGAGTATGATGAAGCAAAGTTTATGTCTTGCATCATAGAAAGAATCAAAGTTTACCCCTCCCCCCTCTCTATTAATAGAAGTAGACAAAACTACGGCAAAGGTCAGCACCCTGACCTCCCTTCTGGCGATGCTATCCAAGTGTTCATATGAAGTCACCAAAAATGTTCGAACCTAATCCCCACCTGAATTCTTAGTGACCAGCATCTTGTAGGTGTGGTAACCAGTGGTATAGCAGTCACCATGAATGCCATGCATATAAGGTGTGAGCAATAATTCCCACAAAATCATCATTCAGCAAATTCTAAGAGCCTCTCCATAAATGACTTGGTCTACCAACAACCTACCAACCCAGCTAGGAGATCATTATGCATCTGCCCTATCCACAATAGCACCTCATCCAGAGATCCCCACCTTTTCTTTGTGGCTCCAACCAATACTATAAGGAAAGAGGACTTGGTCGACCACCATCCTACCAACCCAGCCAGGAGATCTGTATGCATCTACCAGTTCAACGTCAATGCATCATGAAAAGACCCCCTCCTCTTCTGCTTTGCTTCAACCTCCACTGTGTGGCAAGCAACACCCCTGTACTCCTTCTCCACCGCCCTGTCAAGCCTCTCCCATTTGACCCAAAATAACAAGATGTTTTATTCCCCCACCTAAATCCAGAGCTACCAACATCTAATAAACCTAGCAACCTGAGGGACAACAGTTATCATAGACTCCATATACGTAAGATGTGAGCAGTAGTGCCCACACCACCTTTATTTAGCAAATGGAAGAGGTCCCTCTACTAATAACTTCGTCTACTAACTTCCTACCAGCCCAGCTAAGAGACCTATATGTAGCTATTCTTTCAACGTCAGCGTAGCAGTTAGAAACCCCCACCTCTTCTGCTTTACTTAAACTACCTCTACATGGCAAGCGTCTCCCCTATACACCTCCTCTTCAACCCTATCAAACCATGCACATTCTTCCCTACGTCACCAGATGTTTCAGAAAACCATACACTAGTATCACCCTTTAACCGTAGCCCCTATTGGTCAACAAATTGTCCCAAGCGATGTCGTCCAATAAGAACCAATAATCATCACACATTAACTTGACCTGAGAATTCCACTAGGCCATTACTTATGCCATCCCTTATCAGTAGATCCTACAAAAGTTCCAATATTGTAGTATCAACTTACAGGGAGAAGTATCATGCTACGTTTCTTGTACAACCTCTAGATCTAGCCTCAACCCATGAACTATTACACATATGCATTCTTCACATACCTCTTTAGCATAAAAGAGGACCAGCTAGGCAGGACTGTTCAGAAATTGATTAAGTCGGTGGGGTATAATTGATATAAGATTCTATAAACTTCCAGTTTAATTTTTACAACAACATCCGAACTAGTGAAGGAGACTGCATCAAGGGCAATTGCATTTCGGGTCTTCCAGATGTTGTATATTGTGCACAGTAGGGAAAGATGCACTACTTTACTCCTTAATCGAGTGCCACTGTAGGTTATTTTGATCCATTTGATAGCACTTGTCAAAGTGGTCATTTGATGAGTGAGACCTAACCATGCACGAATTAACCTCCATTTATCCGCAGTGAAAGAGCATTTGAAAAAGAGATGGGTGATGGACTCCAAATGTGAGGTGCAGAGAGGGCATGTGTGATTGATCTCCAAAAAGAGGAGATTGTCCTTAGTAGGGAGGCGATTCTGAAATCCAAGTCAGGCAATAAAGGAGTATTTCGGGGGAATATACTGCTTCCAGATAAATGATATCCATACTTGTCTTGGATGATGTACCCGCATTAGTTCATACACTTTTTGCGCCGAATAGGTATTATTAACATAAAGTGAATGCATTCAGGACTCTATCTCATGTCGGCCCCCCAATTTAGTCATCAAAAGGTCACGAATCTGCCCTAGTTTTTTGGCCAAAGCTGAATCTCAATTGTGTGGAGTCTAATCCCAAATACTCCCTCCTTTGAGATAAAATTCATTAATCAACCAAATCTATAAAGAGTCTGCCTTCATATGAATGTTCCATAGAATTTTGGAGAGGAGAACCGAATTCCAAAGTTTGCAATTTTTCAAACCAAAGCCACCCTCTTCCTTAGGTATACTCATATGATCCCAAACAACACAATAGTGTTTATCTCCCTAGAGGAAGATTCTACATATAGAAGTAAGTCAGTCAATGATGGTAGTAGGGATTGAAAAGACTTAAAACTAGATAGATAAGACACCCTGAATAACTGAATTGATCAATTCTATATGCCTAGCATAGGAAAGGGATTTGCCATTCTAGTCATTAATGTGTGTTGTCACCGAGTCCATGAGGACCGAGAACTAAGCAACTAAAATCTTTAAAAAGGCAAGAGGAATCCCTAAATATCTTATAGGGAATTCACCTGAGGGGAAGGAGATCATTTGCAAGATAGCTTCCCTTTCCGATCCATGAACCTTAGTGAGGAAGACATTAGATTTTGTGGGTTGGACTTGTAGACCAACAATGGTAGTCAGCTCCGCTAGGGCATCTAACAAAATATGTATAGAACTCATACCACCTTGAGAAAAGCATAAGGTCACCTGCAAATGCAAAGTGAGTAATGCCCAATGGCTTGGATTTTAGGTGAAAATGGAACGAGGAAGTAGCAGTTTTGACTGATAATAGCCAAGATAAATATTCCAAACAGAGTAAGAACAATAGTGGAGACATGGGATCGCCTTGTCGCAACCCTCGTTTACCATAAAACATGCCATGCAGGGAACCATTAATAGAAACCAAATAAGATGCAGTTCGTGCACAAATCATGACCCACCGAATAATTTTGTGGGAAAGTGTAATTCCTTCATCATAACTTCCAAAAAATCCCACGAGATGGTATCATAAGCCTTGGTGATATCATTTTAAAGCATACAACATGGAGAGATTCTCTTCCGTGTGTAGCCTCGCACCAATTCTTAGGCTAAGAATATATTGTCAAGCATGTTTCTCCCAGGTATGAAAGCTGCTTGAGCAGGATTAATAATGTGCTGCACCACTGAATTCAATCTTGCAGCTACTATTTTGGAGATCACCTTGTAGGCAACATTTAGACATGTTATAGGCTGAAGGTCAGTGTTGGGCCGAACAATTTTTCCATTATTTTAGTAAGCATGAATTGAATGAATTTTGTGAAATTTCTAGACAATCATTTTTTTAATTGGAGCTTAATTATTATGTCAAGTTTAGGGGCATTTATTTCATGGATTGATGGAAATTTGAAGTATTAAATGGAAGAATTAAAATTAAGTTAGAGTATAGTATGGTGTAAGTTAAATTGAAGAATTAAGAATGCATAAGGGTATTTTGGGTGGATTACTTAAGATTAAAAGCACTAAGGCATTAAAGGAAGGGTAAGGTGGACTTCTCTCACCCATTAAGGGTAGAATGGGAAGAGGAAAAGATTGTCTAGTGAATAAGAAGATCAAAAAAGTGAAGGAGGGAGCGAAAAATCAAAAAGTAAAGGAGAGAGAAAGAAGAAGAGAGGTTTCGGTGAAGTTGAAAAAGAATAGAGCTTTGGACTAGGTCACAATTTTTCTTAGTTTTAAAGAGAGAATTTGCGGTTACTCGAGAAGGGGAAAAGAAAGAGGAAGGGAAGAGCTTTCTTTATAGCCAAGAATCTCACTAAGTTGGTGAAGATTCAAGGTAAGTCAATTTTTAAATCTCTTGGAGTTGAAGGGTTTTTGGTTCAAAGAGCTTGGGAAATGTATGGGTCTAAGTATTCTAGGGTCAATTTCATACTTTTGATTCTATGGGTTTTCAATTTGAATTCCTACTGAATGAGAACTTAGTTTGTGATAGGAATCCAAGCAAGCCCGATCCAAGACAAAGAGGAAAGACAACAGTGAACTTGGATTGTCAAGCGAATTAGGTGGGTAAAATAATTATGGTTATTGTGTAATTGGGCAAATTCTTGCTTATGTGTGTGTATGTGTTTTTCATGAAATTGTTATGCTTGTAATAATTGTGAATATTTTAATTTGCATGATACATTGTGATTAGGTTATAACTTGAAAAAAAAGGTTATAACATTTAGAATTGAATGAAAAGAAGAAAAGGCATGAAATATAAGAAAAATGATAAAATGAAAGAAGCACGAGAGTGCAAATTGTTATTGACTAAATTGTGCATAATTTGACTGTGTTTGGGTGAGAGTGGAACCGTTTCGTAGTCACGTGCACGTTGACGTAAAGCCTTCTCCCGACTGTCCACTTGTAGCCCACGAGATCCGAAAATGAACTTATTTTGTTCATGGAGTAAACTTCGGTTTCTCTGTTTTGTTCATGGAACCCTCAAGCCAATTATTTTTCCATTTGCATTTTGACATGTTAAGTTATGCTGTGATGTTAAGTCACATCAAATATGTCCTATGTGATGATGATTTGAATTGTGCTTTGTATGTCAATATAGATGTATATATGTATATATATGTTTGTGATTGTCTGGCTCATTGCCAATGGCTATAAATATTTTTATCCATAGAGCTATGTAGCTCAACCCCTAATTTTCCCTCCGAAGGTGCAAATCGAGAAGATCAGTGATCCTTGCAAGGCATTCGGACTCCAAGATAGATATAAGTCCTTTATACTAAGTTAGTGATGTTGGATAGCTTTGTAAGCATATCAACATGAGCATCTTATGTATTTTGTTTTTAGTTGATGTGTATATTGACATGTAACAAACTCTCACTGTGTTTAAAAAGGAGAATGTGAAATTGAGTTCCTTTCTATGTTTGATTTAGTTATTTTAAAGATTGGGATGACAAAATGTACATGTGCATAATCGTATTTGTTGAGATTACCAATCGTTGTTAGTATTAGAATGGCATGTTAGAATTAGAGAGATTGTGTTCTAAATTCAAAGGAAAACACAGACAAAAGAAATCTTCTATGATGACGTCACACATAAACGCAAAGAAAGAAAGACATAAAGGAAAACAAAGATGAAAGGAATCACCTGTGATGACGTCACACACAGACACAAAGAAAGACAGACGTAAAGGAAAACACAGATGAAAGGAATTGTCTATGATGATGTCACACCCAGACGCAAAGAAAGACAGACGCAAAAGAAAAACACAGAAGAAAGGAATCGTCTATGCTGACATCATAACATAGATGCAAAGAAAGATAGTCGCAAAGGAAAACATAGAGGAAAGTAATCATTTATGATGACATCACATCATAGACGCAAAGAAAGGCAGACGCAAGGAAAGATAGACATAAGACGAAAGACAGACGATAGAAAAAAACAGACTATAAGAAGTCAAACACAGACAATAAAAAGTCAAAGATGGACGATAAAACACAGACGATAAAAAGTCAAATATAGACGATAACAAAGTCAAACACAGACGATAGTTAAACCAGACGATGGGCCAAATACAGACGATGGGCCAAACACAGAAGAAGAAGTTAAGAAGTTATGCTAAGAGTACTGAAGCATGTACATATGCAAATTGTGGACTCACCAACACTATTCTTTGATATATTTAGGCTTGAATGGAGATGAGCCTAAAAGGGGTTAGTTAGAATGCAAGTGTTTGAGCAAAATGTTTGGATCTTCAAAATGCGATAGTCAGGCTCTGGAAATAGGGACTGACATCTTGTGGTATCAAAGCTTAGGCTTTTTCCTAGGCTTAGAATGCATAATAGTATGAATTGTGTGTCGTGTGATTATTTGTTGCATTGCAAATTGATTTAATTGCGTTAAATGACATGCATACATGTAAGAAATAGGACTGAAATAAAATGTAAGCTAATCTGTAGTGTTTATATTTAAGGAGTAAGATGCCACCTCGTAGAAGAACATGAGGAGTTCTGCAAGGATCAGTTGCACTTGACTCTCCACCAAGACAGGAGAGTACCGATGAGTCTAGAATCCAGGAGATGCTGAGGCTTTTGTAGGGCACAATGTTGGGCCCTCTCACTTACAGACACAAGAGTCACCTGTTTCGTAGGAGCAAATGCCTCCGTTAGATCCAAGAATGCTCCAAGCCTTCACCTAGGAATTTGTCCAAGCTATAGCACAGATGCCACAATCTTCTGCTTCGGCCCCAGTCAAGAAGGGGAAATAGTTCGACAAATTAAGGAAGTATAGAGCAGTGGACTTCTATAGGACCACTAATCCCAAGGAAGTTGAGAATTGGTTGAGAAATACCAATAGGATATTGGATCAGATGGAGTGTGAGGATGATGAGAAGGTTGTGTATGCTGCCAGTTTGCTTCAGGAGGATGCTTTGCACAGGTGGGAAAGTGTGCTTGAGGTAGCTAAATGTCGACAGTTTCAATCAAGATTGCACCTAGCCATCAGAGAAAAAGTAGTGGTATAGAACTTCTGTGACTTTCAACAGCTGGTTGAAGTGGCAATGAGGGTTGAAAACAGAGAGAATATAAAGAGTGCTGTGAATAAGAAGAGAAAGGGAGGAGAACAACTTAAGAAGGAAGGTGGTACCCTTATGCCTGAGAGGAGTGCCAAGACTTTCCCTACACAGTCTGAGGGGAGGAGCACTAGAGCCAGCAGGCCTATACAGATGAAAACTGACTTACATCAAGCCTCAACAGCTGGAGGCAGTAGGATGGGAGATGGGGATAAGCCACCTATTCCCAAATGTGAGCATGGTGGAAGGTTTCATAGAGGGGAGTGCTATCGACTAACAGGAGCTTGCTTTAGCTTTACGGAAAAAGGACACATGGCAAAAGAGTGCCCTCAGAATCTAAGATATGAGAACAGTCAGATGCAAGCTTCAAGGAGAACTGAGACTGTGGGACATAAGACTACAATTGAAGTGGGCAATTTTGATGTAGAAAGAAGAGTGAATCTTCCAGGGAGACCTAAGAGGCAAGCACTAGCTCAGGTATTTACAATGACATGGGAGGATGCAGAGATCGCTACAGAAGTTGTGACTGGTATGATTAAATTATTTGAGGATGATATTGTTGTTTTGATTGATCTAGGTTCTACCCATTCATTTGTATCATCAAGTAGAACTGTTTGGTAGAGAATTGAGCCGATTGGATACTTCTTTAATGGTGAGTACTCCAATTGGCCAATGTATTATTATTAGCTAAGTATACAAAGACTGTGAGATAAGTATTGGGGGAGAACAATTAGTGGTGGATCTAATTCCATGAGGATAGGAGTATTAGATGTAATTTTGGGTATGGACATGTTAGAGAAGTACAATGCCCATCTGAATTGTAAATAGAAGATAGTGGAGTTCGAATTGGACAATGGTAGAAAGGTGGAGTTTGTGGGAGATAGAAAAGCAAGTCCACCTAGAATTGTTTCGACTTTAACAGTAGAGAAGATGATGAGGAGAGGGTGTGAAGCATTTTTACCCTATGTGGTAGACGCGAAGGCCAATGGAGGGAAGTTAGAAGATATACCAGTGGTCATGGAATTCCCAGATGTCTTTCCCAAGGAATTACCAGGACTACCACGACCTAGGAAAATTGAGTTTCCCATTGAGCTTCTTCTAGGCACAATGCCAATATCGATTCTGCCTTATAGAATGGCTCTAGTGGAATTAAAGGAGCTTAAGGAGCAATTGGAAGAGTTGTTGGAGAAAGGGTATATTGGGACAAGCTCTTCACCTTGTGGAGCTCCGGTCCTCTTTGTGAAGATGAAAGATGGAACATTAAGGATGTGTGTGGATTATAGAAAGCTTAACCACGTCACCATAAAGAGCAAATATCCGCTTCCATGCATAGATGACTTGTTTGAACAGTTGCAAGGGGCAAACATCTTCTCTAAGATAGATTTGAGATCGAGTTATCACCTATTGAAGATAAAGCAGACTGATATGCCAAAGACTGCTTTCAAAACACGGTATGGCCACTTTGAGTTCTTGTTCATGCCTTTTGGGTTAACGAATGCACCTGCAGTCTTTATGGACTTAATGAATAGAGTCTTTAAGCCATTATTGAACCAATTTATCATTGTCTTTATTGATGATATATTGGTTTATTCTAAGAGTGGCAAGGAGCATGAAGAGCATCTGAAGATTGCCTTAGAGACATTAAGGAAGAACGAGTTGCATGCCAAATTTGATAAATGCAAATTTTGGCTAAAGGAAGTAGCATTCCTTAGACAAGTGATTTCAAAGCGTGGAATACACATGGATCCAAGAAAGATAGAAGCCGTGGTTAAATGGGAAGCACCTAAGAATGTGGCAGAAGTGAGAAGTTTTTTGGGTTTAGTTGGCTATTACAGAAGGTTTGTGGAGGGCTTTTCCATGATGGTTGCTCCACTTTCCAAATTAACAAGGAAGAATCAGAAGTTTGTGTGGACAGATGAATGTCATAACGGTTTTGAGGAGCTTAAGTATAGATTGATGAGTGCACCAATTTTGACTTTGCCTTCAAGTAATGATGGGTATATAGTGTATAGTGATGCCTCAAGGAAGGGATTAGGCTGTGTGTTGATGCAAGGAGATAAGGTGATAGCTTATGCTTCTAGGCAATTAAAACCCTATGAGATGAATTATCCTACTCATGACTTAGAGTTGGCTACCATATTTTTTGCATTGAAGATATATCTTTATGGAGCCACTACTATGGTATTTACAGACCATAAGAGCCTTAAGTATTTGATGAGTCAAAAGGAGTTGAACTTGAGACAAAAGAAGAAGGTTAGAGTTATTGAAAGATTATGATTTAATGATAGACTACCACCCAAGGAAAGCTAATGTAGTAGTGGATGCCCTGAGTAGGAAGTCGACTATGGCACATGTGGACACAGTATATGTTCCTTTGTTGAAGGTATTAACCAAACTTTGGGTGATATTGAGGCAAGTTGAATTTAGCCATATATTGGCTAACTTTAGGGTAAGGCTAGTGTTAAATGAGAAGATTAAGGAATTGCAGGCACAAGATAGGTACTTGAGCAAGCTCAGAGAAGAAATTGAAAATGGTAAACCTTCTGAAATAGAGGTAAGGAGGATGGATTGATGGTGGTAGGGAATAGACTATTTATTCCTGATATGTAAGAGCTGAAAGATGAAATTCTTGATTAGGCATACAATTCTCCCTATACAATGCACCTAGTGTGTACAAGAATGTATAGAGATTTGAAGGAGGGCTTTTGGTGGAAAGGAATGAAGAAGGATGTTGCTGAGTATACTAAAAGATGCTTAGTGTGTCAGCAAGTCAAGGCTAAACACTAGGCTCCTTCAGGAAAGCTTAAACCTTTGTCTATTCTGGAATGGAAGTGGGAGAAGATTACAATGGATTTCTTGATGGGGTTACAGAGAACTAGTAGGAAACATGATGCAATATGGGTGATAGTGGATAGGCTGGCCAAGTCAGCAGATTTCTTGCTAATTAAGCAGATAGATTCTTTAAATGCTTTGGCCAAGAAATATGTGGATGAGATAATCAGACTACATGGGATTCCAAGCTCCATAGTTTCAGATAGAGATCCAAGGTTCATCTCTAGATTTTGGGAAAGCTTACAGAAGGCTTTAGGAACGAAGTTGCACTTTAGTATAGCTTTCCATCCACAGACTGATGAACAATCGAAGAGAACAATATAGACTTTGAAGGCAATGTTGAGAGCTTGTGTTATCGATTTTAAAGGCTCATAGTATGATCATTTGCCTTTAATTGAATTTGCTTACAATAATTCATATCACTCGGGAATTCAGATGGCACCTTGCGAAGCTTTGTATGGTAGGAGGTGTAGAACTCCTATTTATTGGGTTAAGGAAGGTGAAAGGAGGCTTTTAGGGCCTGATTTGGTGCAAGTCACAGTTGATAACATTAAATTAGTGAAATAGAGGATTAAAGCAGCTCAGGACAGAATAAAGAGCCATGCAGATGCAAGTAGGAAAGAGATGGAATTTGAAGGTAGAGACAAAGTGTTTCTTAAAACTTCTCCATCAAAAGGGGTGTTGAGGTTTGGTAAGAAGGTCAAGCTTAGTCTGAGATACATAGGCCCTTATGAGATCATTGAGACGACTGGGCGGGCCTTTAGCTTATAAGTTAACTTTGCCATCGGAATTATCTAAAATTCACAATGTCTTCCATGTGTCAATGTTAAGAAGGTACCGATCCGACCCTTCACACATAGTTCAACCTTTAGAGGTTTAGTTAAAGGAGGATTTGACATATGAGGAGATTCCAGTGGAGATTTTGGACACCAAAGAGAAAGTTATCAGAAACAAGACAGTTAAATTGGTCAAAGTCTTATGGAGGAACCATTCGATGGAGGAGCCAACATAGGAGCCACTAGAGGCTATCAAGGAGAAGTATCAACATCTTTTTGATGACTCAGGTAATAATTTTGA
>JAOSBO010000008.1:25310915-25324671 GCA_027563915.1 Erythroxylum rotundifolium
ATTTGTGCATTTTGTGATTGAAAAACAACTTTAAGGTATAAATGTTAGTGATAAAAGGGATAATACATGATTTTAGTAGTGATGTTGGGATGAATTTCTGATGCATGTAAGGTGTTTGATGAATGTCTCTGGCTACCGTCATCTTTACTTTAGTTAAGGCATTTTTCCACTGTAAAATCATGAAATAAAATTTATTGACAGTATTGACAGTACATTATTAAAAAAAGTTTTCTAATCAATTTACCGATGGAAACATGTAAACGTTGGTAAATTTACCGACGAAAAACGATTTTCTATGGTAAATTTTCCAATGGAAAAATATAAATCATTGACAGATTTACCAACAAAAAATAATTTTCCATCAGTATTTATTAGCTACGGCCGATTCTACGATGCCTTTGTCCGTCGGTAAAGTCCGTTGCTAATATTACATACCAACGAAAGTTAATATTTTCCGTCGGTAATTTCTTGCAAAATAACGTTTTTCTTGTAGTGAATGGTCATATGTGACTTTTGTATTGAGACTTATTATTTATATATTATGAGGTATTCTTTTATATATGCATGTATATTGTTTATATAATGTTATTTACATTCCATGAATAGTATTAGGCTTATGTCATCAAGTATGTAACTTGATGGTAAAACCATAACCATTATAATACTATTCTAAACTATCCCTGGTCAATCAATATTGGTGGAATAGTAATGAATTAAGGCTATTATGTGTTTTGATTGATGATCACATTTTACTAATTATGGATATGAGTTATCAAATCAGATATATAGATATATATTAGAGAACATATTTAGACTGACCCACAGAGAAAACACTACATTGATTCATGTCATTAGTGATTCTCAATATGGTTTGACTTTAGTCCTTTAACCTGAAGTCATCACGGTTCCCTACAAGAGGAATTCAGTGCTTTGACATTGGACTAAGTTATCTTTAACCGGTTAACAAGTAGTCTTATGGTGGACATTAAATGAATTATGCGAAGGGATGTAAATGATGTAGATGGGATTTATACCTCTATAAAATAAGAAAGATATCGTTTGAGCCTCTTGACAAGTTTGATTGAAGAAATGCATGGATATGCTCAAATGAATTGATGAGGAGACAACAAATGTCATTTGTTATAGTAAGTCAACTTAGGAATCAAGAAACTATGATTAATCAAAGGTTGATATGTACTATGCCTTATAACTAATCTTGATATCGTGTTACAATGGGACTGAGTTTGTAACCATAGTTATAGGTTAAATTGGATTACTGATCCTCATTTGATTTGGGTAGTCATAATGTCTTGCTAGAGGTCGTTTATAACTTATAGGCCTTGAAGTGTGATCAAGCCCATTGCCATCATCAAATAAGCCTACAGGGTTGCACATAAAGAGTGATGTGATTTGGGCTTATTCTCTTGGGCCTAATATATTAGGCACTGAATAAATATATATGGATATATTTATTGGGTTAGATTAAATTAAGTTGTCGGGCTTTTATTATTTGAGATATAATATGGGCCAGAAGTTATTGGGCTTCTATAATCCTAATGGGTTTAGGATTAGATATTCTTTTTCCTAATAGATTTAGGATTAGGATATTCCTAATCCTATTAAAATAGGATTGTCCTATTCCCACTAGGAATAGGGATAAGGGCTTCTCTATAAATAGAGGGCTTATGTCTCATTAGATGACACATGAAAAGCCCTAGCCACCTAGCCACTCATTCCTTTTCCCAAGAGAAAAATTGTGCAGTGTTCTAAGTGTTTTAGAATGTGCTAGCACACATTAGCTACTGCCCGGATTGATCATCTTCGTGTGGATACTAGCAAAGGGGTGCTTGCTATCTGTGGCGTCAAGAAATTTGAAAAGAATCCCAATCTGTGGGCTTTAAGAGGTGATTCCATACACTTCTTGTTGCAAAATTTCATTTAACCAAATCACAAAACCCGAAATCCTATGGTCCATTCTGCTACGCATTGTGCATTCTCAAGCAACAAGCGATCCAACATTTTGCATATTGATGATAGTATTAGGTTAGATTGTGTGAAGTGTGTGAATGTGTCAATGGCTTAGAATGAGAGAATTCTTTTAATTTTAGACGTAGTCCATTAAGTTGTGAATGATCATTAGCCTTGTAAATTAGTGAATTAGGGGTCCTTTGGATAAATGTATAGCCTAATTAGGACTTAGTGTAAATTTAGCATCCTTTAGGTTGTCACATTCATTCATAATTTAAGGTCTTTTAGATTAAGTAGCTTAACTAGTATTTTCATGGAAACAAATAGCTAAAAGCAACAAGGTAGGCAATAAATTTGAAAAAAAAGTTTTGTTAAATAAATCGCTATTTTACTGACCTTCGGGTTATGAATAGAGCTAATAGCCAGTTGAAAACATGATAATAGCTGATTAACTGGATTGACATGCATAACAAATGTGTGCCTTCGTGTAAAAAGGCTATAATGATGTTTCAACCAAGCTACTAATAAATGACTTAGTCGAGTAACTGGATTGACATTCGTCACCAATGTTTACCTCTAAGTAAAAGACTAAGTCCCAGTTTAATAATAATAATAATAATAATAATAATTTTAATTTTAAATAAAAACATACTGGACTTGTGATAAGCTTGAAGTTTCATGAAAACATACTTAGGAATAGTTATAAAATCTTAGGGATGGAAAAATTATTAATGCGTATGTACAAGGGAAAATGGTAAATAAGTTAACACTTAGGTCCTTATTAAGTTGTATATTTAGTTTAAAGCCCCTAGGAATATATTTTGCATGTTAATGATTTGACATAAATTGAATGATTGTGTCCAAGACTAAGTTTATTACATGAAGATTAGATTCATTGCCTCATTGTTGCATTGTGAGT
This sequence comes from Erythroxylum rotundifolium, assembly GCA_027563915.1. Classification (NCBI taxonomy): domain Eukaryota; kingdom Viridiplantae; phylum Streptophyta; class Magnoliopsida; order Malpighiales; family Erythroxylaceae; genus Erythroxylum; species Erythroxylum rotundifolium. The sequence continues at coordinate 25,313,803 of JAOSBO010000008.1, forward strand.
TTTGTGTTGTTATGTATTTGTTGTTTTGTTTGTTTAAGGACAAGCAAACATTTAAGTTGTTATGCAATTAGTGTGAATTTGAGTGTTAAGTGTGCATTTAGGGTTTAATTATGTTAGTTTATATCTTTAAGTGTTTTTATGGTTTAGTTTTTTTGAGCTTAATTGTTATATTTTGGGGTACCTTAATGTGTGTGCTAGTGTTTCAAGGTAAACGGTAAAGGACAGAAAAGATTCGATGAGTCTCAGGCTAAGGACGTAGGCCACAATCTTGCATATTAGGCCACCATCATGACAGGGAAGAATGGACTAGCAGCATCCAAGCCACGATCGTGCACTAGGGCAACGATCGTGATAGAGAGCATTCAGTTAGGCCAAGATTGTGCACATTGGGTCAAGATCATATCAAAAGGTTAAGCTGCCTGCCACAATCGTGACAGGCATTGCCACGATCCTACCCTGCGCTGAAATGATATAGAAACTTGAGTTTTGAGCAATTCTTTAGACCGTTTAGACCCTGACTTTGTCCTTAAGCCTCCAAAGTATAAATAGAATATGAAAAGACAGAGGCTGCAATTCTAGAGAGTTTGAAAATAGAGCAATCCTATTAGCCAATTCTATAAAACATAGAGAAAGAATCGAGAGATTGAGGAAGGAGACAAAGGAAGAGAGACACGGAGAAGAGTTTAACATGACATACTTCTCATAACAACTGGCTTCCCTCTATCGCTTCTTGAAGTTATGTAAATATAGTGCCATTGAAAGCAAGTGCATTTACATGTACCTTAATCTTCTTCAGTTACTGCTTTATAATGGAAATATTTATTATTAATAAAATAAAAGAGTTTGGTTTTAATGATCATTATATATCTAGTCATAAGGTACCAAGATTCTTTTATAAGTAATATACATATATATAGAGATGTATAGGAATCATGTATATTATTAGAATCTAAATTAATGGATTCACGGTTGAATAATCAAGTTGGTTGCTTGATTACGGTTTAGACTATAGTGTTGCAATTTATCTCCGTGTAAGTAAAAAAGTTTACTTCAAGGGAATGATGAGTTTCATATCATGATAGTTGGTAACCATCAATAATGGCATTACTAGATGAATATGGAATCAAGTATGCTTTCAAGAATAAAGTGGGTCGTTACTTTAATATTAAAACATACAACTTAAGCATTCGCTTATTATGAACCACAATCTTGATGAGTGGTGAACTAATATGTGTTTCATTATAATTATTGATATGATCAGAATGGATTTTTATAGAGTATTGATCCAGTGTCTATATGTTGGAATTATTAATTGAAACATGTATCAAGGAACATTCATTTAAATAAAGAGTTTATAGTGATATCATCACTTCTAGATGTTTTAAGGAGATTTTGTAATTAAACTGACGCCAGTAGTTTGATGGACTAGCTACCCATCAAGTCTTAACATCAAGATGAGATTTTGTGTGTTAATCACCATATAAAGTAAAACGGGAGATCAAGACGAAAAAACCAACATAAGGACAAAACAGTAATTTTACCCTTTATTGTGCGGATGGTTATAATAAGGTTCTAAATAGGGTTGCAATTGGACATTAAATATATGTTCTCGTAATATTTAATAGTTCAAGAGTTCAACTATTTGTCTTTAGTGGAATGACATTTAGTTAATAAGCTAGAGTTAATTCTAATGAGATTAAAGTAATTCTAGGCTTATTAGAGCTTGAATTTTTGAAGTCCAATAAGATTCCCCACTTGGCTTCAAGGAAGGCTATCAAGCTAAGTCAGAAACATAAATGGAGGTTTTAGAAGCCCATAATTGAATTTTAGGCTTACACTAATTAATGGTTAATTAGAAGCCCAAATTTTCATTTAGAAATGGGCTAGAGTTTGTTTTAATGTAATTGATTAGATTAATTATATGAAAACAAATTTTTTAAAGAAAGGAGTAGCAATTTCGGATTTAATGGACTGATTGTGCAGCTGCACATTTGACATTAAATTTCTAAATAAAGATTGTCTTTAGTATGGTTTATCATCATTAAATGGCGTTATGAACTTATCATTAAATGGTTTAATAGTTATCTTTTAATGTTAGCGTATAAGCTATTAGCATTCATTGGATTAAACAAAAAAGATGTTCATTGGATGGACCATCTTCCTTCTTCCATCTTCCAAAATCGAAATTGGTAGGTCATATTTAGGTTAATAGTCTTTTCATATAGCCATCTTAAAAGACTTTAGGTCATATTTAGGTTAATAGTCTCATTTATTGGCTACTTTATGATTGATTAAAGTAAGAAGTGATGCATTAGATGTTATTCTCTTCTTCCATCCCATGCATAACTGAAATTGAGGGTGTATGAAGGTTTTCTTGCATGGTTTGACTCTTTCTCTCTCATTTCATGCATGCGTGAGCTGAAATTTGCAAGAGAAGAACAAGAGGTAAATCAAATCTACTCCAAACATTTCTTCTCCTTCCCACTAAAGGATTTTGTTGAGAAAGTTGTCCTGGAAGAACAAGAGGTAAATCAAATTGGTTGAGGATACAAAAACAAGGAGAGGATAGATTGACAAAGAAAAGGATTCAAAAGCAAAGGTTTTGGATACAAGAAGAAGGAGAGGATAGCGCAGCGAGAAATTAAAGTTGTAGCGAAGGAGTCAGTAATATCACTATCTTGTTTATGTTTATTATTATCATCCTTATACCATATCATATATAGATTGGCATGATGATTTGGATATATTGCTTCCACTGAAAATAAGATTTCTAAAAAGTTTTGAAATCTACCGGTTCTTTAAATATGAAATGCTTTCTTTTCCCGATCAAACATCTCCATCCACCAGACTCCATTCCCAACGTATTTTCCATTTATTTCAGTTTTATTCATGCATAAAATTCAAATAGGTGTTGAGAGTATATTGTGTTGAATGTTGAGTTATGTTTACACTCACCTTTGGATTTTGACTTTGGAGATTCATAAAATCAAATTTGATTGTGCTTTTTATTAATTTAATTGTGATTTAATTCCTATTCTTCATAATATGGCAATAGACTGAGAGCATAAGCTAAGTGAAAATAATCAATTTGAGCTAACGAGTATTAGGCGAATTGATAGGCAAATGATTAAATCAAACCGATAAAATCTTGTAACGAGAGATCGAGCATAAATTTCTGGTAGGTTAATAGACAACTTAGAACTAATTTAGGTTTTGGATCAATCACAAATGGAGAGCTTGCGATTCCATAATTTAAATTAGGGATCAAAAATTAGGGTTAAAAATTATAACTCAAGAGAAAGTAATTCAACCTAAGACCGTCTAAACCCGTTAAGTCGAGAATTGCATAATTGATTAGGTTTCTTAATTTTAGATCAAAATCCCCTTTCTCTCACTTGGTAGTTTCTAGGTAGGTTTGGGATTGGTTTGTGTGATGTGTTATGTTGTTTAGAATTTTGCAACTCAATTTTTTAAATTGATTACCGATTGATTTATTATATGCAGTAGTTGTTTATTTAGGTCTGTTGCAAACTTAGCTGACCATAGATTTTAAGACTAGTTTAACTTTTCTCATAGGATTGAAACCTTAGGTACTACATGAATGACTCGTGCGCTTGCGGAGTTTAACAAGGTTATAAATAGTAAAACTTAGCGTGTGTAACCTTGAGTGAACAAGTCTTTGCTATCTTCAACTGATGGTACCCAAATCTCAAGTCCAACTTAGTAAACCCCCAAGCTCCCTACAACTAATCAAGCAAATCATCAATTCTTGGTGACGAGTGCTAGTTCTTCACTGTTATGCCTATAATCGATACATAATTTCAAAGTCACTTCATTCTTCCTTACGAATAAGACTGGAGCTCCTTAAGGTGATACACTGGGTATGATAAGATCCTTTTCCAATAACTCCTGCAACTTAGGCATCAGTTCCTTTAGTTCCATAGGTGTCATCCTATATGGAGGAATGGATATAGGAGTAGCACCTAGAATTATGTCAATTATAAACTCTAATTCCCTATCTAGGGTTAAACTAGATAATTTAGCAGAAACATATCCAAGAATTTGGTAACAACAGAAATGTCGTGAACATTCTGTTAAGTCAAGAGGACTTTACGATGATCAATTTTGATGACAATTAAATAATAATGATGTTAGAAACAAATGAACGTTTTGACAAGTGTGTTAAGTGTGCAGACGAAGTACAGAGCACAGGCGAAGTGAAAACAGATGCAAGACAATATTGACGCAAGACAACGCAGACGCAAGTCAATGCAGACGCAAAATTAATATAGACGCAAGACAATACAGATGAAGTCAATACATATGCAAAGACACAAATACAAAGACACAGACGCAAAGACACAGACACAAAGGAAAAATACAGATACAATGACGATACAGTAGCACATCGGACGATTACTTAGTTGGAGTTAGTTACAGAACTCGACTAAATGACGGTTATTAACAATCAAGAAGCGGTTATCAAAGATCAAGAAGTAGTTAGAGACTTAGGCTATAAATACTAATCTTAGTCGAAGCTTTCGAGCTTATGAATCTTATGAGTCTTACAATTTTGAGAAATCGGTGATCTTTGAGTGCTTACTTAGAAAAGAAAAATTCTATAGTACGATACTGAGAGAGCTAAACCTACTATAACAATAGCTCACAATATCTATTTCTAGTAAGAGAGAAAAAGCAGATAGCCTAGAGAGGCTAAGATAGCTGAAAGAATACTTTGTAAGAGAACTGAAGAGGCTCTGGAAGGGAAGAAAGAATATTTGTAATTGTTTGGAGATTAGTGAAACACTCAGACGAACTCTGAGGACTAGACATAGCCTACGGTTTAGGGTGAACCCGTATAAAAATCACAGTGTCTACTTTATATACTTTACTTCAGTTTAATTTGTTGTTAAACAATCCTATAGAAGTTATTTGCGATTTAACTACATAATAATTTTTGTATAATCATTGAGATATCTTTTTTATGAGAAAGAGAAGTTCTTAGCAAGTTTTTGTATTAACAAAAAAAGGGATATAACATTCAACCCCCCCTCTGTATATTGAGTTTCTTAGACGTAAAGTCTATACTAACTTGTGATTTACTTCATATTCTACTAAGTTCTAGCATCCATTATGTGGGCCAGATAAGCCTCACATCTACCTCTAATCAATCTTGGTACACTTATGAATGAGATCAATTTGGCTGGCACCGCTTGACTAATACCTCTGAGTACTGCTCTCGATTGATTAGGAGATTCTAGTATCATCTCCTTAGTGTAGCAGTTCATGATAGCCCTATAAGCAGTGAGCCAATCCATGCTTAGGATAATATCTTTCTCTTTTAACTGTAATATAATCAAATCTGCTTCCAATTCTACCCAATCAATCTGAATCAAACACCTCGTACAAACTTCTCCTATTACTGTAGCACTACCTATCATTGTAATCACCTCTAATCCATGTTTCAATAGTTCTCCATCACAATGTAGCCTAAATGCCAGATGCGGCACGATAATAGATCCTAGATCAACACACCTGCAATGGCATCTAAGGAGTTCTGAGCCTCTTGTTTGTTCATCATATAAACTCTGGCCTAAGACTACGGTCGATTGCTCTGCATCCTAATCCTGATAGCAGAATTCCCTGAAGTAACTCTGCCTTTACGTATGCCTCTTCGTCCAGATCCACTAGCTCAGCTCTACTAGACAATTGTTTCAGTTACCACTCCTTCACTCATTCTAGATTGTGTTCCATAAACTACAAGACAGTCTCTGATCTGGTGATCAAAAGAGTCACATCGAAGGCAAGCTGCTAACAATTTCCAACATTCTCCACTATGCTTCTTCCCATAATGTTCACAATTAGGTAATAGTCCCGATACTATACCTCTTCCATTGCTAGACAGAATAAAACATCTGTAAGGCCCCAAAATATACCCTAGATGAAATGTTACATATTTACGAAAGTACATGTATGATATGAGTTAAAGCTGTGCTATGATTTGGAACTGAAAGGGGCTTGTGAAGTGAATTTTGGTATTAAAGGACCATAGTTAGTGAATTGGAATTAATTGAAGCCATGAAAGAATTGAAGTATTTAAATGTACATTTGGACTATGAAAAATGGTCAAGAGACAACTTAAACTTGTATATGAAAAATCAAAATGATTAAGCCTATAAGTTTTACAAGTTTGGATGTACATCAGGGGTGCATAATCGTGCAACATCCACATATCCTTCTAGGGGATATGTAGGTGTTACATTGTTTGGTATTAGAGCATGGTTTAGGAGATTCTGGTTTTACTAGCACTTAACTACTGCTTATACTTGAGTATAAAAGTTATGTTTTGGTTTAATACTGAAACACCTCACTGCCATAGAGTAGTACGAGAACACCCTGAAGACATTCCAGTATATACCCTACAATAATGACGTGATAGAGCACTCACAACTCTCACTTAATCATGGCATGGCATCATCATTCTGTATTTTCTTATAAGACATCATAATGAAAAACACCACATTTTTAAACCTAAATTTATCCTTTCATTTCATAAAACCAAATACTTACATTGACAGTTTTCAATATCGTTCGAATGTGAACATCATGATATCCTAATACAAAATACACTACATGAAAAAGAAAATGCATAAAAAGATCTATCTAATCTTCTAATCTTAGCTGACCGACTTTTGAGCCATTTCTTCTTTTTCCCAAAAATACAAGACTATACTTCTTGTAGCGTCTCTTAGTAGCTAAAGTCGTCTCTTGGTCCTGAAAAATCAACATTGCAATTTTGGTGAGTTTTAAGAACTCAATGAGGTAACCATCATCGATGGTTCACTCTATGTATGCAATACATCACACATATAACATATAATTCACATATTTTCATTTTGCATAAATTATTACATATCACATTCTCACTTAAGGACCATTTTGCATTTCAAACAATCAAACATACTTATTAAAATGTATATGAAATGCTCATGTGACTCTTTTCCAATTATTATGCTATTGTGACCGAGTGCCTAAACTATCCCTTATCCATTGGGGATACAAGGCTCATTTTACCTAGCGAGGCTTTGGCTCTTAATCACATTTGGAGCTTTAAGCTTGTTTTCGATGGCTACTCAGGTCACAACTCTCATTAACTAATCATGCACTCATATATGGAATGCATCTCTCATAATCAATCAATCATGTCAAGAAGCATTTATTTCATCACATTCATGCAACAAGTCTCAGACCTTCATTGTCTGGCATCAACATAATCAAATCACATTCATATCATCATTCAAAACATATTCTAAAGCAAACAATTAACTACATGAAAACATCTAGGTTACTCACCGATTGCTCCTGAAGCTATTGCCTTGAATTTCCAACAATGTCTAGATGTTGACGTTTCAATTGCTCCTCTATATCAAGCAATATACACATATCATACCTTTACACAATTATAAGTGTTTATTAATGCACATATATGTATATGAAATATGCAGAATGCAAGTTCAATGACATTCCCAAGTATTTTTTTCCCGATTCTCATTACATCATCCATCACATATCAAAACTCACATAAGTATAATTGGTACTTAGGTTTGCACCTCATTAAAAACATTATAATCAAAATTCATAACTCATTTGGTCAATTCAGATTTTTCCTGAAACATACTTTTGGGTCAACTTTTCATGTTCTTTCTGACTAAGAAAATGGAGTAATTTGAAAACACTTTCTTCTATAAATTTTTTCTCCCATCTCGTAGGTTTCTAATGACTCTAAGATCATTCAATTTGGTTCATTATTGTATGAGTTATGATCAAAATACTGTAGACTAAGCACATTTGAAATTTAACTAATGCATGATCATGCCGTCAAGTTTTACAAATCATATCTCTCAATTACAATATCTAAAAATTACAAAATTTATACCAATTGAAATATAAAAGAACAATCTATAATTTTTTGAAGAAAATTTTATTTGATTCTACCTACATCAATGCAGTTTATTAGATAACAACAAGATATGATTTCTGTCTCAGGTAGTGATATAGCCTAAGCCAAAACTCAATTTCAAGCCAGGTTTTGAAATTCCTAGTGACAGAATTAAATTTATATTTCTGCATAAAATTTGTATTCATATGTCTCTATCTTACTCCAAATCAAGAATCATTCCATTTGGATAACCACAGAACACGTTATGCCTAAAATACCGATGCATGTTCAAAGAAAATACTCCAGATATGAAATTCCAGAACTCCTCATCAATTTCGTCCCAAATTCATCAATCACTCTCCTTAAAATGATTTCAGGTGGTTTTATTTTTGAGATGAAGACAAATGTATTATGAATTCGTTGATTAAAATCTCATGTCATTTGAAGGTCAGGAGAAGAAGTTATAACAAAAAGAGTGAAGTATGTTCAATTTCAGAAAAACTTTAGGTGCACTCAATATTTTCCAGATTTTGCAACACTTCTTCTCTTCTTATTCTTTCCTTTCTCTTAAACCAAAAATCTATAACTTATATCAACCCCATTTTTTACTTCTATTAACTCAACATAATCATACACAAACATCAAAACAGAAAATGATTCACGCATCTCCTTAACACTTTTCTGCATTTCTTCTTTCATTTTTTGGCATATTTATTCCCTACACATTCTTCATTTTTCTTCTCAAACTTTAATTTAAAATCACATACCCATATCAGAAAATCATCTTACACCTCTTCCTTAACTCTAAACCCATTTTAAAACATCTCTAAAAACTCTCAAAATAGAACATATTCTCATACTCTCAAAACATAACACAAACATATACATTCATCCACCAATTTGCGGCACCTAGTTCTCAATTTCTTGTTAAATTTTTAGACTCTTAATGACAGAATTTAAATTATATGTCTTCATGAAAAATGTAGTCTTGTGTCTCTAGTTTAATTCAGATCAAGAATCATCTCATTTGGATAACTACAGATCAAGTTATAATTAAAACACAGAAGTATAATCAGTGAACATGTTACTGCTACATTTTCCAGCACTCATCTTCCAATTTTCCAGATTTTACACCTACACTACTTGTACAAAGATCACTTTTCCTACTTCATTACTCTTAATTCTTAACTTCATTTCAACTCAATATCATTTACAAATCAATTCATGATCTATGTTTGATCATTAACTCAAAACAGAACATGTGCGTATACCATTCATTATCAATTTTCTGCACTCATTCTAACACCATTATGATGATCATCCTACCTCTAAAACATTTATAAAAAAATTAATGAATTATTACTCATCATACATATACAAAAGCATGACATTTATATCAACTATCCATCACCCACGATACATACATACACATTGCAAAAAAAAAAATCAAGTCACCACTCTTAATTTATTCACCATTCTAGCTTCATTTAACCATACCCATGATATTTAAAGCATAACTTAATTGTTAAAACTTCAATTTCTTCAAAAAATCCAAGAAGCCCTAATTCTCGTGCAACCCACATACATCATCTTGAAGGTGGATTGGGTTAGTTTTTCTTGTAGCAAAAGAAAGAGACAACAAAATGGGAGTAGTAAAAGATAGATGGAAGCAAGATGTAATTTTAGTGAGAAAACCGTGAAGAAGATGAAACTTAGAGAAGAAAGCCACGAAGAAGGAAATAAGACAAGACAAAAAAACAATGACTTGGCCTTTCAAAGATAGAAGAAACATGACTTGATCTTTTAAAATGTAATTGTATAGTGAAACTTGAACTAGACAAGTGACACTTGTCACTTATCTAACTTCTAAGGCTTTAACTAAGTTCTTATTGAGCTAGTCCCATAACTCTCGTCTTTTTATTCCAATTATCACTAAAATTTTCAATATCTTTAACTTAAAAAGTGTAAGGTCATCTCCACGATTTCTTCAAAAAAAATCTAATTGACAAATACACTCTCCAAAACAATTTTTTAATAAACAAAACCCACAATTATCAATACAAATCACATTTCACATATATAAATCAATTATACTTGAAAAATGTCAATCAATGCATGTACAATTATTTTCATATACAAATATTCAATATTCACATATGTGTGCATATCATATAATGCATAAGCATGAAATGCATTTTCTAATCTCTCATATATATACTGCTCTAGCCTCAGCGTGGGTAATGGGAAGTTACAAATGCAGTTTGTCCTATATTTTGGTTATAGAATTAAAGATGGAAAGATCTTACGAAGGCATTAATGAGATTGTTGAGAGTAATAATCCTAAACAATTGTGTCCATCAATATCTAGACCCTCTAGGGCCAATCGAGGTGAAGCTGAGATGTCACCTCCTCCTCTAGCTTAGGGAGAGGCTTTGGTTAAGTTGTCTTAGGATACGATGACATTACTGCATTGTATGACTGCACCCAAGGTTCCGATTCATCAGCTACAGAAGCATAGAGTTGAAGAACTTTTAGGAACATCATTGGAGAAATATGAAAGAGCTAAGTTTTGGATAGAGAAAGTAAAGAAGGTATTAGTTGAAATCAACTATACGCCAGATGAGATGGTGTACTATATTGTCTCTCTTCTTTAGGGAGTAGCCTATGAGTAGTGGAAGTTTATTTTGAGGAAATCCTCAACTACTGGTGCTTTTGACTTGGGATTTTCTTTTTCAAGATTTTAACCCTAGGAATGTGATCGGCTGTGTGGTTGAGTCTATGAATTACTCCCTTGGAAACTGAATCAAAAGAATTAATTCCAAGGATTGCAATATAGAGTGCAACCCCGGGTCGTCTTACTTAATTGGAACCTAGAGCAAATGATCTAAGCTAGCCTAATTGTCAGGAAATGCAAACTAAATTAATTAAGA
>JAOSBO010000008.1:25345956-25356674 GCA_027563915.1 Erythroxylum rotundifolium
TACTCCCCTTTTAAGCCCTTCGGTGAACTCAAACCGTTGCTACATTTTCAAGAGGGATTGGTGTTTAGCTACTCATCATCGTCGAACTGCCTCTCCACCGCTGAATGTGAGAAGTCGCCATGGTAACAGAAAACATGACGTTGTCGGATGGAATGATGGTGATGATCGATGATGATGGTGAAGGAGTCGCCTTCTACCTCCGAAGCGACCCTCTCGTTTCTGCTCGAGTTTCTGCTTCTATTTTCTTTCGTATCTCCTCATATCTGCTTCGAGTATCTCTGCTTATGTTTTGACCTAAAATAGCCAAGTTTACAAAAGATGGATACGGGTCGGGTCAATATAGTGAGCGACGGAGCCGGTATTTAATTAGCTCGCCGCGGCGAAGTGAGTAGGTGCCGCGGCGTGTTAATTCTGGCCCCTTCGCCACGACGTGCTCTTGATGGAGTCGCGGCGTGCTTCCCTTTAATCCTCATCGCGGTGAAGTGCTTCACAGGCGCCGCGACATGTGTGGCTCTGATGTCCTCGCCGCGACGTGCACTTCCTGATGCTTTTGACTCTTCTTTTCCCTTACATTGTCAATGACAATTCGCATTATCAATGTTCTTGGAAAAATTATCATGAAATTAATGTCAGCTTGTGACAAATCTACTGTCAAATTGTATAAAGTGTAAATTCATATAAGGGACTAATTAAAGCACAAAAAATCACAAATTAAGAGTGAAAAAGTACATTAAGGGTAGCAAAAGTGTAGCCAATTTATGTAATAAACTTGGGCTTAATCATACTTACAGTAACAACAGTAGCTGCGATACAATTCATAAATGACCGACTGAGTATACCCAGGATGCCCTAGTATAGTAACTTCAAAACTCTCAACAGGCTTCCAAGACAGGTCCACCTCAACCAAAAGTCTTACAAACCTAATTTTGGCTTTAGTTCCTATGACTTTATTAGTACAAATAGGTTTAACCACTTGGGAACCAAGCTTTGACAAACCATTCTCATTTCATAATCCCAACGGAACATTAGAAAACTGAATCCAGATAGGGGTAGCTATAAACTCATAATGATTGAAAGCAAAGTCTTAAGTAAGTTTCTTCAGCAATAACGTTTACCCAAATAGGAGACACGGTCCACCAGCCAAAATAGAAGTGCGGTCCTCCTCTGTCAGAAATTGAAACACTAACTAGCCCTTACCATGAGGCAGAATTTTGAACTTTACTCCCCATTTAGTAATCAGACCCTCTATAGCTTTCATCATCGGGAAACATCCCGTAAAACACTCGACTAAACAAAACCCCAAATCTTCCTCAATTGGCCTAAAATCCATAGCATCCATGGCCACTTTGTCATCTACTTGCAAAAAACCCAGTTGTAATCCCAGTTTTAAGCTCACGTTTATTTTTGAAAGGACTGACAAACGAAGGTTTATGTTTAGCCGCACTAGAGGTTTGACTCGGCATTTTATCAAGTAGTTTCTATGCAAACTCCGGTTCCACTGAGTTTGCGGAGGTAGACGAAGAATCACTCCCCTCGTTCCCCTCATCAGAATCCTCACTAGTTGTGGATGCATACTCCTCCCCCAGCTCTTCCGACCATAATTTACCAAAAACTATACTATTGAGAGAATTGTTCGAAAGCTTACCACCCAGTTTGCTAGGCCCTACAATCATTAATGGTCCCCAATTTTCTTCAGACAATGACGTTACAAAGGGGCTTTGGAGATAAGTCGCGCATTCTCTGTTCTGGACTCTGTACCTTGGCTTTGCTTATTGACTGGACCATCTGGGTTAACATGTTCATCCGCTGACACATCGTGCAAAGGGTCATCTTCAGGTCGTAATCCCTGCACACAGTCCCTTGTAATGTCTCACATCTTCTGTGAGTATTTTTTGTGCTTACCAATCACTCTTTAGACCAGGAGAGGGCCAAATGAATGGAAAAATCTAGTGAAGCCTTGCCAGAATAGTGGACCCTGAGAGGCACCACTCACAGGTGCTTCAAATCTAACCAATCAAAGGAGATGTCGTATGGTCAGGGTCATAATCATAACCAAAACCACCGACAAAGATCCATAGAAAACTACAATCCACTATCCCACCGCAGTTGTGTAACAAGAACCAACTACAAAAAGCCTAATAATCGAGGATTCAGAGGACCCCTCATAGTATACTAAATGTTGTCGCTCTACTCAATAGATCTAAAAAAACAAAAAGCACACCTCTGTAGATCTCACCAAGAACCCTATCAGTTGAAGTTTGAATCCAAAGCACACAAAAGTGTGTCACACAAAAACCCACCCAGTAACCACTAAGTGGATAGGAGCAAACACAAGAGAGGAAAAACAACGAAGGATGAGATCCCTGGTCGATCATTATTGGTAGAACAATAATGAATTAAGGCTTGTATGTGTTCTAATTGATGATCACGTTTACTGATCATATATATGAGTTATAAAATCAAATACATAGATATATGTTATAAAACATATATTGGACTGACCCACAAAGAGAACACTACATGGTATCATGCCATTAGTGATTCTCAATATGGTTTGACTTTAGTCCTTTGACCTGAAGTCATCATGGTTCCCTACATGAGGAATTTAGTGTTTTGGCATTATACTTAGTTATCTTTAATTGGATAATAAGTAGTCTTATGTTGGTCATTAAATGAATCATATGAAGGGATGTGAATGACGTAGATGGGATTTGTACCTCTCTTAAATAAGAGAGATATCATTTGGGCCTCTTGACAAGTTTGACTAAAGAAATGCATGGTTGTGCTCAAATGAATTGATGAAGAGTCATCAATGTCATTTGTTATAGTCAATCAACTTAGGAATCAAGAAAGTATGATTAATCAAAGGTTGACATGTACCATGCCTTATGATTAATCTGAATATCATGTTACAAAGGGACTGAGTTTATAACTATGGTTATAGGTTAAATCAGATTACCGATCCTTATTTGATTTGGGTAGTCATAATGTCTTGCTAGAGGCCACTGATGACTTATGGGCCTTGAAGTGTGATCAAGCCCATTGCAAACATCAAATGATCCTACAAGGTCGCACACAAAGAGTGATGTGATTTGGGCTTATTCTCTTGGGCCTAATTTATGAGGCACTAAATAAATTTATTTGGATATATTTATTAGGTTAGATTTAATTAAGTGATCAGGTTTTTATTATATGAGATATAATATGGGAAAAACTTATTATGCTTCCATAATCTTAATGGGTTTAAGATTAAGGTTTCTCTATAAATAGAGGGATTAAGTCTTATTAGAAGACATACGAAAACCCTTGCCACCTAGCTGTTCGTCACTTTTCCCAAGAGAATAACTATGTGGCATTCTAAAGTGCTTTAGAACATGCTAGCAGACATTAGTTGCTACCTAGATCATTCAACCTCATATGGATACTGGTAGAGGACGTTCATGAATTGCAGTGTCAAGATATCTAGAAAGAAATATGAGCCGCATGCTACAAGAGGTAATTCCTCATACTTCTTGTTGTGAAATTCTATGGTCTATTCCACTCCACAATATGTATATTCGGACTATATGTGATCCAACATAACTATTGCACTAGCAGTTTTCATATAAGCAATTTGCTTTTGCAACATACTACTGACATAAGCTAGAATATAACACTTAGTAGTCTTGTCAACATTCTGCCTTCGCTCGTGTTATTGGAGTTGCTCAGGAATTGAATCTTCACCTAGAAGTACAAGATGATTTTTAGTTAATACCTATGAAATTTGTTCATAATAAAGAACAATGTCGAGGTTACGTCTCCACTTATTAAAGTTCTTTCCATTTTCCAATTTGTTCTTTGTGAAGAGCAAAGTGAGTGGATTCATTTTGTGATTCATTATGTTTGAAAATATAAATTGTAAAAGAATGAGCATACTAGTCAACAATATTGGAACTTCATATAAAATCATGATGCATGTATGCATGAGGATAGAGTTAACAAAACTTTAAAAAAAAATTAAAACTTTATACGATGATTATTTTTCATATCTATAACGGACTAAGTGAGATGGGCCATCTTATCTATTAAAAGAAAAACTGGGACCCTCCCACTTAAAAAATTACTAAGCATCTTTATGCCTAACCTTTTGAGAAGCCATGATTTGGTCTATACTTTTACCAATAGAGCTACGATGGGATGGATATTGATAAAATATATTAAGTGTGTAACCATTTGATTCATCTACCAAAGGTACTTACAAACCATGCCTCGGTGGGAAATCACATTCGTTATCAACAAGTGGACTTATCCTTTAGGAGACCCAATTTAGCAAGATCTAGGATTCATGCCCTCTGGTGGGGATTAACACTTCACCACATTTAAATGCGCATCTTATAGAGACCGTGGACTCTCATATGAGCATTCTCCCCTACTCAATCTTTTTGGGCTTTAGTTTTTAATAAATACCATCTTGTCTAGATGCAATTTATTATCCATCTTATATCGTTTCATTATATATGTCATACATAACGAATGCATGGAAAATCCTCGAGTTGACAATTTTCTAAATGACATGCAAGGATATAATATCACATATTATTTGCATTCATTTATCCACTCATCACATGAACTAATAAGCCACTTTTGATTGTCCATCCTAAAAACATAAAAGCAATTACAAGGCTTTTAGGTGCAACAAAATCTTCTCAGACTTGGATCTTCCGCTTCAAACTTTTCACTCATATGACTCAGCCCATTTGGTAAAATGTATTTTATGGCCTTTCATTTCCAAAGAAAAATGAATTTCATAAAACCAAAATTTCTCCAAAAGAAAGGAAAAAACTACACTTTTTTTTCACAAAAAAACGAAGCTATGGTAAAAAAAATTCATAGAACCAAAAATTTGTTAAAACAAAAATCCAGCCATTTCATTTCCACAAAACCAACAATTTGTTAAACAAAAATCCAGCACTTTGGTTTTCACACAAAACCGAAATTTGTCCAAGACATTATAATCAAAACTGAAACTCTACCTCTTCCTTTCTTCAATCCATGGCTTCTTGATCTTCAACATTACATGATTTTGTACATTACATAATCAAACAAAACAGAGAAAAGTTGTTGGGCTCCAAAGTTTTTTATTTTTTTATTAAGCATGATTTGAATAATTTTAGTGGTCTTGCTAGATAAATCATTTTATTTGGAGTTTAATTAATATGTCAAGTTTGGGAGGATTTATTTCATGGATTTATGGAATTAGATTATTAATGTTGTAAGGTGACATAAGGGCATTTTTTGAAGATCACTTAAGTTAAATAGACATTATGTATAAATAGAAGGGAAAATTGGGAATTTCACACTCATTAAAGGTGTAAAAGGTGAAGAATTAATTGTAGTCTTGAATATGAGTGAAGGAGAGAAAGATAGAAATGGAGAAAGAAGAAGAAGAAGCTAATGTTTGGAAATTCTTGAAGAATTTGAGGCCAAAAACAAGTAAGTATAAGTATTAACTCTTCTTGATTGTTTGATGAAGCATAATTAGGGTTGGTTAGAAGTGAATATGTGTAGGAAGTTGTTGATGAATGGTTATGAGAATTAACTCTTCTTGATTGTTAGATGAAGCATAATTAGGGTTGGTTAGAAGTCAATATGTGTCGGAAGTTGTTGATGAATATTTATGTAAATGTTGTGTTTGGTTAATGATCAAAAGTAGATTTTTTACTGTTGTGAATGATATTGGGTTGGAATGAGGTTTGAAATGAACTAGAAAAGATGGGTTAGTGTTAAAATGGGTTATGTGTGAAAGGTGGGAAGTAAGAAGATGAAAAATATCCCAAAACACGTTCTCGATTTGGGTTTTTGGATATCATTGCGGTGAACTTCTAGGTTTCGCCACAACATCACAAAATATGTTCTCAAAGTTGGTTTCTAGACAATTTTGCCACGGCGAACTCATTTTTTTAGTACAGAACATACTTTGGTATTTTATTCATAACTTTTTGTGTAGTTATCCAAATGAGATGATTTTTGATTCTATGTGAACGAAAGACATAGGGGTACAAGTTGTACGATGAAATGGAGTTCTAATTCGGTCTCTAATGATTTCAATATTTGGATGGAAGTTGAATACAGAATGTTGTTTCAGTATAAGAACAACCTAAAGATTTTTGGGGAATAACTTTTAGAGTACTAAACCAAATTGAATGATTTTAGTGTCACTAGAAACTTAAGACAATGGGGAATATTTTCTAGAAGAAAGAGTTATCAAATGTATTTTCTTAGGTTGTCAAATTGGAATTCCTATTGAAATTGGGATTTTGTTATTGATGAAGGAAATCAAGAAGGTGATCAAGAGAGGCAAGAGGAGCAAGAGGAAGGACATCCTTAAGCCATTTCATAAGCAAGGATTTCAAGGTGGGTTTCACTTTTATAATTAAGTAATAAGCCCCAAATGTTTCTTTAAAAACCAAGAAAGTTCTAAAATGTTTTCAATTGTGTTATAAATGTGTCGTTAAGGCTATTTGAATGCTTTGATAACGTGGAACATGTTTGTATACGGATTGTGTTATTGCTTTGTGAAAAGACTGATGAAAATGATTTTTGAAAGGTTATTGATTGTTTAAACAATATTGTGTTTATGAAATCAAGTTTTAGAAAAATGTCGTTGAGGTAATATGATTACAAGTTGTGAAATGTATGATTATATGGGTTTGTGGTGGTCCCCTAAGTCAAGTCAAGTGCACTTTAACAAAAGGCTTCTCCCACCTGCTTGCTAGTGGCATGGAGCTCCTTCATGGACTCCCATAAGTTAACGACTATGCAACACCATTAAGTGGAATTGCAATAGTACATTCTATTCACGGCTACACAGGACCCTTATGGGAAATGTGTAGTGCAGTCTATTTTGGATCCACCTAAACCATTTTAATGTGCTTACATGTTGACAAGTTCACTGAATGCATGACTGAATTGCTTATAAAGTGTTTGATGATTTGAGAACTGAGAAATATGTGCTTATGATTAAATGTAAACTATTTCAATGGCTTTCTCTTGTTACTGGTTATACAATTGTTACCCACAAGCTTTAAGCTCACCCCCATTCTCCTCCCCATTCAAGTGATGAGCAAGAGATCAAGTAAGTCAAGAGTCAAGGAATCACTCTAGTATGCATGTTTTTCTTTTGAAGTTAGATTATGTAAAATAATGCTTTAGTCTCAATTTGATCGATTCTAGTTTTCGTAAACTTTGTATTTTGGCTTTTGATGTAAGGGGGCTCGAAATGCCTACTAAAGCATTGTAAAACTCTTACTTTTGATATTAATGAAATATATGTTGGTTTTGTCTATCATTTATCTTTTTCATATTTGTTTTAAGTATTCGATTTTGGAAATGAGATTAAGATTTTGAGAAATTGCTTGTGGTTAGGTTCTTATCCATTTAGCTTTTGTGTTGAATTGATGAACATAGATGAAAGATTTTATGTTTACACTTTTGTAAGATAAGTAGTTTGGGTTTTGGGTTCTTCCATAGGGGTTTCACCACGACGAAGCCAAGAGATCCCCATGGCATAATTCACCCAAAGGGTCAGTGAGGTTTACTCGTGCATATTCGCCATAGCGAAGATAACTTTGCCGCGGCAAAGCCCGCCTTTGCTTCCGAAGGATTACTCTTTTAAATTTCCAAATTCTAAGCCCTCCTCCCCGCTCAAGCTTCACAATCCCAAGTCAGATGTTGGGCTCCGCAAACGGGGTCTAACATGTTGTGGTATCAGAGCTACTAGGTTTAGGCCCAAGTTTGCGACTAGGTTTAGGAGTATCGTAGGTGTGAAATGGGTTTTTTAAGACATGAAATGAATATGCATCGTTTCAAATGAACAGCTTGCATTTTTTAAAATAGTTTCACCGGACTTGAAATTATTTTTCAATATTTGAAATTGTTTTATACGGTTTGAACTATTTTGCATATACTAAAGGTGTGAAAGATTATCCCGCCTCGAAAGAGAATTCGAGGAGCTATGACTCGATCTTGCTCTCGCCAAGGGAGTACGGATGAAACCTATATTCCACAAGATGTGGGAACACACTCTGCTCCTAATTTTTTGAGGCCCTAGTGTGCAGCATGAAGTGTCTCCACCGCCTCCTCCTATGCCTTAAGAAAACCCCATAGATCTACATTTCTTTCAAGCCTTTGCTCAAGTTTTCTCATATGCCATGGGCCAAGGGTCTTAAGTTTTGATGCAAGCTTCAGTGGAGAGGACTGGACAGTATGATAAGCTCCACAAGTATCGAGCTGTAGACTTTAATGATACTACAAATCTAGAAGAGGCAGAAGCATGGCTGAAGAGGACTGAGAGAGTATTGCTTCAGATGAAGTGCTCCGATAAAGAGAAATTGGATTGTGCAATTAGCTTGCTACAAGGAGATGCACTTCATTGGTGGGAATCAATGCCCCACAGTTAGGATATGCCTTCGGTGTTGTTATGGAGAGACTTTTTGGAAGCTTTCAGGAGGAAATACTTCTCGAGGGTCTATATTCAAGAGAAGGCTAAGGAATTTCTCAATATCACATAGCGGGACATGAGTATGAGTGAGTAGGAGCTGAAGTTAACTTAGTTTTCCTGATATACAACCAACATCGTGGTGAATAAGGAAGATAAATGTCATAAGTTTGAAGGAGTTCTCTATTTAGGGATAAAGAAGAAAGTCTTGATCCATAATTTTTTTGACTACCAGTAGTTGGTAGATGCTACACTCCAGGCTGAGAAACTGGAGAATATAAAGAGCAATTTTCTAGAAATGGTGTGAGTGCTCTGATACCTGAGAGGGGTGTGAAGAGCTCCCACATACAGAGTGAGGCTAGGAGTAGTGCCTCTGCTAAGAACAAGCAAGCAAGGGCAGTGTCAGTGTAAGCCTCGACAGTAGGGGCAATAGCAGGGTGGAGAGGAGCAAGAACATGAACCCGCAATGTGAGCATTGTGGGAAGCTAAATAGGGGACAGTGTTTCAAGTTACTAAGGGAACACTTTCGATGTGTAGAGAAGGGACACATGATCAGGGACTATCCCTAAGTAACGAGGGCTTGCAGTTACAAGCCCTAAGGAGAACTGAAACAGACCAGTCAATGAAGGAACCAGACCAGTCACTGAGGTGGGCAGTTCTGGAGTTACAAGGAAGGCTATTCCTCTAGGAAGGCTAAGGGGTCAGGTACAGGCAAGGGTGTTTGCCATGACAAGGGAGGAAGCTGTAGCCGCACCAGAAGTTGTCATGGGTATGGCTCAGTTACTTAATTCTGAAGTATATATTTTGATTTATTCTGGCTCCTCACATTCTTTTGTTTCTACAAGTATGATTTTGCATGCTGTGAATTTAGTGCGTTTGAATAGTCCTCTGCTTTTTAGTACACCTCTAGGGAGGAATGTGATATCCAGTCAAGTGTATAAGGGTTGTGAACTATTCATTGATGGTGCTAGACTGGTAATGGACTTACTACATCTATACCTAAAAGGCTTAAATGTTATACTTAGAATAGATGTTATGGAGAAGTATGGTGAAGTTAGATTGTGGCCTTAAGGAGGTGCCATTTAATCTGGGCAATGGAGAGAGGGTGATTTTTGGAGGAAACAGGGGAGCACCATCAACGAGAATTGTTTCCACTCTGTTAGCTGACAGGATGATGAGAAAAGGGTGTGAAGCCCTCTTGTCACGTGTTGTGAACGTTGATATGAATGAAGGAAGGTTAAAGGATTTTTCGATTGTAAGGGAATTTCTTGATGTGTTTCTAGAGGACTTACCTGGTTTGATAGTGAGGGAAATCGAGTTTGCCATCGACTTGATTCCCAGAATTGCCCCTATTTCTGTACCACCATATAGAATGGTTGTAGCTGAGTTGAGGGAACTTGAGGACCAATTAGAGGAACTGTTAAAGAAGGGATACATAAGGTCAAGTTCGTCACTATGGGGAGTGTCAGTTCTGTTTGTTAAGAAAAAGGATGGAACATGGCAGATGTGCATTGATTACCAGAGACTCAACAGGATGACTGCTAAGAATAGGTACCCTCTGCCCTAAATAGACGATCTATTTGACCAGCTACAGGGAGCAAAGGTATTTTCAAAGATTGGCCTCAGGTTTGGTTATCATCAGCTCAGAATTAGGAAGTCTGATGTAAACAAGACAGCCTTCAGGACACGGTATAGACATTACGAGTTTTTAGTCATGCCTTTTGGATTGACCAATGCTCCAGCTACTTTTATGGATCTCATAAATAGGGCTTTCTGGGAGTATATGGATTAGTTTGTCATAGTGTTTATCAATGACATTCTGGTTTATTCTAAGAGTGAAACAGACCATGAGGAATACCTCAGGAGAGTCTTGTAGACACTGATAGAGAAGGAGCTTTATGCTAAGTTCAGCAAGCGTGAGTTTTGGCTTCATCAGGTAGTATTCCTTGGACATGTAATTTTGAAGGATGAGGTATATGTTGATCCAAGGAAGGTTAAATGTAACATCCCGATACCCACGTTAAGGCCAGAATAAATAATTATGAGAAATTTCTGTGGAAATAGGAAAATACAAATCAGGCATAAGTCAATTGCGACATACACATTTATTTTGCATACTCCTATGATTGTACATGCATTCATTGGCATTCCGGGTAAATTCGTTTATACATGAAAATGATGGAATCAATTAGAGTGTATTAAATGTGATTTGGCAATTTTTGGTATATTGTGAAATGTGGCA
>JAOSBO010000008.1:25368347-25388437 GCA_027563915.1 Erythroxylum rotundifolium
TTTTAGTTAGATTACGAGGCACAACCTTTTTTCCTATTTTTCTTTAGTTCGGAAAAACTTTAATTTCCTGGCACGCTCGCACTATTCACCTAAAGGGCTACGTGTTGTCCTTTAACAAATTAAAGGCCAAACAGACACTAGCTAAGCTAGTTGGAATCCCGATCTCCTTAAGAGTGTTGTCTATAAAATCTGAGCTGAGTTTATCGTAAACTTTTTCCAAATCGACTTTGAAAGTAAACTATCATGTCTTCCTCTTCTTTCTTCTTAGTGAATGTATGATTCTAGGCTATGATGATATTATCCATTATAAATCATCTAGGGATAAAGCTATAATGGGTATTCGTCACCAGGTAATCAAGGTAGTTCTTTACTCGATTCACAATAACTTTAGAGATGATCTTGTACATCACGGAGTAAAGGCTAATAGGTCTAAACTGAGTAACATTTTTATGGGAATGGACTTTCAGAATTAGGACCATGATAGTTCGGTTCAGTTCCTGTCCTACCTTTCACGTCTGAAGATTTGTTGGATAAAAGTCACCACCACGAGGTACACTTTGCCCCATTTATTTTGAAAAAATAAGACAGGAAATCCATCAAACCCTATGACTTTATTGGGGTACATGCCAAAAATAACATTTTTTATTTCAGATGCATGGATTGGTGTAGCAAGGTCATTGATATGCTCCGGTGTTAACATATGAAAGGTGCCTGTAATGGGAAACCTATGATTGGTGTGCTCTATAATAGAATACAAGTTTTCAAAGTATTGCCTCACCATGTTACGTAATTGCACCAGATATGTGATCTCTATCCCACTCTGATCGAGTAACCGTCCAATTTGCAGCTTTTGTCTTTTTTCTGTAGTAACAGTGTGATAATATTTTGTGTTATGATCCCCCTATGCCAACCATGCATACCTGGCTTGCTGATACCAATAGAGCTCCTCCTCGCACAGCACCTGCAGTAAGTCTTCACTTAGCTTATCTTCTAGTGCCAAAAGTGACTCAGAGTCATCACAGTTCAATGCCCTCTGAATGCCATTCAACCATGCTAACAACCTTTTTTTCCTATGAAAAATCTGGCCGAATACTACCTTATTCCATCACATTAGGTGGTTTGAGAATGCAGATAATGAATTGCTAAACATCTCCTCTGCTGGAAGCCAATACTCAGAGACTACTTTATCAAACTCTTTGTGAGCTAGCCAGGCAGCTTAGAAATAAAACCTTGGTTGGCTAGTTTCTCTTGGTCTCAGTCTGGCCAAGTTTACTAACATAGGGCAATGGTCGGATCCAAGAAAGGGATGCTGATGGTTCTCTGCATAAGGAAAATTCTCTATTCACGACGAAGAACCTAAAACTCGATCTAATCTGGCCTGAACATTTCCTCTTCTCTAAGTAAACTTCGATCCTACATAACCCAGATCATGAAGGCCACACGAATGCACCCATCCCTTAAAATGTTTATTAATAACATAAGCTGTGGGGGAGCCTCCCTTTTTATCCATAATTTCCAATTTTGCCTTAAAGTCCCCTTCGACAAGCCAGGGACGGTGAGTGACACTTCCTAGCCAGCTCAAGTGTGTCCAGAGAAATTTTTGGTGTGATGGATGAGGGCTTGCATAAACTGCAGTAAAATCAAAAGAATAGGTTCCATACTTAATCGTTGTGAGAATAAATTGCCTATTAACAAATATCACAGAAACGTCAAACTCTATCTTCTATAGTATCCAGATCCCTCTTGCAAAATTGTTAGCTTCCACTCGGACAGAAAAATCAAAACCTAGCTTTGTTACTATTTCTTGGGCTCTCCTACACTAATTCTAGTTTCAACTAACACCACATCCCTGGTTTGTAAGTGCAGAGAAACTGCCGTTAAAGAAAAGAGTTTAGAGCCTTACTACAGACACCTAGCTCTGGGTGAGATCGTGGATTCCATTGGGTGCCGCGCCTGTACAACAGTCCTAACTTTGTGTCATCACCTCCTCTATGCAGTTTTATACAGACAAATCCTCCTCTGTACTTGTCTCCCCATCCCATCCATTTTACCGAGTGGTTCAGAAGGCTGAAATGTAAAGTCATTTCCATTCATACAATTGGCATTCGCACATCATTCAACTCCTTCCATGATTTTAGCATTCTCTACCTCGGCCATTACTCTCCATGGTTCTTCCGACCTTTCGCTTAAGAGTTCATTGTGTGAAATAATGACTACTGCGATATGTTTCTCCTTTGAGTTGGGCTGCATGTGGTCGTTAGGACTTGGGCTAGAACCTTTATTAATTCCAAGGTTTGGCCTAGATCCTATGGCCTCGTCTTTTATGACCCCTTCTTTGCCTTTATTCACTCCCCTAGGACTCTTTTTAAGTCCAAACGATACCGACCCCATCCCTTTGTTCTTTGGTTCTGCATGTACAAAACCCAAAGAGCCTGTTGAAGTATCCCTGAGAATAGGTTAACTTGGTGTGAAGTTGATGATGGCGAAGCCGTCTCTCTCGTGCTATCTTCTTCTGTCAAAATCGCATATCTAGAGCCACCCACTCGAGGACCCCCATGGTGATGTCGTGTATCTGGTTGAGTCAGAGATTCCTGTGCGGTGTGTCTCGTTCTCCTTTGTACCTGAACTCAAGGCCAGGACCGTTGCTTGTCCCTTTAATTCCTCCAGTTGTTGTCACACCAGACGTTCCATGCACCCCCGTCTGTCCTCCTTCCTCTTTGGTTGCCGGAGTAGGTGTCGTACTGGTATGCACTTGGGGCCTTGTTAGAAAGAACCTAGCGTCATGTCCAACAACACCACATTGACCATAGATCAGCAGCAATACCTCATATGCTACCAGTAGCATCTGTCCATCAAGCTCCACTTAAGATCGTAATAGTTCACTTAGATCAATATCTACTAAGACTCACGTGAATTTGCCCCTTTGTGCAGGTTTGATGGCCTCATCGATTTTGATTGTGTGCCCAACTAGATTCCCCAGTGCTGATAGGATCTTGGGATGATACCTTGCAATATGTTGTTATGTGAATCTAATCCAGACCACGGCTCTAGATGCTGTTCCTTGTGACAGTCTGAAATTAAGGACCCACTGTTGGACAAATAAGGCATAGCGAAAGATTACCCACGATCCCTTAGTTAGTGCATTGAGGAAATCTTCCTCTTCGATGAAATTAACCAGAAAATACTTGTGGTCTAGATCGACTACCTTTATCGATCCCACTATTTTCCACATATCCTTTAGTCTCACACCCAATACTCGATAGCCAATCCTTCGACCCAACAACTTAACCACCACTGCATTTTCCCATTTTTTGTCAAGTCTTGATTTGAATGTGTGCAATAGTTCAATGCCTCCACCAGATTCTCCTACTGCTGGTGTGATGTCCCCTTCTTTGATCTCGATCAGATCCTCTTCAGGCCATTCAAGGTCCTCAGTTGAGGTAACCCTATCAGTGTCCCCATTACAACTACACTATTGGACATTTTGAAAGGTGGGGAGGTTCTTCCTTCCTATTTTGTATCCTTACTTTGTTGGCCTGGTGGCCTTCATGGTCGAATGATGCATATTCAAAGCATTTAGATTCAGAGCATTCTGAGTTATCCGTCTTCTATATTGGCTAAGCAAGGTCAACATGTTTCATTTGGCGATTAGTCCACTTAAACTGGCTAAGCAAAAACTATTGATCCAGATTCAATATGGATTTTATTTTAAAAGGTAAAATAAATGCATTAAAGTAGAAACGCCTATAAAGATGGAAGCAAGTAAAATAGGGTGGAAAAAAATAAACTATCGAAAGAAATAAAAACAACCTTAGAACAAAGGGAGCACTCAAAGTAGCCACTAACATAAGAGAACCCACAATACAAAGGTAGTAAGCATAGGAAACTTCATTTATAAGTTATGTCTGTACTTAAATATGTTGTAAGTGTTAGTTTATACCCTTGCAATTAATTTGTTAGTTATAATTTTATGTATAATAATATTATTTTTATTAATAAAGAAATCTTTATCTTTATGAATTTTGTTAATTGCATTTGATGTTCTAATATTAAAGGTATAATTTATGGAATAATTATAATGCAATTAAAATTATGATGAAATTATAATTATGAGATTTAATTTGCACTTATATATTATTCCTTATCTGTTTCTAGTTGTAGTTTGATCAAGATAAGATATTGATGAAACAATAAAACTAATACACATTATGTTTCTTTTTTATGAAGAATGTAATTAATCTCATAAATTAAAGTATATAGATGCTTAAACAAATGTGCAAGTGCTTATGAGAAGGTAAGTTTACATAATTAAAAATTAAACTAAGCAAATAAACTAAGCTTAAAAAAATACTGAACTCAATATAGAGGAAAATACTTAGAAAAATTAATATCAAATAATGGTATCTAGGTGATAAATCTTATTAAGAATTCTTTAAGGCCCCGTTTGGTTGGCGGGAAAGTAAAGTAAATTTGGAATCTGATTCCTTGGAAAATGAATCTATGGAAAGTAAAGATATTCACATGTTTGGATACTTATAAGAATTCTAATAGGAAAGTTGGGTGAAATTTTTATCTTATGTTAATATCTTCCTTAATAGTAAACCAAACCAAACATACCCAAATTCTCGCCTAAGCAGGGTATGGGGAGGGTAAGATGTACGCAGTTATGCCCGCATCTCCGATAAAGATACAGAGACTAATATGTTTCTTAATAGTATTAACAACTAATCCATCAGTTGATTAACAGAGCTCTTTGTAGTTAAAATCCTTAGGATTGCATTATTGATTCATGAATTCAGTTATTAGGTTTAACCCTAATATAAAGGATTTATATTCACCTATCTCTAGGTTTATATGCAACTCCTTCTAATTATGGTAGATCTATTCATACAGGAGAATTTCTCAATCTCAATCATATGAAATCAAATCATACACTAATATTTCGAATATCTTAGAACAAGAGTAAATTGCATAATTGAATCACAATAAATCAGTCAATACAATTACATTGAATAAAAGATCAAGTTATGTAGTTATGACAACTTAGGTTCATCACACGTAAACACTAAACACTTTTAGTTACTACCTATGAAAAACAAAACCAAAGGTAAATATGCAGAAACATTGATAGAAATTAAAGAAATCATAATTCTTAATCTCCTTTTATCTTCTATTGGATCTTCTTTCAAGTTTAGATTTGAAGTTGTTATCTATTGGATCTCTTGATGTATTTTTTGTGTTTTCCTCATCCCTTGATCAGAGTTATTGCCTTTATATGTGTCTCAAGAATCAAAATTGCTTAATAACTCGATTGCTTAACCTCTACTTATGTCCTTTTATAGTAAAAACTAGGGTGGATTATACATAGTCAACCTACACAAACATGTGAGTGATTGTGCATCTTCATAAACATCTAAATTTTGGATTTCACATAGGCATATAGATTTATACAGGTGACATACATGGTCGTATATATCAACATACACAGGCATCTAACTCCACATGACTACAGTTAAAATTCTTCAATCTTTACAAGTTTATAAAGACTTACACAGCCATTGTACACGGTTATGTAGTTACTTAGTTGTTTAAAACTTCATTGTATGCCACGATCTCATATGAATTCTTCTCCTTCTAGTCCATGAAGGCAATTATGACCTAGAAATGCATTTAGAGCGAATTAAGTACCAAATATACAATAAAACTATGATATAACAAGCAAAACTTGTTAAATATGGCGTATAAATATCATCAGATAAGCATCTATGAAATATACCCACACTTAAGAATTTTCTTGCCTATAAACAAATCATAATCTAAATTATCAACCTAACAAACATCTATATTTTATTAATCTCAACTTGTCCATCCATACGCTAAGTCATCATATCATATTAATCAAACTAATTTACAATTAGATCAAGTTATCCTAAAACTAATTTCATAAGTTAATTATTATCATTAGTAATCACATTAACAATATTTTTGAAATCAAAAGCATAAATCTTTACACCCTCACCAAGGTTTCACTTAATGCACTCATGTGTTTAGGATGAAAAGTATCGAACTCTCAAATCAATGCATAACATAACTCTTAACCGTAAGCTTGCAATATTATCATATCTCCACAACTTATAAGCAAACTAAAAATTAAAATTAAAATGTCTTTATAAAGGATTAGTGGGGCTTAGGTAAGGTATGATTGGGATAATAAAAGTGTAATTTGAAGGAAATTTACAAAGAAAACATTACAAGAAACTTATTACATCACAATATATAGGTCCTTGCATTTTAAATCCATTGGTACTATAATTTTTTTTAAGCTTGCAACATACTTTTGTTTTCAATCAATATTTTCAAGCATTCATCAGATGCCAAAATTAAAGAAACACTTGACCTTTAAAATTTTCAAATTTCAAACAATCAAGTAATGTAAATAACCTTTAAGGTTCAAATTAATAAAAAGGCTTCAATAAAAATAGGATAAAGGTTAATAATGGGGTTATAATCAATGAAAAAGGCTAAGGCTCAAAGTTGGTTATTCCGAAGGGGTTAAAATATAGTAGTGTAATTTTGAAAGAAATAGGCTTAAGCAATTGTTGAATCTAAGTGCCTTTATCATTTTAATGCTTCTAATTTAACAACTTTGATCTCAATATGTGTCATAAAAGCAAATTCTAGAATCATCTAACTATGCATGATAACACTTATGAAAGAATAAAAGAGCTTTAAAATTTATGTAATTTTTATTCTCGTAGGCTCAAAACCCCACACAAAAAAGGTTGTGTGTAAATAATATGCAACTTTCATTCAAATTAACTATCTCAATGATTACTAAAAATGTGACTTATAAAAGTAACTTTATTCTAACTATCATCCTTTTACATACTAATTTAAATAAATAATCAATAATGAATTAAAGTATTTATGGATATATTTCAACTAATTCAAAATATCAGCTTATAAAATTCAATAACCCCTTCCCCACAATTAAAAATGTAAATTATCCCCAGTGTACATAATATAAGCATATCAAAATCAAAAGTGAGAAAGTGGAGTTTGGTACTTTCCTAGGTAATAAGATTTTCAAATTTTGCTTTCGATGAATTTGAGACTGTCCATCCAATACTAGGCATAATCATCCATGCAAAATATAAATAAATCGATAAAAAATAAAAGAAACTAAAAATAAAAATGAAAATAAATTTAAAATATTAAAATGAAATAACATAAAATACATCCCAATTCCTATGTTGCCTCCTAAATAGCACTTAGTTAACATTTTTAGCTTGACATATTTTACAAGTTCAAGGTGTCTTAGTCAAACTAATATTCTCTGTACTATTGTCAAGTTTACCTCCAAGATATAACTTCACATTATGGCCTTTAACTTTAAAATTACCTTATGTAGATGACTTAGCTCGATTCAGCCACATGGATATACCTCTTTCACAACGAAAGATCCAGAGCATCTTGATTTGAGCTTACCAGGAAACAATCTTAAAGGAGAATTGTATAAGAGAGCTTGATCTCCCTCCTTAAATTATTATGGTTGTTTGATCATTTGGTCATGATAAATTTTGGCCCTCTCATGAATTTTGGAAATTTCATTAGCCAATAATCACTAATCGTTTAATTCACTAATTTGGAAGTTGCACTTTTTTCAAGCACATTGATGATCAAAATTCATAGATTTGATATTCTAATATACCTTATTTTCTAATTCAACAAATAGATGACATGCTTTTCCATAAACTGGACTATAAGGTGTAATGCCAGTCGATGTTTTGTACACCATCCTATAAACTCATAAAGCATTATCTAGCTTGGTTAATCAGTCTTTTCTCTGACGCTCTACGTTTTCTCTAATATTTTTTGTAAATCACTATTAGTTACCTCAACTTGGCCATTAGTTTGAGGGTGATATGGGGTGGTAATCATATAAGTGATTCCATACTTTTTTAGCCCTTTTTCAAATTGCACATTGCATAAATGCATACCCTATCACTAATAATTGCCTTAGGTGTGCCAAAAATGAGAAAAATAAGCTTTCAAGAAATTTTATGACAACCCTAGCATCATTCATTTATGGGTAAACCTTGAGATTCCAACTATTTAGAAAAATAATCAATAGCTAGTAGGATATCTTTATTACCAAATGAAGTTAGGAACAGATACATGAAATCAAAGCTGAAAATATCAAACACTTTATAAATAAGGAATTTTAAGGCATCTCATCTCAGAGAGAAACGTTACTAAATCATTGGCATCTATCACATAAAATTGTGTACTTTTGGGCATCTTTAAAAATTGACGACCAAGAAAAGGCTATCTCAAGGATCTTTTAAGCCATCATATTTGTTCTATGGTGCCTTTCGGTAGGTTAAGTATGATAATGTTACAAGATATTCCACCCTTTAGAGTGAGGTACACAACTTCTCACTATTTGAACTATACCGATATGGAAAAAATATGGATCTTTCGAAATATAGTCGCTCAAATCAGTAAAGAATTTTTTCTTTTGCTGATAAGACAAACCTTCATGCAAAGATAATTTGCAATATCTGGAAAAAAAAAGGGGGGTTTCAATCTCAATTAACTCCTACGAATTATAAAGGAGCTCTTCTAGGAATGAGTCTTCAATGCCTTCTTCATTCAACTCTTCCATATTTAGATTTTGAAGGTGAGATGGATGGTTTACTGCTAAGTTTTTAGCCCCCTTCTTGCCTTTAATCTCTAAATCAAATTCTTGCAACAACCCAAACCAAATAATTAATTCAGGTTTGGCATCCCATTTGGTTAGTAAGTATTTCAATATAGAATATTTAGTATAAACATCAACTTTAGACAAATTAATTAAGATCTAAATTTATCAATCGTAAAAGGTACTGCTAGCAACTTCTTCTTTGTTATAGTGCAATTCTCCTAAGCATTCATGTAAGTGTTGTTAGCATAGTAAATTGGTTGAAAGTATTTGTCCCTCAATTTTCAAAGTATTGCACCTACTATAAAATCACTTGCATAACACATTAGCTCAAATGGTAAATTCCAATTCGATGTAACCATAATCGAGGGAATTAGTTAACTTTTCTTTAAGAATGTTAAAAAAATCTAAATATTCTTAAGTAAATGTGAACGACATGTCTTTCTCTAATAACTTGGTTAAAGGCTTACCAATTTTAGAAAAAAAACTAAACAAATGTTTTATAAAAGCCACCATGTACTAGAAAACTTCTTATAGCCTTAACCAAGGAAGGGGGTGGTACTTTATTTATAACTTCAATTTTAGCTTTATTTACCTCAAGTGACATTTTTCCTAATTAAGGACCATATTAGTCTTCTCATATCTCTTTAACACCTATTCTAAATTATGGAGACATAAATAAAAAGAATCACTGAAAATGAAAAATTCATTTATAAATACCTCCAATATGTCCTTGTTCAGATCATCAAAGATAGCCATCATGCACCTCTGAAATGTAGCAATTGCATTACATAATCTAAAAGGCATACGCCTATAAGCCAAAAAACCATAGGGACATGCAAATGTTGCTTTCTTTCGATCCTCCTTGGCAATTAGGATTTGATGGTACCCTAAAAATCCATCCAAGAAGTAGTATTACTTGTGTCTAGCTAGCCGTTCTAACATTTAGTATGTGAAAGGCAAAGGGAAGTGGTCTTTCCTTATTGTATAATTCAACTTTTTGTAGTTGATGTATAGTCTACATCCATTGATGGTTCTTGTAGGAATCAACTCATTCTTTCCATTAGATATCGTTTTCATTCCTCTTTATTTTTTTTGGCATGACTTATATGGGACTCACTTAAGAGTTATTAGAAATATCCTAAATCATGCCAGCATCTAGGGGTTTAATTACCTCCACTATTACTACTTCCTTCATAGTAGGATTTAGCCTTTTTTGAGATTAGACCACAGCTTCGAACTCCTCCTATATTAGAATCTTGTGCATGCAAAAGGAAGGGTTGATCCCTCTAATATCAAAGACCTTCCATGCAATGCCCCTTTTATTCTCCCTAATAAGTGTGAATTACATTGTGTTTTAGGGCCTAGTTTGATATGTGTTTAGCTGTTAATCAATCATTTAGTATGTGCTTATATCAGAACTATGTTAGTTTGTTAATTATTTATGTTTTAAGTGTTTTATAGGTGAGTAAAATTCTTTGAAATTAAATATTATGCTTGTTGAGGTGCCTTGATGTGTTTGCTAGTGTTTCAGGGTCAACACCAAAGAACGAAAGAGTTTTAGAGACATTTGGGCTGAAACAATGGCCCAGGGTTATGGCATGTTAGGCCACAATCACGACAGAGCCTCCAGATTTGGCCCACAATTATGGCCTGCATGCCACGATAATGACAGAAGGCTCGGATGTGACCCATGATTATTGCTTACATTGGGAAAATGGGTATACACTTAAGAACATCAAGTTTCGATGGAATTTTTGGACCTTATAAACCCCAAAAAAAACCTAAGGTTACCCAAAACACAAGAGGATATAAAAAGAACAAGAAGGAGGTATAGAAAGAGCTTTTGCATCAGCCATGTTGAGAAATCCTAGAGAGAAATCATAGAGATAGAGGAAGAGAGAATTGGAAAAGAAGCTGACTCGAAGTACTTCCCAAATCAGGAGGTTTTCTGATGTCGTTGCTTCCCGTCATCCATTTTAGATTATATTTCCTATTCTTTCAGTTTTATCATTATATAGAATTGGATTGGACAGTTGACGATAGGAGCTAGAATGTCAAGGATGTTTTAAACTCACCTTCAGAATTTTATTCTTGAATTAATGAAAATCTAGTTATTTATGTGTTTATTGGATATTGTCGTGGTTACAACTCGAGAGACAGTAATCAACTTTATGATAGTCTAGAACCAACAATCTGATAATTCTTAATTAGTTAGGTTAGCATTAAGGATAGGTAAAATTCCCTTTCTCTCAATTAATAATTTTCTTCGGTTGATTCTTGGGTGTGTTAAAATTGCTTATTAATTAGTATTTTCATGTTTGATTTTTAATTTGATTGATTGAATTAAATTATCATTTTAGTCTCATTGCATCTTAAATTTCTTTTATTTATTTCTAGCTTTAGATTTTAGGATTAGATTAATTTTCTACTCGTAAGATTAACACCTTTTGTTATTACGCTATTAAACTATACGCTTGCAAATTATCGAGGGCTAATAATTCAAACTTACACACAACCAAACCCTAATCACTCCCTAAACTTATTCTATAGTTTATCTTTTTAAACTATGTTTAAATTTGATGCAATAATTGCAGGAAATTTCGTCTCCTTCTCAAGAAACACATATTTTAAATGATCAGAGAGTTTCTTCAGCTCCAACTCTAGTTGTTCTTCAATGGAGGATTTCAACCTCGTCGCTATAGTTTTATCTATTCCCTTAAATTCTTTCTTTCTCATAATGAGAGGCTTGTTGGCCTCTTTTTATCCTTATCTTGAATCATGGATAACTCCTGCACATCTTTGGATGCAATTTCCTTAAGAATACCTGAAGTTATAGAATCATTAATATTATTAACATACTAGGATTCATCTTACTCATGTACATGTCTTATGGCATCAGATATTTTAAAAGTGAAATTTTATTCTCTGTTGATTTGTAAAATAGTTAACTAGTTTCACGCTAAGAAACTACAAGTATACGGGTCGTGACTTGTAGTTAAAAAATAGATATCAATCCTACATGGATTGATGTTTAGGCACCACTTAATTCATATTGGCTTTCATTTCAGAAATGATATTGTTTTATGGAAATAAATGGAAAAATTAAATTAAAATTAAATGACTAACAATGAATAATTGAAAATACCAAAATGCAAAAAATTGGAATTTATGGTTTTAATGACTAGAAATCACTTTTTTCCCTATCTTGTCTCCCTCCTATTTTATTAATTTAATGTTATCTCACCTAAGAAATCCAATTGTATTAACTACCCTCTCTCAAAGTGTAATTAATTGTCTTTAATCAAATTCATTAAAGTGGATTAAGCAATCTCTCAATCTACCAAATCACTTCACCAATTCAACTAGTTATTAAATTATCCTATGGGGGACCAATCAATTTAGCCAAGATCTCTCTATCAACTAATCAATTAAAGTGATGAATGTAAGTATATAGGTCATCAACTCTTGCTGTACAATCCTGCACAAAATACCCAACCCAATCTCTCAATTTATTGCAAGGTATATATGTAAAATCAACATTCATCAAAGACATCTATCATTCAGTTCAATAAAATAGGAGCTTAACAAGAATGTTGATGGTTGTGATTTGCATCATGTTTTAGGGTTTAATTTGATATGTACCAAGTGTTAAATTGAGTGTTTAGGGTGTATTTAGGTTAGGATTGTGTTAATTTATGTGTTTGAGTGTTTTTATAGGTTAGTACAAGTCTTTGTGGTTAAACGTTATGATTTTGAGGTACTTTAATATGATTGTTAGTGTTTTAAGGCCAACATTGAAGATTGGAGGAGTTTCAAGGACTTTCGGGACGAGATCACAGGCTACAATTATGGCACGATAGGCCACGATGGTGACAAGGACTTATAACTAAATGACGATCGTGACCTAAGGGACACGATCGTGACAGAAAGACTCCGTCATAGGTGACGATCATGGCAGTTGGGCTATGATCATGACAGAGAGGTTATATGCTGGCCATGATCATGGTAGGCAAGGTCACGATCGTGGCCTACGCCAAGTAGACACTAAAAAAAAAGAAGAAAAAGTTAGATTTTAAGGGATCTTTTAGACTGTTTCTACCCTTAGCAAACCCTAGGGCTGCCAAGATATTTAAGGAATATGAACAATACAGAGAAGGGAACTTTTGATCAGCCACCATGAAGAAACACTAAGTGAGAAAATATTGAGAGATCAAGAAAGAGTAGAAGCAAGAGAGAAGAGGAAGATGACGCAAACTCGACGTTCTTCCCAGAATAAGGAGCTTTCCAAAGTTGTGGCCTTCCATCGTCCATTCGAGTTCTATTTCCTATGTATTTCAAATTTATTTGATTATAAAATTGGGATATATAATTTGATGATAGAATTGAATTGTGATTGATGCTCTATACTCACCTTTGGAATATTATTTTCGATTTAATGAAATCTGATAGCTTTATGTGTTTATTGAATTAATTTTGGTTTAATTATGAACTTCATATCTCAATAATAAAATGAAAGGGTGAATTAAGAGAAAACTATTAAATTGGGCTAACGAAAGTTAGGTAATTTAATGATTTATAATTAAATCAGGTTAGTAAATCTTGTGTAGAGAGATCACATAGAGGTTTCCAATTGTTTATTAGAGAACTTAAGAACTGATTAGGTTTTGGGTCAGTTGTTAATTGAGAGGTTACAACTTACCATAATTGGATTATGGTTTATGCTATAGGGTTCAATTATAACTTTATAAAGAGTAATTGACCCTAGAATCTTCTAGAATCATTAATTCGATAAATCATAATTGGTTAAGTTAGCATTAAAGATAGATAATTTTCCGATCATTATTCAAGAAATGAACTAATTTCCATTAATTGTTATTCATTTTCAAGATGAAATTGTTAATCGTTGTTCGTTGATTATTTTTGTTACGTTTTGATTGTCAATTTTTGTTTTGTCATTTGAGTTAGTTTGGTTGATTTATTTAATTATCATTTTTAATTTTATGTTTGTTAAATATCTATCTAATAACTTCTAACCTTGGATTTTAAGATTGGATTAGCCCTCCTTATGGGATCGATATCTTAGGTATTACATGAATGACCTATGCGCTTGCTGTATTATCAAGGTTATAAATATTAAAACTTAGCATACATAAACTATTGATCAATAGTTCAAAAGTAACCCCTAAAAATAAATTAGCCACTCATGTTGTCTATAACATCATCAATATTCAAATATTCCATCGTAAAATAACTAAAAGAGATAAAAATGAAAAAAAATAAATAATAAAACTCCTTATCTTCTTTACCAAAATCTGAAAATTCTGATGTTGATGTGCTATTCTCCTAATGGTGATTGATGATCCTTGAATCTTCACCTTCCTAAAGTCTCCAAATCTGGATTTTTTCCTTAAGGAGGTTGCTCTACAAAGAGGGTTTTTGTCCTCCTTCTTCCATAGGAGTTTAATATCTTATGTAGTCCAAAAAACCTAAAGTTTAATAAACCCCACATATGTTCTCAGATAAAACATCCCATGATCGTGGGAATTGGCATGATTCCCACGATAGTGGGATCTTATAGCAGAAAACTTGCCCTTCTCTTAGCCTCTTTTATCTCTAGCTCAATCTCCGAGTTGCTCAATCTTCATTCCTATATAGAAATGATCAATTCTTGCCCAAAATTAACTTAAAACATAAAAGAATAACAACGAAGACCAAACTAAATGAAAACATACAAAATGAATCCTTAAATGCAACAATAATAAACTATTACGCAAGAAACACATGCCAAATACTTACGAAAACATAGAATAATGCACAATTATTAACTTCCCACTTAAATCTTTGCTTATACTTAAGCAAAAGAAACATAACCAATCCATTATATCACTTCATTTTCACAAAGATCAAAACATATAATTCCTCAAATTTTCGCCAACTTAAATATCAAGTTACTACACATATCATGTGTAACATCCTGTTACTCATGTTAAGGGTAGAATAGTAAATATGAGAGATTATTAAGAAATTAGAAAGTGCATTTCATGCTCATGCATAATATGACATGCACATACACATGAATATTGAATTTTTGCACATGAAAATAGTTGTACATGCATTCATTGACAATTTTTGGGTATAATTGATTTATATATGTGGAAGGTGATTTTTATTGAGAATTGTGGTTTTTATATGTTGAAAACTGATTTGGAGAATGTATTTAGTGATTTAGAATTTTTGGTAAATTTTAGGAAAATTTATGAAAATTTTGGAAATTTTTGGACTAGGAAAAATGTCAAGTGGCAAGACAATTGATAAATAGCAGTAGAATTAAGAGTCAAATGGCAATGCAAATTTTTATAAATGACATTTAGATTTAATGATATATGTCATTGAAATTTGGAGACAATTAGAGTAGAAATTGGAGTTGATTGGACAAATTAAATGAGGGAACCTAAGTGAACCTATAAGGAGTTGACAAGAGGCAAGTGATAAATGTCACTTTATATAAGTTGTGTTAGGTGTAAAATCTGGAAAATTGGAAGATGGGGCTTGAAAATGTAGCAATGTTCACTGATTATGCTTCCGTGTTTTACACATAACTTCTTTTGTAATTATCCAAATGGAATGATTATTGATTTGCAGTAAACTAGATATATAGGAATACAAATTTTTTGTAGAAATCTATTTTCAATTCTATCTCTAAGAATTTCAAAATCTAGATTGAAATTGAGTCTTGGTTTAGGCTATATCAGTACCTAAGACAGAAATCATATCCTATTGTTATCTAATAAACTGTATTGATAGATGCTGAATTAGACAAAGGTTTCTTCATAAAAGTCGTATTTTATTTTCTTATCTTTAAAATGATATAAAGTTCATAATTTTTGAATATGGGAATTGAGAGATATGAGTTGTACAATTTGACGGTATGATCACGCATAAGCCAAAGTTTCAAATGTGCTCAATCTGTAGTATTATTAGTATAACTCATAGAATACTGAACCAGATTGAATGATGTTGGTGTCAGTAGAAACTTAAGAGATAGGAGAACAATTTTATAGAAGAAAATATCCTCAAATTATTTCATTTTCTTGGTTAAAAAGAACATGGAATGTTGAACCAAAAGTTGTTATAGGAAAAATCTAAATTGACCAAGGAATTATGAATTTTAATTTTGCTGGTTTTACTAAGTTATAAACCATAAGTATAAATGATACTTATGTGAGTTTGGATATATGAATGTTTACATGACGAGAATAATAGAGCAATACCTGGGATTGTCTTGAACATGCATCGTGAATACTTCATATACATACATGTGCATTAATAAACACTTATAATTGTGCCAAATTATGATATGTTTATATTATGTGATATCGAGGAGCAACTGGAACCTCAACATCTAGTTGTTGCTGGAACTTTCAGGTGTTAGTTTTGGGAATGATCTGACTGATTGACAACTTTAGCTATTCAGAGACACTACAAGTGGTGTAAACTTGTACTTTTGGGAAAAAGAAGAAATGGCTTAAAGGTTGGTCAGCTAGGGTTGGAAAGATTAGATAGACTTTTTGTGTAATTTTCCTCTTTCATGTAGCATATTTTGTATTAGGCTATGATGATGTACATGTATGGATGTTTGAAAGAAACATTGTATAATGTTCGATTTTGTAGATGAAATGCGGAAAAAAATTTGGTTTGAAAATATTGTGACTTTCTTATGATGTCTTATAAGAAAATTAAGAATGATGATGCCATGCTAATTGAATGTTGTGATTGAATGTAGCGCACCATAATCATAGGTTAAGTACTAGAATGTCCTCATGGTGTTTCGATATATACCCTATAGTAATGGGGTGCTACATTGGGTAGTATCAGAGCATGGTTTGGCATCCATAGGGATATATAGGAATGTTAAACATGAAATATCACGAGAAATACAGATAGTGATTGGAGTTCTTGTTTATTATAGGTCATTCGCCATAGGTGAACAAGTGGGGCAGTCAGCTGACCTAGGATCTGTAGGAGCCAGTAGGGAGCCTTCGGTATCTTGACCAGAGCAAATGCTTCCTAGAATTCCCGAGAGAAGGGAGAGGAGATATGATAGGCTACGGAAGCAAGGGCCTATCGATTTCTATGGTAGCACAGACCCTACCGAGGCTGAGGGATGGTTAGAAAGGATGGAAAGAGTTTTTGATTAGATGGACTGCGAGCCGGATGAGAGGTTCGACTATGCAGTGTCCTTATTGTAGGGCCCAGCTTATCAGTGGTGGAAGATTGTTCTAGGCAATACCACCAGTCCTTGCAACTTAAAGTGCGAAGACTTCCCAAGGGTCTTTAAGGAGAACTACATGCCCACGGTCTACTTTGATAGGAAGATGAAAGAGTTTCTAGATTTAAAGTAGGGTAGGATGTTAGTGACCGAATATGAGATCCAGTTCAATAAGTTGATGTGATATGCTACTACTTTGATTCCTACAGAAGAAGACAAATGTAGTAGATTTGAAAATAGGTTGAACATGGATATTAGAACAAGGTTTGCAATCACTAACCTGAGTAGTTTTACTAAGTTAAGAGCTGCTTCTATTAGAATTGAACATCTACTGAGAGAGGGACAAGAAGAGTTTGGGCAAGGGTCCAGATTAAAGAGGTCTAGTGAGATTCAAAGGGCTTCTAGCATAAGATTCAGTAAGCGTCAGAACAGAGCTTTCAGACCATCAACTAGATCCAGGCAGTCAGGATTCTGATAGAGGGGTGGTTTTGCACAGACTGGCAGTGGAAGAGGTACAATATAGAGTCAGTTTCCACCTTGTGAGCATTGTAGGAAGAAGCACAGTGGTGAGTGCTAGACTTTATCAAGAGCTTGTTTCTGATGTGGCTCTCTAGAGCATAGAATCAGAGATTGTCCTGTCATTGCTAGAGCCTAGTTTGGTGTGAGTGGGGGATTTGTATGTGAAGCTACTGTCTAGCAGAGCAGAGGTAGTGGGCCTAGGCAGAGAGGCTGAGGTAGAGGTAGAGGTAGAGTGAGCGCTTGCAGTCCTTCTATCAGGATAAAGCAACTGACTGCAGTCCCAAGCCCAAGTCTATACCATGATCAGACAGGAGGCCTAGGACTCCTTGGATGTTGTTGCAGTGCGCTACTTATTTATGAGCATGAAGCATTTTCATTGCTAGATCCAGGGTCTACGCATTCCTTTATTGCACCGCATCTGGCATCTATGCTACATTGTGATAGAGAGTTATTATGAAATAGAGGTGAGTACACCAATAAGTAGTACTACAGTTATAGGAGAGGTTTGGAAGAGATGCTTGATTCGGATTGATCAAACATAATTAGAGGCATACTTGATTATGCTCCAGCTGAGAGAGATAGATATTATCCTAGGCATGGATTGACTCACTGCTAATAAGGATATCATGAACTGCTATACTAAGGAGGAAGTACTAAAATCTCCTATTCAGCTGAGGGAAGTATTCAAAGGAATTAGTCAAGCAGTGCCAGCCAGGATGATATCCTTCATGAGGGCATTGAGGTTGATGCAGGGTGTATGTGAGGCTTATCTGGCCCACGTCATCGATACTCGAGATGAGCAGAATGTGTTAGGCATTCCTGTGGTTAGGGAATTCGCAGATGTGTTTCCCGCCAAGTTATCTGGTTTACCTTCAGATCGAGAAACGAAGGTTACGATTGACTTAGTTCCAGGTGCTGCTCGTATATCCATTCATCCATATAGGATGGCACCTAAGGGACTAAAGGAGTTAAAGGTGACTACAGGAGTTGCTGGAAAAGGGTTTATCAGACTCGACATTTCACCTTGGGGAGCTCCATTGTTGTTTATAAAGAAGAAAGATGGGACTTTGAGGTTATGCATTCATTATAGGCAACTGAATCGGGTGATAGTGAGGAAGAAGTACCCATTGCCTAGAATTGATGATTTGCTTGATCAATTGCAGAGAGCTCAGGTATTCACAAAGCTAGATTTGAGATCGGGGTGTTAGTAGTTAAAGATAGTAGAGGCTGATGTACCTAAAAGTGCATTCAGGAGTAGGTATGTGCACTTCGAGTTTTTAGTAATGCCGTTTAGGTTAACTAATACCCTTGACATCATTTATAGACTTGATGAATAAGGTATTTCAGCCTTACTTGGACCGCTTTGCGATAGTGTTTATGGATGATGTTTTGGTGTATTCAAAGAGCAGAGAAGAACATGCTGAGCATCTGAGAGTGATTTTACAGATCATGAGAGAGAAACAGTTGTATGCCAAATTCAGTAAGTGTGAATTTTGGCTGGATCAAGTAGTGTTTTTTGGGCATATAGCGATTGGACAAGGCATATAAATGGATCCAAAGAAGATAGAGGTAGTAATGAATTGGGAAGCTCCGAGGAATGTTTCTGAAATTCAAAGCTTCCTAGGATTGGACAGATATTACCGGAGGTTTGTCGAGGGCTTTTCCTTGATCTCAGCCCCTCTGAAAAAACTTCCGAGGAAGAATGTAGTATTCAGATGGAATCAAGAATGTGAGCAGAGCTTTGAAGAGCTAAAGCATCAGTTAACTACGGCACTGGTGTTGACTATTCCATCGAGGAGCGGAGGATATGTGGTATGTAGTCATGCTTCGCATCAAGGATTGGGATGTGTATTGATGCAGTATCGCAAGGTGATCACTTATTCATCGAGACAACTAAGGTCTCACAAGATTAAGTATTTGGCACAGGATTTAGAGTTTGATAAAGTGGTCTTTGCTCTAAAAATATGGAGACAATATCAGTATAGGGAGACATTCCAGATATACATAGATCATAAGAGTTTGAGGTATCTGTTAAGTCAGAAGGATTTAAACATGAGATGGAGGAGATGGACTGAGTTATTGAAGGATTATGGCTACACGATTGAGTACCAGCCGGGGAAAGTCAATGTGGCAGTTGATGCTCTGAGTAGAAAATCTAATACTAGTATAGCTCATATTCAATTATCGAGGTTACCAAACTTGATTCATTTGAGAGCTCTGAATGTGGAATTGAATCTGGAGCAAGATGAGGCATTAATTGCTACATTAAAGCTGAGGCCGATGTTGCATGATAGAATTAAAAAAGTCCCAAGGAAATATGGTGAAGCTTATATAGAAAGTAAAGATGAATTCGGGTTCTGAGTTTGAGTTGAGAGATGAGACACTGTGGTTAAAGCAGAGGTTGTGTGTGCCAAAGGATGATCTGAGAAAGGAAATTCTTAAGGAAGCTCAAATGGCCACCTATACTATGTATCTTGGTACTACTAAGATGTATAACATGCTGAAGCAGCACTTCTTTTAACACCCCACTCCCACAAGACCCGAACCCGACATCGTTGGTGATGTCCGAATCCGCGCCCTGCGAGGGTGGCGTGT
>JAOSBO010000008.1:25405405-25417419 GCA_027563915.1 Erythroxylum rotundifolium
CATCAACTAGGAGTCAACAAATGCAATAGCAGCTATGAAAATGCAGCCAATTTATAATATAAACTTGGCTCAATCAGTGGACCAAAAACCATGAAATTTATTTGTTGCATCTTGAACAATGGATAAGGGAAGAAGGTTGTAGTGCTAAGAAGAGGGTAGCAAGAGTTTTTGGTAGGGATATCAATAGGGGCTGAAGCATTTTTCCAAAAGAGACTCATAGAGGGTTAAACGTTCCAATGCCTGTTCAGAAGTGACATTGAGGATGACGACTCGAGTTAAGTGTATTTTCTTCTTTTTTTTGGTTTCTTTCACTCATTAGGAATTAATTGTGTTATCCTATATTAATTGATTTAGGTTTTATGTATAGATAATCAAATTTTCGTTATTGTTCAGTTATTTGTGTATGAACCCATAGGGTATTGTGAAAGGATGATTTTAATACATTCATTGAATCGTTTGATTGCATACGCATTGGTAGAATTTTGATATACTTCATAATTGTTATGCTGAAATATATGTGTAGCGACTAATGATTTGTAATCATTATGGATAGAAAGACCTAGGTAAATGAATCATCATATGCGGTTGTTGCCTTAATTAATCAGTTTTCCTAGTTCATAATGTTACTACCTAATCAAATATATAGATTGTATCCTAGGTTATTCGGTGGTTAGGTTTAATCAATAATTGCATATTGATTAAACAAAACCTAAAGGAAAACTTGTGTTAATTATTAACCACGATATTAATAGTTGCTAGGAGAGGTTTGAGAATGAAAATTTGTTAAAATATGCTTAATTAGGGTGTAGGTCAAGATTGAACCAAAGAATTAGATCCCTACCAAACTCCCCAATTCTATAATTTTTTTGTGTTTTATTTAATTTGTTTTATTATTAGTCTAGCTTCATTTTGTTTTTTTATTCCAAAATCAACCCCCCCCCAATTACCTAAACATCAATTAATTACAATTCATAAGTTAATCGAACACTCCCGGTGGGATCAACCTAGACTCACCACTGCTACAGTAATAGTCTACTTATTTTATTTTGACTAGTGTTATAATGCACAAGTCAATTTTGGTGTCATTACCGAGGGGTGTAGTGTTTTAGCTTTTGTTTATGTTTTAATTGGTGCTTTGCATATATTTGTTCGTAATTGATTTCTTTTCAGTTATTTTATGATCTTTTCATTTTTGTTTCATATTTGTGAAAAAAATCGATATGGAGAGAGGTAATTTCTTTTATAACTCATATTCTCAATCCTGTAATAGTGTTTGGACTGATCAACCTAACTTCTGTCTTTGATGGGATAATCATCAGAATTATTTCCATGATAGTTTGCAGGATGCATAGCAATTCTCATACAGATCATAAGGTTCCTATCATAACTCTAGTCCATCTCTGGAAAAGTTGATTAATATTGTGAATGCTAATACTTTGCAATTGCAGTAAAATACTCTACAATTCTAACAGGATGGAGTGCAATTTTCAAAAACTACATAGTCTAGCACCCAAGATTCAAAGAGCCAACACGACTCAGGTACATCTCTAGAAGAAATACTTAATATTGTAGCTGCTAACAATCTTTCAATTCAATAGGATATGCAGTAGTTCCAACAGAATATGCAATAGTTGATTCAGCAAGTTGTACAGCAAATCCAATAGGATGCTCTGTAATTCCAGCAAGACATATTGCCTCAATAGGGAGATATCATTCATCTAGAAACACAAAGCAAAAAGGAGTAGCAGTATCAACCAGAGGAGTAACCAACGGACATTACTGTGAGAACTTTACAGACTGATAAGGAGCTTGAGAATTTTGAGAACATTACTCAAGGAGTTGCTTGTGTAGAAGTTGAGGAGGAGCTCGAGGCAAAAAAGGCCATATCATTTAGCTTGGAGGTAAGTGCTGACTTCGTAGTTATATTAGAGACTAACCCTTAACCTTTACCTAGCAAATTGTAGGAATTTAACGAAAAAGAAAAAGGCAAATAGTTATTCGAATTATTTCAAAAGAGCGAGGACTCAGTAGAGATGAAGAATTTAAAGAAAGAGAAAGAGCCACTAAAAGTGTAGTTTTTAGGAGAGCTTTGGGCGAGCGAGCTGAAGACCGAAGGTCACAAGTAGGATGTTAAGTCTCCATACCCATTAGCAATACTTTTACGAAGCCCATCTTGGTGAGAGAAGGGCAATGCCTGAA
Source organism: Erythroxylum rotundifolium (assembly GCA_027563915.1). Lineage (NCBI taxonomy): Eukaryota > Viridiplantae > Streptophyta > Magnoliopsida > Malpighiales > Erythroxylaceae > Erythroxylum > Erythroxylum rotundifolium. The sequence continues at coordinate 25,407,605 of JAOSBO010000008.1, forward strand.
AAGACGATTGGACATTAGAGTATGGCAAAACAATGAAGTTCTACTCCTCAAAAGCCTCAAGGAATTATGCCGATAAGGAGCTTAGCCTCAAGGCATCATGTTAATAAGGAGCTTACTTCGAGGGAAGGTGCTCTAGGCTCTTTACCGAGTTTGAGCGTGCCTCCTATTGGGCTCAAGCATCCATTTGACAATGGATAATGTGCATATGCCAAGGGTCAAGCTTATGACCTCAAATAAGAACTTAATGGGAGGCACCCCATCTGTATCCTTTTTTTTGTTTATGATTTTCTCTTTTCAACATATTTGTTGGTTGGTTCACTTTAAGTTCTTATTTGCTTTTTGTGTGTTCTAGTTGTAGGTGGAAGATTGGTTGCCATTCTTCAAGAGGTAAGCTACTATTTCTTTGCTTTCATGATTCACAGGCCTCTTGATGGGAGTATTCTTATTTCCATTCCCTTTTTGTTTTTATTTATTTTAAGAAATTGAGGACAACTTCCCATTTAAGTGTGGAGGTGAGGCCAGTTTTAAAATTTTTGGACTTTGATTCTGATGAATGATGAATGTTAAATCATGAAATTATGTCATATTAGTTAGACTGATAATTGATTTGTATGCTTGAATTTGGATTAGGCAGCTTAAGAGGAAAAAGAATCATGTCGATTGATTGAAGAAGTTGATTGCATAAACTCAGTCAATAATTTGATACTTTAGTGATTTGGTAATGCATGAAACTTCGATGGATTTTTATATAAACACATGTGAGGTTTTGAGCCTATATGACTGCATTTTAAAGTCATTCTGTTTCTTTTTTAGGTGTGATGCTCTGCTAGGAAGATTACTTTATAACTTTCATTGAACTGGTTTGAAACTACGAGTTGCTTGGTTTATGGAAATGACTAAGGTCTTCTTTATTTTGAACCCTTAGCTTAAATAACCCACCAAGTCATTTTTCCCTTGCAAATCTGTTTGAGCCTTTAACCTTGTTCGTTTATGTGTTAATCACCTTACATTGAAACCTAAAAACCCACTAGCCTTAGCCTAACACAAGTTTAATGAAGTACTAAGTAAACATTTAATGTCTATAATTTTGGGACTTTTGTTTTGTATTGTATTCTAAGATATTTTTAGAGGTACTTCTACTTATGTTTTGTTGATATATGCTACTATTGTTTCCTATTGCTATTAGTTTTATTCAATTAAAAAAAAGAAAAAAGATAACAAAAAGAGAAAAAGAAAGGAATAAAACATAGTAGCATAGTTAGTGATCAGTTTTTGTAGTCCATTGTATTTATATGTTTATCTCAGAATTTGTAGTTGGTTGTACCTTTTACTTAGTACTTTGTGAATGTTTGTGAGTAACCTTTTGACCTTTTTACCTTATCTTAACCCAAGCCCCATTACAACCCAAATAAAAGCCCTTTTGATCTATGATAGCATGTATTCTATGTAGAGGAAAATGGTTGTATTTGCAAGCCTATGGTAGTGTAGTCTCATAGAGGGAGTCTTGAGTGAAACACCAACCCATCACATACTCAAGTGATATGAATGAACACCATGAGAAAAGTTCATCATAATTTTATGCTTACCTTTCATCAATGGTTTCTTCATTTGACTTTGTTTATGTGCACTTATGAAACAATTATGATATATTTAGTAGCTTGATGCTTGAGTTGCCGATGTCTGAAGTATTACATATTTGATTTTCTCTAAAAACAAATTGATAAAATATTTTGGCTGTGTTTAAATTATTTGAGGACGAGCAATAGTTCCAAGTGTGGGAGTATATTATAGGATTGAATTTTCTTATATTTTCTTATGTATTTCCATGTCATTTCAATCCTATTTTCAAGATAAAATGCTTAATTTGTGTTCAATTTGTGTTGATTGCTAGATTAGATATGTTGATATATATTTTATACTAAAAAGATAAGATTTTAAAACAAATTGGATCATAAATGTTTAACAAGGAAAATCCATAAAATGAAAAGAGATTATAACTTGTTGATGGCGGCATAAAACAAAAATGGAAATATGAAGAAAAAATGTGAGCTGTATAGATTATGGTGAGAAGAAAGGCATGCAATAGATGGATAAATGTTGAACAAAACAGCAGTGTGAAGACATTAGCACAAGCTTAAAATGACGAGCACTCCCCAAAACGATAGCCAAAAGACGTGAACTAGGAGAAAATGACATAGTCACAAACAACGTTGGACAAAATGTTGGAAGGATGCATTATACGCTTGATGGAAACGCAACCAATTTTTGCATTTAATGAAAACACAAATGATAGTAGACGTTGGAGTTAAATGAATGAGGACACGCTAACGTTTTGGGAAGATAGAAGGAGGGTTTGGCGTGTACAGTGAGCTTGGACTAGAAATCTTGGAATCAATTTGTCCCATCAAATGCATAGTGAGGAGATAGGGTGCTGCATAGCTAGAGTGATGATAGGGAAATGGAGAAGAGCTGGAATGGCATGAGAGAAGAGTGGAAGTGAATAGTGTAGAGAACCAAAAACCATGAAATTTATTTGTCACATCATGAACAGTAGATAAGAGAAGAAGGTTACAGCAGTGAGAAAAGGGTAGCAAGGGTCTTTGGTAGGGATATCATGAACTGCTAAATGTCTCAATGCTGGTTTGGAGGTGACATCAAGGTCGATGACCTGGGTTAAGTATATTTTTTATTTTTGTTGTTTCTTTCTCTCATTAGGAATTGATTTTGTTATCCTATGTTAATTGATTTGAGTTCTGTATATGGATAATCAGATTTTCTTTATTGTTCGGTAATTTATGTATGAACCCATAGGGTATCATGAAAGGATGATTTTAATGCGTTCATTGAATTGTTTGATTGCATACCATTACTAGAATTTCGATATAATATGTAATTGTTATGTTGCAATTAGTATGTACCTTCTTAAACAAATATTTTCCCCTCACCAAGATGACTAATATAATCAAGGAGATTACAAACTTCCAACAAGTTAATGAGGAATCGATCTATGAAGCGTGAGAGTGATACAAGGATTTGCAAAGGAGGTGCCCACATCACAATCTACTAAAAAAGTTCCTCCTACAAAACATTTTACATTAGAGTGAATCCACCCACGGGAGGCACTATTGATGCAGCCTCAAGAAGAACATTAATGAGGAAGATAGTGGACAAAGAAGAGGAGCTTCTCGAAGAAATGACCAGTAACAGTTGTTTATGGACAAATGAGTGAAGTAGATATCCTATAATCGTCCAAGAATAGAAGGGAGCTATAGTTATCGATAAAATGAATGAGATGCAAGCCCAAATTGAAAACTTGACTCGACATCTTAACAATATGAAAGCATAATATTTCTCTTCTATTAAGGCCATTCAATAAAAATGCAAGTTGTGTGGGCAAATGGACCATAACACCATTGACTATTTCCTTATGAAGCATGATCGAGCATATGGTCGAGAGGGGGAAGCAACCCCTACTCTAACACGTACAACCCTGGGTGAAAAAATCACCCCAACTTTTCATTGTCTAATAATGCAGGAGGCTAGTTTAGACCCCAAAAACCACCTGGTTTCCAACAAGAGAAACCAAACACAATGGACACCAAATTGGACAAGATTTTAAACAAGATTAAAGGCATGGAGGAAGCTCATAAGAGGCTTGAAGGCAAGTTCGAGCAACTCATAAAGAATCACGCTCCTCAATACACAATCTGGAAGTCCAAGTAGGCTAACTGGCAGAAGTGCTATCAACCCTTCGTGCAATACTGACACAAACCCAAAGGAACTGATCATGGTTATCACCATGCCAAATAAAGAGAAGCTCCACCAAATGAGAGAAAATAGAGAGACGGAAAGGGAAAAATCAGACAAAATTTTCCTTCAAAGTGAACTTAAATTTAAGCTAATCAAGAAGCATCGATCTAAAGTTCCTTACCCTATTCTAGCACAAAAGAAATCAATTATAGTCAAGGATAAAGGGAAAAAAAAGTCCAAAAGAATAAGGAAAATTCCCTGCTGGCCAAATATAATCTGCTTGAAATGAAAAAGTACCAGCCTTTGATTCCATATTCGATTAAGGTAATGACGAAGCCCAAAGACACAAAACTAAATGACGTTTTAGACATGATAGAACAATTGAAGACGTAGCTCACACTAATGGAATCGATTAAAGAGAAGGTAGAAAAGGAACTAGCAGAGGAAAGAAACCCCACTGTAGCACAGAATAAGAAGGATCTAGGTGATTTTTACAACCCTTGCATTATTAGAGGTGTTAAAATTGATAGTGAATTTTTTTATTTAAGGGCGAGCATAAATATGGTGCCTTATACTTTAAGCCAAAAATTAGGGGTAAGAAAGACCCACTAGGATGCTTATGGAGACAACGGACATATTCATTCATTGACTAAAAGGTATCATCAAAAATGTGTTGGCTTAGGTTGAAAATTTTATCTTTCCCACAGGCTTCTTCATTTTGGATATAAAGGAAGATGTTAAAACCCCAATGGTCCTTGGATGACAATATTTTGCCACTGCTCGTTCAATTATTGACATTGATGGAGGTGAACTAACGTTGAGGGTAGGTGATAAGGAGATGACCTTCACTATATCTAAAAGGAAAAAAAATTCCCCTTATCTATGGCCACCATCAAAAGAACTGAGCCTCAAGGACAACCGAACCATATTGATGCTCACAAGGCTTCACCTAAGAAGAAAAAATTGCTAAGGAAAAGGTGAAAGAAAGTGAAGAAGAACAACAATGGAAACCATAACCTAATAGCTTATATGCAAATTATAAAATCTATGACTGCGCTACCACTACACATCTTATTTAAACCACTCTAAGCAAAAGAAAGATGTCAAGCTACTGACGGTAAAGAAGCACTACATGGGAGGCAACCCATGGTTTTATTGCTTGTTATTTCCTCTTTAGTATTAGGTAGTTTTGAATTATGTCGTTTATGTATTTCCTTCCCAAATAAATGTCTTGGAAGAATAACGATCAATTTTGACATAGGATGATCGGGAAGGCAAGCACAAGGAGGTAATGATGCAAATAAGAAGTTACAGAACGATCTAGGACATAAAATAAGGAATAAAAAAATTTTAATGTGAACAAAATTCTCCTACCATGCCATGATCATGGCATTCAACTGGTCTAGGTCACGATCATGTCTTGCAGCATGGCAGAATAGGGGATGCATGCTTTTCATTAAAAAAATTTTAAATTTTTCCCATCCTAACCCTTCCTCACCTATATATTTACATCTAACCTCATTTTTCTTTAACTTTCATTTTAATTCTCTCTCTAAACTTAAAACTCTCAAATCCTCTCACTTCTCTCTAACCACTTTCCAATCTTCACATCCTCAACAAACTTTTGCATCAATCTTAATCTTATGAGGCCAATAATGAAACAGACTATCAAGTGTACCCAACCCAAGAGGAAAATCGAAGTATTAGGCTGCGGCCAAAGAAATAGGGCAACGGATTACCAATCACCCTTCCCAATCTTTTGAGAAGATGAAGGTAATCGATTTCACTCCCTTAAACTTGAGCAAATAATGGTTCCTAAATACTTTGATTTTAATATGTTGGATAGCATATAATTGAGGGACAACGTTGAGAATGTAGGAGAAAGAACTCAATGGGGAAATATCATACATTTTCAATATCCTATTTATGAAGAATTAACCCAAAAGTTCTTTACCTCTCTTCAATATGAATCAAGTAACCCAAAGGACCTACAGTTTAGGTTACAAGGTCAACTATACGAACTCAATTACAAAATTTTGTGTGAAATTTATGGCTTCCTTGAGTCATAGTGGATTAGTAAAATGACTTCTATATTACCCACTATTATGGTAAACTGACTGGGTTAGAGCATTTACGGTGACTTTAAATTTTCGGGGTCAAGCAAAACATGATAATAAATCTCGATGGTAATTTATTAATATTAATAAGGAATTAAATGATTAATATTCAAATAAATAATTTAAAAAAGAAAAAGAAAAAGGACGAACATAGATGCTTATCGTTCATTAATATGAGGTTTTTTAATGAAAAAGAAAAAGAAAAAAGGACCCATATACAGAAGTATCCGCTTTAGGTAAACATATATATATATATATATATATATATATATGTCCATGGCTGAATGGTTAAAACCCCTAATTCATAATTGACGAATTCGTAGGTTTAATTCCTACTGGATGCACGCCAATGGAACCTTCCAATAAGTCTATTGGAATTGACTCTGTACCAATGGAATCTCATCATCCCTACATAATAAATTGGTGTGGTATATTTATATCATAACATATGAACAATAAGAATTTTGATGCCAAAAATGCTCACAACAATATAATTAGAAGCCATAAACACTTGTTATTGTATAAGTTCATTTGTGAAATGGTATTTGGAAAAAATAAAAATAACAAGTGTTCAATCAAAGAACTTTTCCTGTAGTGGTGCATGGACTATAGCATCCTATTATATACCTCTACTTATGTTTTAAATGCAATTATTGCCGACATAGGAGGAGTAATAATTTAGGTATGGGTTACTTGGTTTCAGCCATTGCTGAATGCTATGGAGTTTATTGTGATGGACTTACTGTCCACCTTCCTAAGTTCATGAACAATCATCACTTGTGGCAAGCTGAAATCTTGAAGTCCCATCATAGAACTTCGGGATATCAGTGCCAAAACTCACTTCAAAACTAGGACAGGATAGGCAAGTTCATGCTCAACACCACAGCAACAAGAAGAGGACTTAACCAATGAGGACTTCAAAGAGGAGAAAGAAGAGCCAAGGTGGAAGAAGGTGCTCTTTGCAATCTCTATCAACACTCAAACACTAACAGACAAACTTGCAAAAAACTCTAGGATGGTGGACATGGGCCATACACAACAGTGCCAGAGCTGGGATATATGTTGTAATCATCGATAATTTGAGTCTCAAGGCATTCAACTGCCATCTCTGACACCTTCCTGCCTCAGTCACCCTGACGAGTTCATGCTTAAAACTTCTCTTTTCATTTTTGTTAGTATTTTCTTCTTATGTTTTTTATATATTATGTTTATTCCCCTGGTTTGTTTATGTGCCCTTTTCATGTTAAAGGTAATGTGTTGCTCAAGTGGAGGGAGGGTTGTATGTTTCTACCTTGAGTGTGAATTTTTCATATTGAATGATAGTTTATTAGGGTGCATGATGTGAATTGTGTCAATGAATCAATGTCTAGGACTTACCGGGGTAGATTTAGCTTTGAACATAGTCTTTTAGTTGGAGAAGAATTATTAGCTTGCGACATTAGCGACCTAGGTTGCTTTAGCTAAATATGCAATTTAATTAGGATATGGTGTTAGTTTATTCACCCTAAGAATTTTTCAAATTCATTTATAATATTAAGCCAATCAAATAGGTAGCATTGCTAGTATATTTTCATGAGAATGACTAGAAAAAACAATAAGGTAGGTAATATGTGTTAAAAATGTAGAAAAAACAATAAGGTAGGTAATATGTGTTAAAAATGTATAAATTTTAATTAAATAACTATTTTACTAGCCTTCAGGCTATGAATAAAGCTAGCAACCAACTGAGAATGTGATGTAGCTGAGTAATCAAATCAACATTTGTCACAAATGTTTGTCTCCGGGTTAAAAGGCTACATTGACATTTCAACCAAGTTGTCTAATAAAAACATGACGTAGTTGAGTAACAGAATTGGAATTCATCACAATTCTCTGCCTTCGCGTAAAAAGGTTGGGTAGTTGGGTTCATGCCCATAAAAAGTAACAAAAAGAATGTTTTTCAAATAAAAACCTACCAAACTTATGAGTAGGATGACTTTTCATGAAAACTTATTTAAGAATAGTTACAAGTTTGATTGACCGAATAATTATCAATGTGTGTGTATAAATGATAGAGGTTAGTAAACCTGACTAGTCATGATTAATATGTATATTTAGTCCAGACTACCTAGGTGTGGCTTTTTCAAGTTAATAATTTAGAATAACTTGAAGGATTGTGTTTAGAGTTAAATTCGTTTCATGAAGTTTTATGTCATTACCTTATTATTGCATTTATGTGTGTGTTATTTTTTGCTTAACCTCTTTTATTTTGTTTGTTGTTTTGTTTGCCTGAGGATAAGCCAATGTTTAAGCATAAGGATGTTGATAGTTGTCGATTGCATCGTGTTTTGAGTGTAGTTTAGTTTGTATTTAGTTTTTAATTTGAGTATTTAGTGTATGTTTAGGTTAGAATTATGTTAGTTCGTAGATATTTTTGTTTTAATCGTTTTGTGGGTAAGAGTGTGCTTTCCAGCTTCAATTTTATATATTTGAGGTGCCTTGATGAGTTTGCTAATGTTTCATGGCAAAGAGTGGAAACTGGAGAAGATTCAGACAAGACCTAGAAGTTAACCCAAGGCTACGATAGTGACAGAAGCAAGTGCAAGGAGCCATAATCGTGGCATAATCTTACACAGTCATGAAAGAAGGCCAAAATCCTAACCATGATCATCCAACTAAGGGCCATGATCTTGGCTTACATGTAAACACATGTGAGGATGCTTCTGGCTTTAAATTTTTTAGGGACTTTTCAGACCTTACGTACTCAAAAAAGACCCTAAAGTTACCCTAATAGGAAAAACTATATAAAGGAAATATAAGTAACCTTAAAAGAGAGCATTATTTTTGCCACAATTGGAAAACCATAAAGGAGAGAGAAAGAAAAGATGAAAGGAAGAGGAAGAGGAAAAAGAGGAGAAGAAGCATGTTTTCTAACCTACTAACTTCCAAGATAAGTAGGTCTCCTGACAATACTATCTTCCGGATTATTTGATCGAATTTCTTCTCCCTTCCATTTTCACATTGTTCATTCAATGTATAAGATTGAAATGGATTGTATGATGATGGATTTTGGATTGTTGATGATGTTCTAACTCTTCCTTCAGGATTTTACCTAGATTTAATGTTAATATAGTCCTTTTTGTGTTCTATTAAGTGGGTGTTGTGATTAATTGTGTTACTTGAATATTTCGGTAGTAAACCAAAAGGGTGAATTGGAAAAAAATCATTAGACTAGGTTAATAAGAGTTAGGTGATCTAATAGACCACATGATTAATCATATCAATTATTATATGGAAATAGATCCCGTGTGACACTTGGCAATTTAGTAGAGGGCTAAAGATCTAATTAGGTTTGTGGGTCTTTTGTTAATTAGGAGATTGCAATTTCCATAATTCAACTAGGGTTTATGATTTAGGGTTTAATGGTTATAACTCGAGAGAGAGTAATCAATTATATGATAGTTTATAACCGACATCCCATTAACACATAAATGGCTAGGTTAGCATTAATGATAGGGAAAATTCCCTTTCTTATAACATGGAAATTTCTCTTGATTGATTTCCATTGTGACTTTTTGTGTTGCTCAACTTTAATTTCGTTTCGTGTTAAATTTTCAAATTAATTTATTAAAATCAAATTCTCTTATTTACTTTCTGCTATATCATTATTTCACTTTATTAAATTTTTTTCGAGCTTTAGATAACATAGGATTAGATTAGTTTACCCTCCTCGTGGAATCGACCCTTCACTTACTACAAAACACAACTCATACACTTGTGATATTTGAAGGCTATAAATTGTAAGCTTGCAGATCATACCTGTTGGACCCCGTCTCTGAGGCCCAACATTCGGAAACACACAAGCACACATAAGCATAGAAGACCCAAAACTGACAACATACCGACCTCAATTTGGGGGACATGCAATAGGAAATTCGGATCGGCTTCCTAAGAACATTTGTTCCTCAT
>JAOSBO010000008.1:25472551-25493495 GCA_027563915.1 Erythroxylum rotundifolium
CTGCTTTTCATTCTGTCTTATCTTTGTTTGTCATCAAAATCACTTTATACGTGAAGTCAAAATTCTGACTTAACATGTCCTACTTTTTTAGTATTGAGGTAAAGCAAACAAATGAAGGCATATTTATTTCATAACAGAAATATGCAAAAGATATTTTAAAGAAATTTGGGATGGATGTGTGCAAGCTAATTTTAACACTGGTTGAAGAAAGGATAAAGCTTGTGAAAGATGGCAATGGTGGTTCGGTTGATGCAACAAACTTTAAAAGACTTATTGGAAGTTTAAGGTACATAACTACAACTAGAACAGATATTGTTTACGAAGTGGGAATTATGAACATATTTATGGATTAACCACGACAATCTCATTAGCAAGCCACAAAATGAGTTTTAAGATATATTAAAGGTACGATTGGTGATGGTATGTTTTATTCAATCAATAAGAATAAACGACTAGTTAGATACACAGACGATGATTGGTCTAGTGATGTTGAAAAGAGAATAGGCACTTCAGGTTTTGTCTTTTATCTTGGTTCTAGATCATTTTCTTATTCTTCAAAGAAACAACAAGTAATTGCTCTTTCAACTGCAGAAGCAGAGTATATAGCAGCAACAAATTATGCTACTCAAGCAATTTGGCTATGGATGATGCTTAACAAATTACAACACCAACAAGATGGACCATTGACAATATACCACGATAAGATGTCACCAATCGCCTTAACAAAGAATCCAGTATTCCATATTTGAAGTAAGCATATTGACATTAAGCATCACTACATAAGAGATTTGGTTAAAGATAAAGAAATTATACTTGAGTATTATGCATCTAAAGAAAAATGGCAGATATTTTCACGAAGCCCTTAAAATTTGAGCTATTTTACAAGTTTCAGAACATGCTCAAAATGATTAAACCAAATTGAAGGGAGGATGTTAAAAAGTAAACTTGGTATTATATTTTACTTGCTCAAAAAACCAAGCCAAATTGGTTTTGAATATCTTTGGACAGCTTCATTGAAGCCATCATATCCTTACAGTCGATAGACAATTTCATTGAAGTTGTCCTTATAGTTAGTGGATAGTCAGTTATTGCCAACTATACTTCATATAGATATGGTCATTTGACCATTACATTATATTGTACAAAATCAAAAGAAAGTTAGTGAAAAAGCAAGGTTGTGCAGTATATGGAAGCATTGTAAGGTTCTCAATTCTAATAAGTTGAGTGGTAAGAAATAAAGTGATTGTGTATTTTTTTTAAACAAGTTTATTTCTAGGCAATCTAATTTCCTACACCTCCCATCCTATCCTATTAAATAACATAACACTTCTTGCTTATGTGAGTTGTCTATTTATGATAACTTATATAGGAATTTTTGGCTTTGTTTAGATCTTATAGTGTACCGAAAAAGATATATACAACTAGAATTGTTGAGGACAAATAATGGATAGATTTAGTTTTGGAATTCACTTACATGGAGCGGATTATCAAGGATGCAATGGAAAGCTTGAGAACAAGGGATTCATGTAGTTTTGGTTATGGATAGAATACTATTTCAATAAATGATTGTGGTAATTTCTTAACAACCTGTTTGGTTCAAGAAATAAAATAGATAAGGAATAGAATAGTTGTTCTTAGGAACAAAAAATATATGGCATAGGTATTACTTTATTTGGTTTAAGGAATAGAATAGATTAAGAATTGCTATGCTAATATTTGATTTGAAAATATAAACTTGGAATGACAAAGGAATAACCAACAAAAAGACCAAAATATCCTTCTTCTTCTTCTTCTTCTTCTTCTTCTTCTTATTATTATTAGTAGTAGCAGTAGTAGTAGTACTATTTCTGCTAGTCCTACTACTGCTACTGCTACTACTACTATTACTATTACTGATGCTTCTCCTACTACTAATACTACTACTACTAATCTTGTATCATGCTACAAAAAGAACAAAATGAATGTTACCAATGGATTGAGAAATAAGAAGAAAGAAATGTAAAATCACATTACATGAACTGCAAAAAAGTAAAAGTAGAGAAGCAATTTAATAATGAGACTGATATTGACATGAACAAAAAGCAGCAATTGATAGAAAAGGATGAGGTACAGATTCATACAATTCAACAATAACAGCGAGTGAAATTCTTGGTCTTGAAAATTATGTAAAGATCTACCCTGTAAAGAAGTGAGATCAAGAAATTCAAATAGAAAAACATGGGAATAAGAGATGGTTTTACAAGATAAATTTCTAGCTATAACTTTTCTTTCCCTCCACAGATTGTATGAAACTACTATTAATTAGAAGATTGTGCACATCTATTGGGAAGCTTACAATCTCTAAGGAAAAATCAATTTCATGATTTCCTGCAGTCCATATCCAAGGTTGATAAGTAACTCTTCTTTCCACAATCCTTCCCTATGTATCCCATATTACATTGTCATGATTTGGATAATTATCCACATAAGAGAGGTCTACAACAAACAAGATGATTTGTCCCTTTCATGGGTTGTTTTCGTAGTGAGTGAGTGTTTTATTCAAATCATAACTTTGACCAAGATAGTTGTAGTGAGTGAGTGAATTCTATGTTTAAAATATTCCTTAGAATGCTAAAGATTAAAATTTACAAGAACTACTGGAGAACCTATATCAAGAATAAAGACAAGTGCCCAAGTCCCCATAGACAAAAGACAAAAACAATCAACAATAAAAAGAAGCCTCCAATCAAAACATGGCATGAAAACAGAGAAAGAATAAGCAGAATGACTTTGAATGGCTCAACCTTAGTTTGGAAATTATCATACATGTAGGCTCACAAGTATCAAGTTCTCAAGTTCATAGAACATCAATTCATAAGAACACACATATCATGTTGGCCCCTAAAATATTTTTGTTGAGTTAAGCGTGATATTTTATGGAATTTAAATTTTTTCCTTAGAATGAATGGAGTTGTTAAGCATGATTTAAATAAATTATGAGGTCAAGATAGAATTAGTATTGGAGTTTAATTATTTATTTCAATGTTTGTAGGATTTTATTTCACTAGTTAGTGAAATTAATGCAATGAGAATGAATTCAGGGCATTTTTTGCATGCCACTTAGGTTTAGAAACCAAGAAGCATTAAAGGAAGGGTAAAGTAGATTTTTAGCCCTCATTAAGGGTAGAATGGAAAGAGGAAAATGTGAAAACTGTTGTCTTGCAAATTAGAAGACCAAAAACGTAAATAAAGGAAAGAAGGAGAGAAATACAAAAAAGAGAGGAAAGAAAGGAGAGAGAGTCATCCATGAGAGAAAAGGGAGAGAAGCAAGCAAGGTTTCATCTTTTCTTAGCTTTTAAGAGTGATTTTGAGGGTGTTCAAGAAGAGAAAAAGAAAGTGGAAGAGAAGAGATTCCATTTGAGCTAAACATCTCTTTATTTGGTGAAGATTCAAGGTAAACATATTTTTAATCATTTGAATTTTTGGAAGGATTTTGGTTCATGAAGCTTAGAAAATGCATGGGTTTAAGTATTCTAGAATCAATTTTAGTGAATATGCTTTTTGGGTTCTCAATTTGGATTCCTATTGAATTGGATTTTTGCCAATGTTAAAGAAATCAAGTAAGGAAAAAGGAGCAAAAGGAGGGGCATTTTAAAGTAATTTTTTAAGCAAAGAATTCAGGTGGGTTACTTTTTTATAGTTGAGTTAATAATCCATGAGAATTTTTCCTAATCAATAGATTTGAATGACTTTCAATTGCTTTATAAATATTGCATTTATTGCTTCTTGAATGATTGAAGTATTTGCTATATGTTTGCTACATGAATCTTGATGATGATTTATGAAATGATGATGGAAATTGTATTTGAAAAATATCATGCTTATGGAAATCATGATTCCGAAACGTGCAAGATGTTATAAATATGAAATTCATGTTTGTGTGGGTTTGAAGTGGTCCATTCTGTTATGTCACGTGCACGTTGACCATGTTAAAGGCTTCTCCTACCTGCCTGCTAATGACATGGAGCTCCTTCTCGTACTCTGTCATGTTTACCAGAGATTCACAAGAACTCTCTCATGTTTACCAGAGATTCGCAAGAACTCCCTCATATTTATCGGAGCTTTGCAAGAACTCCCTCATATATATAGACTACCTAAACCATTATGAGCATTTAAGTTGTTTATGACTTGTTGACAAGTTTGATAAATACATGTCTTATGTTGTGTATGAATGGTTTAACAAGTTTGAGAATTTGAGAAATACATGTCTTATGTTGTTTATGATGTGTTTGAAAAGCCTGAGAATTTGGGAAATACATGTTTTATGGTTGCAAAGCACTTTACTGTGGAAATGGATATTTTCAATGGTTTTGCTTGCTTCTCTGCTATAAACTTGTTACCCATGAGCTTCTAGCTCATCCCTCATTCCTCCCCATCTCTAGGTGATGAGCAAGAGATCAAGTGATCGAGAGTCAAGTTATTACTCCAAATCTGCTTATTTTTGTTTTTAAGTTGGTGTAGGAATATTCAAGGCTTTAACCACATTTTAAGTATCAATCATATGTATATTTTGTATTGTTGGATTATGAGACCAATGATGTATTTGGATCTTGAATTGCCCATTAAAGCTTTGTAAAACTCTTTTCTTTTGATGTTAATGAAATATATTTATGTTTTGCTCATAACTTTCCAAGTTTTTCACATTACATTTTCAAGCATGCATAGGAGTAAAATTTGTGTTCTGTATTCGAGGGGAAAACTGTATTAATCTAGGCTCTTTTGGATAAGGTTGTCTTCTTGGAAGTTGTAGTTTATCCTCTTCGTTTTCCAACGATATAAAGTATATAACTTTTAGAGATTGGATTTGAAAGATATGATTGTTACGAGTAGTGATGCTGCACAGGGTACATGCAGGACACTTTATAGCCTTTTTTAACTTGTTTTAAGAGAATAAGAGTAATATGGTGTCTTGAAATGGGAAGAAGTAGGGTGATAAGTTAGAGATGAAATAAAGATGATAAATGGGGTTGAACATATGAAGAAATTTATGATAAATGTGTATAAGTTTGAAGGTTATGTTTTTGGAATGATGACCAAACATAGATTATAAATTGATTGTAAATGATATCGAGTTGAAATGGAAGTGATAATGAAGGAAAATGAGATATCCATAAGATGGGTAATAGGTAACTTGTAGGAGTTGGAAATATGGAATTTGACTCGTAAACATCTGCTGGATGGACTTGATGTCCACTGGGGAGACATTCTCAGGAATTTTAGTGTCCCAGCTTAGTTCTTGTCCGTTTGAAGGGACATATGTCTGCTAAGCGGATATTCTCGGGATATTTTTATAAATGTAAAATTTTGACCCTCTAGATGGAAAAATATCTCTCTAGGATCTTCATGGAAGTTGTAGAACTCAAAGTCCTCTTCAAAACCGTGATTCAATGACCTTAATCTGACATCTATAATGAAAGTTATGACAGTTGCCCCAAACCATGTACATATATATATTGTGGACTTATTGATGGATTCCTATGATACATTTAGGCTTGAATGGAGCTTGAAATGTACTTAGCTTGATGTGATAATAAGGGATTAAAAAAATGAGTGATATGTTAGGGTGATGAATGAGGATATAAACATAAGCCTGGATTGTCGAATATCAAGTGTTCAATTATGGGATTTTAGGATGTTATAAGAATGAAGATGAACCTATGTTAGCTAATGAGGTTCCATTAAAAGGACCCTACAAGAGTGATATGCTCACGTTTGAATCAAGAGTTAGACTCTGAAAATAGGGCCTAACATATCAAGTTCAGCGAACAAGGAAAAGAAAAGGATAAGATATATCTTTGAGAGGCTTCAACATTCAGAAGGGGAAAGCAAACAACCACACTAACAACCAAAACTTTTAAAAAAATAAATTAGCTGAGAAGTTGAGTTTACAAAAAAAATGTAGCATATTCTCATAAAATCGCACAATGGAAACTCAAAAAGAAGATCTCCTTTCCTCATTATTAACATTTCAAGTTTTTCAGCTTTTTCTTTCATTTTTTCTCTTTACTTAAAGATCGAACTTACAAAGATGAACAAAACCCATCAATAAAACTTAATCCCTCACCTAACTGAAACAAAACACAAACATAACTCCATCATCAAAACCCCTTACCCAATCGAAACTCATCAATAAAAACTCATCAACCAATCGAAACAACAGGAATAACTTACCTAGAAGAGAAGACAAATGGTAGAAGGTTAGGTTGACTTCAATAGAGAGTGAATCTGGAGAAGAGAATCACGAACTTGAAGAAGTGGAAGAAGTTTCAGAAGGGAGGCTCGAAGAAGTGGAAGATGTGGAAGAAGTCTCGGGAGGCTTAAATGTGAGAAGGATAAAATTGTGTTCAATTAGAATAGTTATTCTTGGAATAGATAAATATATGTAAAGATTCGTTTTTACCTATTCCCCAAAGTATCAAAATATCTATTCTTGATAGTTAATTATTCTGAGAATTGTTTCTAACCAAACACAGGCTTAATAATATGCTAGGAATATACTAGGAATAGAATAGCTATTCTGTTGAATCAAACATCCCGTAAATCTAATTTATCATAAAATGTATTTTTAATTAATTAATTTTTTTACAACTTAAATTAGTGCAATTTTAGTATGTTAAGAGATCATCTAGTTTTACTTTTATTAATATGTTGCAATTTTTAGTTCTTGTTTCTTGTTTTTAATTTTTATTTTTAAAATAAAAACAAAAGCGTATTTGATTGTTAATGTCATTGTAAATATTTTATTATTAATAATAATTATATATGAGATAAAACTTAAAGATGAGTTACTTTTATAAATAAATAAAATCAATAAATTTATTTTAGTCTTTTATATAATATTATTGATATTGATAGTAAAATTTTATTAAAATAAATAATAAAATTTTAAAATAAAATTATTTAAATACTTCTTAATTATTAAAGTAAATTTTGTTCGGAAATTATATATTTTAAGATATTATATTTAGATTATATTTATTAATAATTATTAAATTAGAAATTATTTATTTTTAAAATAATTATTTACATTAATTATTAAGCTAAATTAAATTATTCATAATTCTTACTAATAATTAATATTAAATAATTAAATAATATATATTTAGTTGATAGTAACACATACTATAAAAAATAAAAAACGAAAACCACTTTTTATAGTTTTCATAAGTTAAACATAAACAAATAGATTGAATTTGAAAAGAATAGAAAATTAAAACAAGGGTGTATGCAGACATTGTGTGTATTTACTAACTTGTTTGTACTACCACCTCTTTTATTGATACTATGGTAGGATGATTTTTACTAATTTTTTTATGATATCAAAGTGACCTTTTTTAAATAGATATTGGTCCCAACCACATCATTTTACACATATTATTTTCTTTTTTCCCTAACATATTACTTTTTGGCCTCGTTTGGTTGACATGGATTCTTACTTGGGAAAGTAATCTTTTTTCTAAAATTTATATTAACACGTTTGGTTCTTTTTTTTTTACTAGTTAGAAAAGCAAACACTTTCCTAATCTAGGGAAAGTAGTAGCACTATACTTGAATTCTAAATCTCATCACTCCCTTGGTATTTAGATTACTTTCCTCAGGAATTTAACCTAAAAAGTATGCTAACCAGTTCAACCCTTCCGTCACTCTTAACTCTATGACAACTCTTTTATAATACCCTACCTCTTCTTCATAATGAGGTCTCTTATATCTTTCCCTTCCATACGCCACACACCCAGACCAATTACTGGCATCTTGAATCTATTGTTGAGTGTTATCGCCATCTTCTCTACTCCTGGGCTAATCTTCGCCATCTTCCTTCTCCTTCTCTGGTTGATATTCAAACAAAGAGCTAATGACAATACATAATAATGTAGATTGGCTATCACTTATTTTATTGGTTCCAAATACATTTCCTTTTAAGAGGATTATCTTTTATTGGTTTATTAATTAGTTTCAACTAAAATAAAATTAGGGATGACAATCCTAATTGTTTTTTAATTAAAAAATAAAAATGACTTCAATTTTTTTATAGTTTTTGGGTTTCAATATAGTAGATTTGTAAATTAATTTAGTAAATAATTTAGTCAGTTGAGTTTTTTTAGTATTTTTCAATACTATATTTATGATATAATAGTATTATATGATTAAAATATCATAAATGAAAAAAATTAACATTTAATATTATAACCTGTATCACAAATTAACATTATTTAACGATTTCAATTTTTATTTGGTTTGTAGGGATATAATTGGAAACACAAATCAAAATTAAATTACATTTCATGAAATATTGTTATATACTAAACACTATAATAAGAATCCACCTAACTTTCCTATAAAAATTCTTATAAGTATCCAAACATGTGAATATCTTTACTTTCCATAGATTTATTTTCTAAGGAATCAGATTCCAAATTCATTTACTTTCCTGCCAACCAAACGGGCCCTTTATCTATTAAACTAATGAAAATTTCCTAAAATTCTACCGTAATATCAATAAAAAACATTAATAATCTCCACATCATTTTACATTAAGATAAACTAGAAAGGATGAAAATTTTAATTACCAGAGTAATTATTAACCAACTTTTTATTTGATTATCGGCTAATTCTTTTCATTTAAATTTTATTTTGAATATTTTTTTCATACGTGTTATAATTTCCTTACACTTAAAATTTAAGTAATTTTAGATAGTATAACCAACCTAAAAATAAATAATTTTAAGCGTTAAGTTGATGCTTGGATTAATTACACTAAAATCTTTTGTGACTTCAATTTTTTTACATCAGTCATTAATTTTAATAAACCATCATTTAACCCTTATGTTATTGATTTAGTTATCTCCTGCAACCTTTGACATCATTCTTTATTAGTAAAACCATTAACATATAGCAAAACGATGACGTATTAAAACTACATGACACACTTTACAGCTTGGTTTTATTACGTAACTATCAATACCACATGGGACTTGGTGTCACATGACATTAGATTCAAGTGTGAGCTTGTCTCCTACATCTTCTCCCATTGTCATGTATTATCAATCAAAAGTCCTCTTTAATAAAGAAACTTAGATAAATTCTACAAATTGGAACATTTAAAGTATGTAAAACCAATTTTTATCTTTTAACCTTCAATTAATTCTCATATTCTCGAAATTAGGGTTTCATCTTTTGGTTATTGTATTAGTGATTTGCTATATATGTATGCATTGATTGAAAGTTTCCATAGAGTATTAAAAAAAACATTTCAAATTCCTTTTAGGTTTGAAAGGTGAGTTATCACGAAAGCCCTAATTTATATTGTTGAAATTTCTTTTTTTTTCAACTTGTCTCTATATATGTGCTTTTAGTTCTATTATTAGTTATGTGCTATCTAAGACCACTTCTTTTTAGCTTTTATATACACTTAAACCATATTAACTAAAGCCATCATTAATCCTCAAAAACCCTATTTTATTATCTAACCAAATTGATCACTAGAGTACATTCATTAAGGATTCAAAATTGATAAATTGTTGATATGAATTATCTATTATAATGTTGTTGTGGCTATTAATTTAAATATGACTAATACTTTTCATCTTAGAATAGGTTTAAATGTCTTTATGGTAGATGTTTTAAGTGTATACCATATATGATATATTAAAGTGGAGAGAGGGATTATATTAGTATTAAGGAGGATAAGATAATTTGATAAGTTTTTAGAAAGTAAATAAATTGTGATAATAACTAGCTAGAGTTTACATGGAATATACTGAATAATACAATAAAATATAATTCCAGACCATTAAAGATCATTAAGTCACCATATATGTATATCATGTTATGGCTATGGCAACTTACTAATGGAACCAATTTAATTTACAAAGTGGAGAAAGTGACAAGCTCCATTCTCTATGTAACACCCCTTAAAGGGAACCTACAATCAACTATACACATGGCAACTAGGTACCATCAGTTATGATGAATGCAAAAACTATGTTTTACAACTCAAATTCAAGCTCTCATACCACAAACCACTTGAAGCATAAGAAATTAGAAGGAATCACTCATACAATTGATAACAAATAATACATTATAACCATGAATAGTGATCCTTCAAAACAACATCTAGCTCATATTCATTAAACTCAAGTCACCCATTCCATACAACTTTAGGAGGAAAAACCAATCATGAACAACTTTTCAAAACCAATGTAGTTCCTCGTTGATACTTTTATTTAAACACTTTTTCTTTTCTTTTGCTTTTCTCTTTTTCTTTCTTTCTTTTTCTTTTCATTTAAAAAGTTGAAGAAGCTATATTAGTCTTAGAATCTATTGACAAGATATAAAATAACATTTTAATGATTATAACCAACTGCACATACACACACCCCCCCAACACATATACTCTTGTGCATCCACAATCATCAATAATCACAAATGCTCCACTGGCTTTAAGGGTTGGGTAAGACATTTGGTTAGGGTTAAAGCAAGTAATGTGATTAGCACAAAAAGAAAGGCTAATAAGCTCAAGGGGTTGTAGTAAGGGGAAAATTCATATTAATGGATAGGCTATCTGGCTAATATAGTTTGTAAAAATAAAGAATGCCTATTCATTTCCATGTTAATGCATGTTTTAAAAATGTAGTCTTGAATAAAAAATCAAAGAAAAGTTAGGGAGTATATGTTATGAAGGTCACACATAAACAAAAGACAATGAGACTAATATAGATGTGTCAGTCTATAAAGGCTCAAAATCTCACTATCTTGTGTCTATCAATAGTCACTACTCTTCTAAAGGTAATGTATATTGACCAATCACAAGAGTGAAAGTATATGCTAAGTTGTCCTGGATTCTTTTAGTCAATTCACTCTTTAAACATGACTATATAGTTCTAGAAGCAATAGAAAAAGAGGAAATGTTTGTTTGTTTATTTGTTTGATTCTCTCTCGCTTTTTGTTTGAAAACTTAAAAACATGCAAGAAGCAAACAAAAATTTACACGTATGCATATAAGAAAAAAATACCAAAATGTAAAGGAAAATAAATGAACTTCCCTTAGATTGCCTCCCAAGAAGCGCCTTTATTTATTATTGTTGACTTAACTCCTTGTTTTCCTCAACACGTTTGAAAATTATGATCTTCAGGTGTCAAATACGCTTCCTCCACTTGAGGTTGTTCAGGATAGGGCCAAAGTTGATGACCCCTCATTTCAACATAATCCCTATCTTTGAAATCTCAATTTCTACTGAATCCCTGCACTCTTAAGTGTCTCTTCATCCTTTTCCTCCTTGTTTAATTTCTCTAACCTGTTAGGTAAAGGTGAAGAATTAGTCTCAACAATAATTATACTGCTTTGAGCTCCTTCTCCATTTCTTCTTCACAAGCAATTCCTTGAGTAGTCCTCTCAAAATTCTCAGGCTCCTTTCCACTTTGTAAGGTCTCTGCCCTATGTCCCTTGGGTATACCTCAGGTTGAGATAGTTGTGTCTCTTCACTTTGTGATGCTAGGCGGTTGATAGCTTCTGCCAGATGACCCACCAAGCTTGCCAAGTTCTGGATTTTGGAGCTTATATCATGTTGGAATTTTGAGTATTAGTAGCAAGAGTCATAACTAAATCTTCCAAAGATGTATCTGAGTTTTGTTGGCTCTCTAAATCTTGGACGTTAGACCTTATATCCTACCAAAATTTTCTTTCCTCCTACTGAAATTGCAAAGTATTAAAAGTGAAAGCATCAACTAATTTGTCTAAAGATGGACCTATCGTAATAAAAAGCTTCTGGTCTATTTGGGATTTACTATGCATCCTGCACTCATTTTGGTAGTAGTCTTGCTGGTTATCCCATCTATAAGCTAAGTTTGGTTGATCTCTCCAAACATAGTTATATGATTAAGAATATGAATTATAGGAAAACTACTTCCTTCCATGTATTTCTCTTTTTTTAAACACACAAACACTAAACAAAAAGTGAAAGTTCAAGAAATAACTGAAAAGAAACTAATTATAAACAATTGTATACAATTAAAATCAAAAAATAAAACTAAAATACTGCACTCCTTGGTAACAATGCCAAAATTGACATAGCTTGTCATAACACTGCTCAAAATAACTAAACCTAAAACTATAGCAATGATGAGTCTAGTTTGATCCTATAAAGAGTGTGTGTAAAACTTTGAAATGAAAATAATTGGTATTTAGGTTATAGGGGGTTTTGTTTGAATACCACAATAAAGTAAAATTAAACTAACAAAATAAATTAAAAAACACTCTAAAAATGATGAAAAGTAATGAATATGTTAGGGACTCGGCCATTAGTTCAATCTCGGCCTACACATAATTAAACATACTTCATTGAGTTACTATTCTTATACCTCTCCTAGCAACTATTAATAGTAAGTTAACAACAAGTTTTGTTAACCCTAGTTTTTCCTTAGGTCACGTTTAATTAAGATGGGCTCAAACAACCTAGAACAAGCTCTCTAGATTTAATTGATAGCCATATTACTAGCTAGGAAAATAGATTAATCAAGGTAACAACTACATAGGCTCAGGAATTTAACCTAGGTTACGTTATCCCTAATGAGTCAAAACTATTAGCTGCCACAAATGAATAAAAAACACAACGATTATGTATTGTATTATATTCTGGCAATGGGTTCATATATAAAAACAATCAAATAGAGCATTCAATTATTCTTACACAATAACCAATTCAATAAACACAACATAATCAATTCCTAAGAGAGAAAGAATAATAAACACAATGAAGAGAATGCTTAATTGGGTGGTTCTTTGACATAGATATCACCTCCAAACTGACATCGAGAAGCTTAGCCCTCTACAGGTCTCCAAAGGAATAGAGCTTTGCCCCTTCTCTTCTTCAAATTGAGACCTCACGACTCTAAAAAAGATTCCTCAAACCTTTCATACCCATCTATTGTCACATTATGTCTATTTATATTAAAAAGTAGGGTTTCAAGGGAGCTAACAAAATGACATGGCTTGAATTGGTGTATCACGCCCATGCAAATTTGTTACGAGTGTGAGAAGTTGTGAGATACATCTCTTGGCATAACTTTGTCATTTTTCATTCCTTTTGGCATTTTTTGTCTCCTTTTGCTCTAGTCCTTTTTTTTCTTATTCTATGAAGACAAGTGACTGTGAATTTCAAAAAGATGACTCAAATATTGTGCTTTTGACTCACTTTAGCTCTTTCGCTTCCAAATTGTACCTAAAACTAAATATAAAATAAAGTGAATGTATTTAAGCATTTCATACCAATAATCACTAAGTGTTATGGAATAAATGTATAATCAATTAAGCACATATCACTCATTGATACAAATTATCAATACAAAAGTAAATGATCATCAATACTAATTATTTATGTTGTCATGTTGTGTTTCTTATTTATAACCATTAGGCCTGAACATTCCTATAGGTGTGGATAACAGAAGTTGTTGATATCTGAAGATATTAAAATTGTGGATACCTGAAAGTATCGAATTGTGGATACCCAAATGCATCAAACTATGGAGACATTATAGTCTTAAAATGAAAACATCATTGGGGTCAATTTGTAGCAGTTGCACTGTAAACCTATAGGCATGCCTATCTATACACCACCAAGACAATAGAGTAGGAACTATTACATTTCCTTTAACCATTTTCCCATTTCATAATTAATCATATGATATTCACTTAAAGTCATAAAATTTGTATTGAAGTCTACACACATATGAGCAATAAATATGCATATAAATCATCTATATACATGTAAATTGTCTTTAGCATACATTATGCCCACTCTTAAGTTCCAATGTTTAATCATCAACAATTCATATGTGGTAAGTCCTATTTCATTTATTTCTAGGTGTTTGAAAAGTTTCATACACATCCAAAAAGGTAAGGATAAGATGTGGTAAAAAAATCAGAAATGAAAATAAGGTCACGGTCATGATAGAAGACCTTTCTCCAAGGTCATGATCATGTCTAAAGTGTCACGGACATGACAGAAGAGTTGTCTACTTAGCCACGATCGTGATACCCATGTCACAATCTTGATAGAAGATCTAGATGTTGTGTCATACCTCTACTTGTTTCTAAATATGCATATAGAAAACATTTGAATCAGGTTTTGAAATATTCTAGAAATTTGTTCCCCTATTCTTTAGTTTCCAAAACGCTAAAAATAAAACCATTTAGACTTCTAAATCATAAGATATAGAATAACATCACAAGATGCTCCAAAATAGGAGCAACATCAGGTCACTAATTTCCATCTTAATTTCCAATGTCATAAAGCCATAATTAAGTCAAATGCTTCTAGAGATTTATATTTCTACGTCTTAGGTTTCATATGCAACTAAAATCACCCAATTTAGAGGTCCTTAGGTTGAGTTATGACGCAAACAATGTGACTGGTTCAAACTAACCTAAGACAAAATTTCACTACACTATACTCTCTTGTCATATTCAACCAATTAAATGCAAGGTAACACCAAAATGACACCAAAACACCATCTCAGAAACCATTCCATATCCAAATAAATATTTGTATCCATTCAAATGTACACACAAAGAGAATCAAACTAAGTGTAGTCCCAAAACTTAAAATTGGCCTAAGTAGTTCTTCTAATGTCTTTCCTTCCCTTCTTCTTTGACTTTGCTATCTCAATCCCAATTCCAACATTATAATTCCAATTCTGTATAAGCAAAGCAAGAAAAGATAAAGATAAAGAGAAAACTGGTAAAATCTACCTTGATTTCCACTTAAGATTAGCTTAATTTCTTATATGAAAAATGATGGGATGAAGAAGATGAAGTGGAGAGAAAATGAGAGAGGAAAAATATGGAATTCAAACCTTAAAATTTCATCCCTCTCTCCTCGCCATGTGCCCATTTCATGAACTGTCAAGACTTACATGCATACCTAATTCCAATTCGACGCTCATGTTTAATTCTTATTGATAACATATGTTTTAGTCCAATTGGTTCATGTGTTGACTTTAGGAAAAGTGCACATTGGTCCTTCTTCTTCCTTTAATTCCCATATTAGCATATAATCTCATCAATTAATTTCATTCTCATCCATAATTATGTATGTCCATGCCGAAATGAATAAATTAACCATTTTTCCATGTCTCTTACATTAAGTACCATTATGTCTCTTACTATGCTTAGATGCTCTTAATTCGTTATGTTCATTTCTTAATACATCCTAGACATGCTATAATACTTCTAAGGTATATGTTGGGGCCTTGCATTTTGGCCCTAAGTAGCTCCATGATACGTTTAATCATGAATTGATATATTTGTTGAGGAGAGTTGAACTTGCCCTTAAAGACCCTTTAGTTCATTTCCCTCTAAACACCATAAGCTTTGCTACCAAGAACCTAGCTATACAATAACCTTTCATCTTTATGACCCCTAGAAAGGGAACATAGCCATTAGATCATTCCTAGTAAGCCTTTGAGCTATAAACCTAGGTTATAAAGGCTAATAGCATCCCTTCAAACCCTATAAGAATAAGGGCAATTAAATAGAAGATGTGCACTAGTTTTTTGGTTCGTCAAACACAACATATAATTCAAATTGTTGGTGACTCTTGTTTTGTCCAAGGTAATGAGCCTTTATTTGATTACAAGCTATAAAGTAAATGAAAATATTAGGATAAGACGCTTATTTCACATAAGAGAATATTAGTGGGCAATCAATGCCTAGTTCTTGATCACTTCCATACATGATTTGTTTATAAATAAACCTAAGAGATGATTAAGCTAGATTACGTTATCCTCCAATTGTAGGTCCAATTGTAGGCATAGTTGATAGTACATAATCTTTAATGATTTAGAAAACCTAATATATAATGAATAGTTATTAATATATTTTAGTAAGTTAGGATATTCAAGTGTATAAATTACAAAGAAAATTTTTTTATGTGGTATAGAAGAAGAATTAACTAATATGAATGAGTTTTGCATGTGCAAAGAATATTGATTTAGGAGATAATAAGATTAAAGTTGACAATAAAGACATTATTAGCCTAGATGGATGTTTAGATGATGAGAGGAAGAAATCAAAATAACCTCACTTTAGTGCTTTAAGTAATTTGGATGCCAAAATTATTATAAAGAAAGGAATGATTTTTTATTACGTAAACACTTCTAGAAAGGCTTTAAAGAACGTCAATATCATAAATGGATTTGACTACGTGTATATTGAAATAATAGGTTAAGAGTTACTATCAAGTGAAAGTAGAAATATTGGTGGAGAATATATGTAAGCCTAATGCAAATTGAATACTTTGGATTAAAACATTCTAAGGAACCTATACTTGTAATAGAAAATACAATATTAAGAAGATTAATTACCAGTAGACTGCTAATAAGTATATGGCATACTTTAAAGATAATCATAGTTAATATATTTTTAGGTTAAAAAAGGTTGTTTTAATGGTTTATTAATAAGATTTTTCATGCATTAAAGCATATTGAGCTAAAAGATGCCTTGCTTTTACTTTTTGATGATGAAGGAGCATAATATAACAAATTAAGAGGATACTTTTTGGCTATAATCAAAAGAAGCAAGGGTAACTCACTTGATATCAGCTGTCATGAAGGTATATTTGGTTTTATTATCTAGAATAAGTAACACTAGATTGGGCTGTAGTTAGAGTTGAGGACAAAGAAAATTGAAAATGGTTCCTTAGATGTCTACTTAGCGACATTACAGTAATTACTTATAGTTTCTCATGAATGATAAACAAAAAATAAAATATTAAAATACTATAAGATCTGTTTCGATTTAAAATTTCACCTAATTTAGAGTTAAGTTTCTTTTATTCATATTATGTAGGTTCTACAAGAATTGTTTAAACAAAAGTATGCCCAGTTTGATCATTGTTATCACTTTACGCATTTATAGGAAAACTTATATAAACAATGTAAATATATTATCATCAAAGATCAAATATGGATTATAGCTCCTGATTTTACCTAGGAAGGCTATGAAAGGCAAATCAATAAGCTAAAGAGTATGAATTAGGGGACATACAACGAGTTATAAATCCATTTTTGAAAAAAGATGGTATATATATTCTTTTAATAGAAGATGCAAGAGTGAGTTATTATAAAATAATATTGTGGAGTATTTTAATTCGTTGACTTGCTTAAAGATCATAAGAAGGGAAATTAAAGAGATTCCATTAGAAGAAGCTTGAGATTGATATGTACAATTACAATATATATTCTGACATTTTGTCCAAGCTAGAGAGAATATATTTATTATATTTCCTGGTTCAAAAAGATTGTTTTTAGGGATTATTAACTATATATTTTATACTTCAATGCATATTGAGTTAAGAGACATGCCTTACTTTTACTGTTAAATGATAAAGGAGCACAATATGAGAAATTAAGAGGATACTTAATAGCTATAATAGGAAGAAACAAGTGTAACTCACTTTATATCAAATCTTATAAAGGTATATTTGGTTTATTGTCTAAAATAAGTAAAATTTGGGCTTGCTAATGCTTATAGGCCTATTATATGCATTGATATGTGTCATTTGAAAACCAGATATGGTAAACAACTAGTGGTAGCAATTGAAAAGGAACCAAATAATAACATATTTCCTTTGGCTTGGGTTGTTGTCAGAGTTGAGAACAAAGAAAATTGGAAATGGTTTCTTAGATGTCTACTTAATGACATCGGCTGTAGTTAATCATAAGCTCTTATGAATGATAAATAAAAAGTAAAATATTAAAATACTAAGTTTTGTTTTGATTTAAATTTTTACCTAATTTAATGTTGAATTTATTTTATTAATATGATGCAATTCCCACAGGATTAATTTAAACATGAGTACATCCATTTTGATTATTGTTATTGTTTTATGGATTTGTGGCAAACTTACATAGACAATATAAAGTCTTTATTATCATCAAAGAACAAATATGGATTATAGCTCCTAATTTTAATTAATAAGGATATGAAACGCAAATGAGTAAGTTGAAGAGTATGAACAAGGAGACATATGACTGGTTACAAATCCATTCTTAAAAAAGATGGCATGTATGGGTGTGTGTGTACGCGCGCGCGCGCGTGCACTTTTGATAAAAATTCAAGAGTGAGTTACTATAAAATAACATTGTAGTTTTTTAATTGTACTTGAAAAATACAAGGGAAAATCGATTTTGACTTGCTTAAAGGTCATAAAAAGGCCAATTATGAAGAGATTCCATAAGAAGAAGATAAATATTTTTATATACAATTGCAACATATGTTCTAACATTCTTTCCAAGTCAGAGAAGAAGAAAAATGAGACTATTAATTATTTTTAGGGAGTGGAAATTTTTCAAGTTGAACGCTACATAAATGACCGCTATATAGTGAACCTTGAAAATAACATATTCCACTTTTGGTGAATAAGACAACTATTATCCCTTTATAGCCATATAGGTTCAGCAGTTATACCTTATTTTTATATGATTTTATTATTCATTTTATAGAAAGGAGATCTATAATATGTATATGAATACTACACTAAAGAGATTTATTTAACGTGTTATTGGAAAAGCACAAATCTAGTTCTAAGTGAATAGTTTTACCTAGTGCACGGGAAATAACGTGGTTATATTGGAAAACTTTTGGCCTATAAGAAAAAAGTAAGAAGACCAAAGAAAAAGAGAAACTAGTAAAGGAAATAAAGGTTCTCTGTCAACAAGAATTGGAGTACTTATCACTTGCAAGAAATGCAAAATTATTGGATATAATTTTAGAATATATAATATGTCATTCCTATGGTCACTTGACAAAAGCTGCTCTGAATCTTTAATAATAGTAAGCTTTCTTGTTTAAATTTCATGAATACGTATGATTCCATCTTTAATGTTTCATATGTTAATGCATATACCTTTCAAGACAGTGTAGTAGTTAGTGCACCTTAGGACAAAGAGTGAGGCCTCAATTCAAGAAACTAGGGAAAAAAAGAGAGAGAGACAAAGGCAATCAATAATCAAGTTGGAAGATTTTGAAATTCAAAAAGTTTAAGAACATATCGAGTTAGTTATATTTAGGCTTTCCATTTAAGGTTGGACTATGCTGACTACCTGTAATAAAACAACTTTTTTTAAATTTTTCTAATTGAACATTATATAGAGCATGTGGTTTATATTGGCTTTCTTTTGTATTTATGACATCATACTCTCGCCCATATACAATCTTTTATCTAGATAAAGCCATTAAGATTGTAGCATACAATCTCTCCTTTATTTATGTAATATGTGAATAAAGCCATATGTAACGTCACTTTTTTTAATCCAAAAACCTTATTTATTAGATTTATAATAACTTTTAGGGAACTGTAATTGAAATAAATGGAGGAATTGGAAACAAGTTTATGTATTTGTTGAATTAAAATAACTAATTATATAAAGGCATATAAATTTTCCGTTACATCTAAAATATGCATAACAAAATAACTAAATTCATCATTAACATTTCAATATTTCGTCATTGTAAATAAATCATAACTTCATTTTCATTAGTATAGGCAATAATTTTCATACATTTAACATCAAAAATAGCTACTTATATAATTCATTTGTTATGTTAAATTCATTATTAACATTGCAATATTTCATCCTTGTAAATAAACCATAACTTCATTAGTATAGATAACAACATTGATACATTCAACATCAAAAATAGTTAAGAATATAATGTTAAGTTAAAAAGACCACTTCTTCTATTAATTTTGATGAATTAAATAATAATAATAATAGAAGTATGTGAACTATTTTGATGAGTTTACTAAGTGCGCAGATAGTCATAAGATGATATGAAGTCATAAGATGATGTGAAGACATAAGACGATGCGAAGTCATAAGACAATGCGAAGACATAGGACGATGTGAAGTTATAAGACGATGCGAAGACATAAGACGATGTGAAATCATAAGACGAAGCTAAGTCAAAGATATAAGACGAAACATACAAATCAAATCAAGACGATATAATCTACAATGACAGTTAGTTAGTTGGAGTTGGTTACAAAACTCAACTAATAACAGATCTTTGAAGATTCAACACGCAGTTTCTTTTCAAGAAGACCGTTGGCAAATTAGACTATAAATATCAAAGTAGTGGTAGACAAAATAAATTTTACTAACTTTTACTTGCACGAAATAACTCTGTGATCAAGTGAGTATATTGAAAAAATATCATGAGTGAAAAAAAGGGAGAAAGAGATCAAGAACACCTGTAACATGAGTTTAGAAAAGCTTAAGAAATATCTTTTCCAGTGAAAGGAAGGCTAGAGTCTGAAGAGGCTAAGATAGCAGATAAAGAATATTTTATGAAAGAGACCTAAAGAGGCTCTGGAAGAGTAGAATAATACTTTTAAAGTTGCAAGAGATAGTGAAATCTCATATAAACTCTAAGGACTGGACGTAGCCCAAAGGTTAAGGGTGAACCAGTATAAATCATGATGTCATATTCTCTAACCCTTATCTCTTTAATTTCTTGGTGTTAGAAGAATAGATACTATTTTCGTTGTTGTATTACTTAAACGAATTAAGTGAGTTTTTTTGTAATCATCTGAGTTTTTCAAGAAAATCAAGAAGATTATAAAGGTAACTATCTTAGATGATTTTATACAATTCAACCCCCCCTTCTTGTGTATTTTACATATTATACGTGATTTTTATATTAACAAGTGATCTACTTTAATTGGTATTAGAGCATAAGTTTCAAAGAAAGACTATTACAAAATGAGGACAACGATCCATGGTTGAATCACATGTTTTTATAGCTGAAGGTGCCTTCGTTTCAAGACCCCCTGCATTCAATGGTGAAGATTATCATTATTGGAAGGACAGGATGCGGCTCTTCATAGAATCCACACATATTGATCTT
>JAOSBO010000008.1:25493595-25517175 GCA_027563915.1 Erythroxylum rotundifolium
GTGTATAAACTTCATAAAGCTTTGTATGGATTGAAACAAGCACCTTGTGCATGGTATGATCGTCTTAGTTCTTTTTTGATTAAAAATGACTTTATTAGAGGTCAAGTTGATAAAACTTTATTTCGGAAAAGTATCAAAATTGATTTTATTATTATGCAAATATATGTAGACGATATCATTTTTTGTGCAACTTCCAAAAAGTTATGTTCAAGTTTTGAGTTTCTTATGAAAAGTGAATTTGAAATGAGTATGATGTGTGAATTAAAGTTCTTTCTTGGTTTACATATTAAACAAAAACTGAAGAAAAGATTTTTATTCATCAACGAAAGTATATCAAAGAACTTTTAGTTATATAAAATAGAAAATGTTAAACCAATGTCAACTCCTATGCATCCTTCAACCATCTTATCTAAGGATGAAGCCAATAAAAAGATTGATCAAACTCTTTTTAGACAAATTATTGGTTCTTTGCTTTACCTAACTGCAAGTCAATCTGATATTATATTTAGTATTTATTTATGTGCAAGATTTCAAGTAGATCCTAAAGAATCTTATTATATTGTCGTTAAAAGAATATTGAGATACTTGGCAGGTTCTACAGATCTTTGCTTAATATATGAGAAAGGTAAAGATTTCAGGTTATTGGCTACTGTGATGCTGATTATGTTGGAGACAGGATTGATAGAAAGAGTACAAGCGGAGGTTGTCACTTTCTTAGTCGTAATCTAATTCCGTAGTTAAGCAAGAGGCAAAGTTCAATTGCTCTATCTACTGTAGAGACTGAATATATGTCATCCGCAAGCTGTTGTTCACAAATACTATGGATAAAGTAACAGTTAAAAGATGATTCTATTCGTTACCTTATGGTATATTGTTGACAAGATTCTTCAAAGAATCTGGAATCCTACTTGATGGAGGAAGCAGAGTGAAGTTGACTATTAAGAGTGTGATAAATGCCTTTATTATTCGTAAAATGGGGATCAAGACTGAAGCTGAAACGGATAAAGATTTCATACCAAAAGCACAGTCTAAGGGGGAGCTTTCAATCAGACGAAGCAGGAAAGAAGATGTTTGATTTAGAATGCAAGCAAAACCTCAATCGTCCAGAAGAATCTCAACAGAGGTAAAAACTGAACAATCGTCTCATAAGCCACTACAAGCTAAGATGATTTTTAAAAGGAAGGAAAGTTCAGCTCAACAACCAACTCACAAAGTGTCTTTAAAGAGTAAGGCTGAGACGCTCCAATTAGAATGACCCGAGAAGTCAAGAAGGTCACCAAGATTGATGACCTTACGACAACAAGAACAGAAAAGGCAGAAAACTTTGATTCTTCGTCAAGGTTCTGAAAGTGCAAAGGAGCATCAACAACAAGAACAGTAGCCTACCAAAGCTATTGTCTCTATCCCTCAGACTCAATCAGAACAATCGTCTGAAGAGACAGAGATAAAAAAGAAGTTAGTATTTGAGCAAAAGAAGTCTCAACAACAACTCTCTTCCAAGCTAGCAGAAGAACAAAAGAAGACGAAACCTACTCAGAAAAAGAAGGTTTAATCGTCTGATGTTCAACTAAAGGCACAGACTGTTAGAACGCAGCAAGTAACTTACAATCCCCCTCAACCAATGAAGAAAGAAGACTTGAAGATGAAGATAATAAAAGAATCAATGCCTGATCACATCAGAGACTCAGTTATCATAAGAGAAACTTCTATACAAAAAGTTAAGGTTCAAGATGAACCTGTAACAGTAAGCAATCAGACAATACATTTTCTAACCCCTGAAGAAAGAAGATTGAATGGTATTCTACGAGATGAAAAGGCAGAATCATATCCATTGAAGATGACGAAAATTCCTTACACCATCTACCCAGTAACAAGCAGAATAATAATAAAGATTGTACCAGACGTATAACCTAGACATCCAACACTGGTAGACAGCAAAGACAGAGGAAAGAAGAAGAAAATTCCTGAGAAATAAGAAGATGATCTCACGGAAGAAGAAATTCGAGTGGTGATGAAGAATATAGATGATGTATGCCATGCAGCTCAACCTGTAGGTGTCTATATTTCACATCACATATCAAAGCCATCAGGAAGTAACTTTAACGCATCTACTCAACATGAAAGTTTTAAGGTAGTTGGGACAATTTCGAAAGGAAGGTACAAAAGTATTACAATTGAAGGTGTCAATTTCTACTTAGAAACCTTTGTGCATTTACTTATTCATTTAAAACCTTTAGGTTTCGTTCCTTCAGTTAAAGATATCCTACACCTTCTAGGAAAACCAATTTTCAAACTATCGAAACCTGATGATCTTGACATCCCTCACCAAACACAGCCTTTTCAATTACCCTCTATCACAATTATTGAATTAGATTACTCAATTAGAAAACCATCTATCTCTGAGTACCTTCATCCACTAAGTGAAAAGCTACAAGATTCTACCGTTAACTCGGAGCTCTTAAAGAATTTCATCAATTGGACTGAAGCTAGTTAAAAGAAAAAGGAAGTTCAAGACGCCTTAGCTAAACATATTTAAGAAATAGATACTAAGGTTGATGAAATAAGAGACTCAGTGGGTGATCTTTATAAGGAAGCAGCACTTGTACGTGTTTTTACTGAACAAGACCTCAAGATGATCTGCACTGATATTCAATATATGTTTTATGAAATTTTGAAGTGTCTGAAATGATATTCTTTTTTATTAATAACAAATAGGGGGAGAATAGTAGAAAGGAGAGGAAAAATTAGTTTTGAAAAAAATTTTATGCATACTATATATCTTGTATTATTGATTTGAATACTATTGTTATTCGTCTGAATATTTTTTATCTTTTAATATTATGAGTATTTGTTATCATCAAAAAGGGGGAGATTTTTAAGTCAAGAAGACTTCACTTCTTGTATTGATTTTGATGAAAGTCAAATAATAATAATAATAGAAGTATGTGAATTGTTCTGATGAGTTTATTAAGTGCACAGCTAGTCATAAGAGGATTCAAAGTCATAAGAGGATGCAAAGTCATAAGACAATGCGAAGACATAAGACAATGCGAAGACATAAGACGAAGCGAAGCCATAAGACGAAGCGAAGATATAAGATGAAGCATATAAATCAAATTAAGACGACATAATCTACAACAACAGTTAGTTAGTTGAAGTTGGTTACATGACTCAACTAATAACAGATCTCTGAAGATTCAACAAGCAATTTCTTTTCAAGAAGACCGTTGGCAAATTAGATTATAAATTTCAGTGTAGTCATTGACAAAATAACTTTTACTTACCCGAAATAACTATGTGATCAAGTGAGTATACTGAAAAAATATTATGAGTGAAAAGAAGGGAGAAAGAGATCAAGAACACCTATAACGTGAGTTTAGAAAAGGTCAAGAAATATCTTTTCAAGTGAAAGGAACGCTAGAGCCTGAAGAGGCTAAGATAGCAGATAAAGAATACTTTGTGAAATAGACCTGAAGAGGCTCTGGAAGAGTAGAAATAATACTTGTAAAGTTGCAAGAGAAAGTGAAATCTCAGATAAACTTTGAGGACTAGACATAGCCTAAAGGTTAAGGGTGAACCAGTATAAATCACGGTGTCATATTCTCTAACCCTTATCTATTTAATTTCTTGTTCTTAGAAAAATAGAACTATTTTCGATGTTGCATTACTCAAACGAATTAAGTGAGTTGTTTTGTAATCTTCTAAATTTTTCAGAAAATCAAAAGGATTCTAAAGATATCTATCTTAGATTATTTTATACAATTCAACCCCTCCCCCCCTTTTTACTTCATCTAATTCTTTCATTATATTGTCCATCCATAGCTAGCATTTAAAGGTGATTCATCCATAAATCTTCATTCCCATTACCTGTATAAATAGATTCCAATGGCATCAGTAAACATAATCCTATACAAGATCATCAAACACCATATTCAACTGAGTTTGCTTTCATCTCCTTTATATTCATTGCAAAATCAATATCATTTTCTTTTACTTTGAGCCATTGATGGCATATTTAGTTTTTGGAGTAAGTTTGTATCATATCACTGAAAGAAATTTTTAACATTCTTTTCACTATCATAAAAAAAGAAAATAGTAATATATTTTCTACTCTTCCTTTTAAATTAAACCACTTGAGGCAATCCTTTCTAGCTTTTCTCCTAAGACTACATCTTGTGTAGCTTTTCTCCTAAAACTGCATCTTAATCTAATAAGAAATCAATAATGGTGGCTCATTAGTACTTCTTTCATTATTTGGTTTGTTGCTTCATGGTTTTGATCTATGATTACTTCTAATTAGACTTTTTCTATATGATTGGGTATATAGAGAATGCCTCAAATCTTGATGTAGGGCTACTATTAGCAATAGTCAATTGTAAATGTTCATTTTCCATATTTAGCATCCTTAATTTAAGGCTTAATCTATATTGTTTGTATCCTATTTTAGTTTCCTTAATTTAAGAGCTAATTCAAGCTCCTTCTTGTACATAAGAATATCATTTATCAGTAATGAAAGACAAAAGTAAAACAACTCTTACTTTATATTTTGGGATGGAATCAAAGCAGTTACAATCCTAAATTTTCCATGGCCAAAGACACTTATTCAAGCATCAATAATAATCGATCAAATACTACCCAAATTAACCTTGATACCTTATCACCATACATCCTTCATGCTTTTGAAAACCCAGGGACAATGTTAGTAACTTGTCTCCTAAAAGAAGAAAATTATCCCATATGGCATTCTGCTATGACTAATGCGCTCAAAGCCAAAAATAAATTTGGCTTTGTAGATAGATCTATTACTCATCCACCATTTGGTTCAAAAGAAGAGTCTGCATAGATCAAATGCAATCTAATGGTCCTTTCTTGGATCTTCAATTCTCTTCATCCTATACTACATAATAGTGTGGCATTTTTTACGACAGCACAAAAGTTATAGAGAAATTTAGCTGAACGATTTTCATAAGGCAATGCTTCGCAAATTCATCAATTAAAATATGAGATGATGAATAACTTGCAAAATGGAATGACTGCCTCAACATATTACACCAGGTTAAAGGGCATTTGGGATGAACTCAACACTTATTCACATATCCCACCATGTACCTATGGTTCAGTAAAGGCACTTGCTGTAAAAAGAGAAAAAGAAAAACTGCACCAATTTTAAATAGGTTTGAATGAAAAATACAAAACTGCCTGTTCTCAAATTGTGAATAGAGATTTCTGCCTTCTTTATCTCGTGTCTCTGCA
Organism: Erythroxylum rotundifolium; assembly: GCA_027563915.1. Lineage (NCBI taxonomy): Eukaryota > Viridiplantae > Streptophyta > Magnoliopsida > Malpighiales > Erythroxylaceae > Erythroxylum > Erythroxylum rotundifolium. The sequence goes on from JAOSBO010000008.1 coordinate 25,498,849, forward strand.
CAAATAGCCGAAGAAGAGTGACAACAATTAATAATGGACTCATGATTGCCTTATATTGATGCGGCATCATTCTTGACAAATAGTTTTAGCAAATCCAACAAAAATCACAGATCTACAAGTAATCATGACCTCTCCAAGCTATTTTATAACATTGTAAAAAGACCAAGCACACCAAAGAAACTTATTTTGAACTGTATGGCTATCTAGAATGGTGGGACAAAGGAAAGAAATCATTAAAGCTAAAGACAACTAATAATACATAACACACGGAGAAAACTGAGGGTAACAATACCGTTCCAATTGCTGGATTGACGAATGAACATTATGCCTAACTCATATCTATACTCAACCTTGACAAAATTCATGCCTCTATAGCTAACTTTGTGGGTACAGCCAACTTTGCAGGTAATGCAATTTTTCTACCCAATAATGAAAGTGAATGGGTCTTGGATTTAGATGCCTTTAACCATATAACATTCTAAGAAAACTTCATTCCTTCGCAAATAACTATTCCTCATTTCATGCCAATTAAAATCCCATATAGATCCTTTGTGCCAGCAAATTCATATGGAGATGTTTCCCTTACCTCTCTCATTAAAAGATGTCCTTCGCATACCATCATTTTCTTGCAATCTTATTTATGTCAGTAAATTAACTAAAACGTTAAATTACGTTGCTCTTTTTTTTTCCTTCCTTATATATTTTACAGGAGCTACCTACGAGGAAGCTAATTAGAATAGGTGAATCACGAGATGGTCTTTATTACTTTCAGGCACTCAAAATTCCTATAACAGCAACCGGTATTACTTCTAATTTTCATATTACTCTGTGGCATCAACGTCTTAGACACTTATCTTTTGATAGGCTATCTCTTCTCAAGGATTTAGGTTTGTTTTCTTATAATTCTTTTAATAAATGTTGTGATTGTCGTCGAGCTAAACAGGCTCGAATTTCTTTTCCTATTAGTGCTATCAAAACAAATGAACTTTTTGAGTTAATTCAGTGTGATGTTTGGGGACCATATCAAACTCCATCTTTATCTAGAGCTTATTGATTTTTAAGTATTGTAGATGATTAAACCAGAACTACTTGGGTTTATTTAATGCAAACTAAATCAGAAGTTTACACTAGGTTGGTTCCTTTATGGCCATGACAGTTCGACGATTTGGAAAACTAGTTATGACCATTCGTAGTGATAATGAAACTAAATTTACTAATCATAGCCTTCACTTATATTGTCAACAATATAGGATCTTAACAAAATTTTCTTGTGTTTCTACACCCCAACAAAATGGAGTTGTAGTAAGTATAGACATATTCTTGACGTTGCAAGAGCCTTATGATTCCAAGCAAATTTACCTATTAAGTTTTAAGGGGAATGCATTCTAATAATTATGTATCTAATTAATTATACTCCTACCCCCCTTTTTCTGGCCAAAGCACATATGAGTTTCTATTTTCCCGTAAACCCAATTACATCTTCAAGTGTTTGGATGGCTTTGTTAGGCATCTGGTTTTCCTCAGTCAAAAGACAAATTTCTGAAGGTGCCACAACTTGTCTCCTTATTGGATATCCCCATGGTCACAAAGGATACAAAGTTTATGATTTACATACACATAAAAGTTTTATTTCCAGAGATGTTGAATTTTACAGAAACATCTTTCCTTACCAGCACAAAAGTCTCCCACTACATTCATCCTCTTCTTAATCCACCAATGTTCCTATACCTCTACCTGTTCTTGACCATGACTCCATTGAACCTATTCCCCATACTACCACTGAACATATAGACCCACCTTCTCCAAACACAAATCATACAATTCCTACTAACCTTGATATACCTGCCTTACTTACAGCATCTGTCACTTCCACTACCATTCAACCTTTTATATCATCAACCACACACCCCTCAGGCACTACAAAATTGCTATCTTGCTTCCATAGCTTTCATGTTGAGTTTCCAAAGCCATAGTGTTGATTGGAAAACATACTCCTAGTTTTACGCTCAAAACAACAAGTATACGGGTTGTGACTTGTAGTAATAAGCAGATATTAATCTCATAAGGATTGTTCTTATGCACCACTTAATTCATATTAATCTTTGTTTAAAAATCAGATTTTTTATGGAAATAAAATGAAAAATTAAATTAAATTAAACAACTAACAAAACATAAATGACAACTCAAAAATGCGGAAACTTGGAATTCAAAATTTTCACAACTAGAGATCACTTTTTCCCTATCTTGTTTCTCTCCTATTTTGTTAATTGAATTGTGCCTCACCTAAGATGCCCTAATGTATTAACTACCCTCTCTTAAGTGTAATTAATTGTCCCAAGATAAATTAAATGGAGATGATTAAGCAGTCTCTCAATCTACAAAATCAATCCACCAATTTAACTAATTATGAAGTTATCCTATAGGTGATCAATTAAATGAGCCAAGAACTCTCTTTTAACTAATCAATTAACTTGATAAATGTAGGTCTATAGAATGCCAACTCTCATTTTTCAATTCTACATAAATAACCTAACTCAATCCCTTAATAAATTGCAAGGTATAATTTCACCATTCATCAAAAGCTTCATTTATTCACGTCAATAAAATAGGAGTTTAAAAAGAAGTTCAAAAATAATCTCTACAATTAAATTAGCCACTCATTATGTCCATAATATCCCAAACAATCAAATAATCCATCATACAAATGCTAGAAGAGAAAAACGAAAGAAAACTAAATGAATCAAACTCCTACTCTTCTTAGCTCGAATTTGGAAAATCTCGCATTGGTATGCTCTTTTCCCAACTGTGAATGAAAAACCTTGAATCTCTACCTCTTATAAAGCTCTAAACCTATGCTTTTACTCAAAGAGGCAAGTCTCCCACAAAGCTTTCTTGTCCATAGGGGTTTATATCATTATATAGTCCAGAAAACCTAAAAAAAATAAGTGAACCCCGCATATATCTTTGGATTAGACATCCCACAATTGTGGGAATTGGAATAAAACCCATGATCATGGGTTCTTGTGTTATAATTCTTCCTCTTCTCTTCTCCTCTCTTGGTCTCTAGCTCAATAACAAAGGTTGTCACCTCCATTCCTACATTAAAATAATCAATTCTTACCCTAAATCAATAACTAACATAAAAGAATATAATAAAGATCAAACTAAACAAAAACATACAAAATAAATCCTAAAACATAACAATAATAACCTATAATGCAAGAAACACATGCCAAATAGTTAGAAAACACATACTAATGCACAACTATCAACTTCCCCACACTTAAATCTTTGTTTGTCTTCAAGCAAAATCAAACCAAACCAATCAATTCCATCACTTCATTTTCACAAAGATCAAAACATACAATCCCTCAAATTTCAACCAACTCAAATATCAAGTTACTATACATATCATGACATCTTTTCATTAACGTACATAAGCAAACTCAACATATGGCACCATCACTCAAAAATAAGCATAGATGTAAAATGAATCTTCCTTATAATTTCACTCGTTTCTCTTAAGTGATTAATGGTTAGTGTTTCGCTCAAGCTCCCTATAAGAAAGTACAGTACCGTAGGCTTGCTAATTCACTAATTCTCCTCTACAATGATTGCATGCACAAATAGATCAAAAGGACTTGCTTAAGGTCGTAATGTGGTAAGGTGGGTAAAAACTGTAAAGGCACTCGTAAAGTAATAAGTGGACAAACAGATAACAAAACATAATACTGAGATACACAAGTGAAAATATAGTACTACTTCGCACTTGTTGATGTTACTAAAATGTTCTTCCTTTTTCTTTTCTTTTTTTTCAAATGGAAGAAATAATGAACAAAATAGCAACTAAATACAATGTGATTCAAGAGCAGGAATATCACTTAACTCATCTTGGAAAAAAATTGTAGTAAAAATCTTGATTAATGCATTACTTAATAGTCTACTAAGCTTGTGAATGGGTAGGTTAATAGGGTTTCGAGTTTTAAAATTTTAGGTGTTTTCAAGAAACAAGATAGTTAAGGCTCAGCGGGGGTAGTAAGGGATAATAAAAGGTAGGTTATTTTTTAAGTTAAAGGCTAACATAAAAAGGACCTTAATCATCTTTATTAAGCATGCATCCAGTAGACTCAAACTGATTCAAAACATGTTCTGAAGGTAATAACCTAAGGAGGCATCACACAAACAAAGAAATAAAATGACTATAGATGGAGTCATATAAGCCAATCATCACATTGGCTCAAATGAAAATTCATTATGCATGTCTACATACCTCCTTGCTCTAGTGTCAAATTGTGAGTAAGCTTATGTAACCAACTACTTTTCTTCACTCAACATGGTTCACTCTCTACTCAAATGGCCTAATCCGAGTTCAAGCATGCATTCAATCTCATTCCAACTATCATGACAGAATCCCATGGTAGAACAACTCAAAGTGATTTAAGTGTGGTTTCATTACTTAACATTAAAAAAAACATAAAACAACCTAATATGCCTAAAAAATGCATCATATTTAACAAAATGCAAGCAGTGACTAAAGTAGACTAAAACAATGCAATTGACAAAGCAAATGTCACCTCCCTATACTTAGAGAACACATTATCCTCAATGTGATAAGGCAACCAAAAAATAGTGTAAAATGACATCAAACCAAACAAAAGACATCAAACTAAACAAAAAGACATCAAACCAAACAAAAGAAATAAAAGAATATAAAAAGTTTAGGGTAAGAATGCTCATGGAGAATGTGGTGGTGAAGGCGTTGGAGAAGGGACTTCAAAATTATTTCCCTAGATGAATTTGAGGAATTTCTTCTTTATCTACCACTACCCCTTGTGCACTTGTCTCATCTAATGTCGAGCTCATTAATTTGCAACATCATATGTTAATGATTAGAGGCCATCTGATAAAGGATTTACTGGAATCTGTCTACCTTTGCTGTTGTAGTTTGTTCCTCTTCTGCTGCTTCTTCTTGCGACTCCGAGGGCACCTAAGATGTGGATGGTTGAGAAATGACTGCATCATTATCCTTCCTATTCTTAACAATTATGCACATCTGAGGATTTCGAAGCTCCATAGAATGAGGCTCCAAAATTTCAAAGCATCTCAAATAAGAGACATTAAAAACATCACATCTAGTCGTACGCATACTATCCACATCAAGGTTCTAAAATAAAACCAAATCAATAACAATGTATGACATTCCAAAATAAGAGCTTTTCTTATTAACACAACTCACATTAGATTGAAAAATCCGATAAGGAGTATTTATTTTGATTTTTAGATCCATGCACCAAAGGAAGAAAAGTTCTTTAGCTAAGCATTTATTACTTTCGGTTTTGTTTAAAACCATTAAGCAAATAAACTCATGAAGAAGTAAATGCTCGGTGCTACGAATTGAAGTATTTAATGCATTCCTAGTGTCAAAATTACTTTCACCCGTTAGAATTTTCCATTAGTCATCCACATAAAATTCATCATGATCATCCAAAACTTTAGTGTTCAATAAATCAAAAAGTGCACAACTAGAATATATCCATGTTAGGATTGTAGCATACAGTGGTGAAAAATTTGACAGTCATCATAGGATATATCAACACATCATAATAAATTAACCTACTCCAACTAATATTCGCAACTAATCTCTCAATGTTTTGCCTTAATCCTAGAGTTTCTAACAGATCAAAATCAACGTATCTAGGAGGCATTAAGTCTCTATCTTTAAAGTCCCAAAATTGCATACCTTTATCTTCTAAATAAATAAGGAATCGGGCATGAAAAGTGGCCACCATATCTGGTTTACCTTCTTTAGAAACTTGAAGACGTAGTTCATCGATTAGTTTTCGGGCCACTTACTTCTTTGGAGCCATTGCAAGAGAATAATCTGCAAAAATAAGAAAAAGAGGGGAGAGTATGTTTTTAGAGAGAAAGAGAGAAAATGTCACCAAATCATTGGATTCTTAAGTGATTAACGTGAAATAAGTTTAAAGGAATGAAAGATTGACGGAAGAAGTGAAGAAAATACCAAGATTTTAGTGAAAGATTAAGGATTTGAGAGATTGGGAGAATGGGTTTCGTGTTTCCTAGAGAGAGATGATGTGAAAATTTGAAGAATGAAGAAAGAGGAAGAAAAGGGGGAAATTTAAAATTTGTTTGGATAGGGCTTCTCACGATTGTGGAAATCCCTATCATTTATAAGATTATGGGTTAAAGCTCCAGAAACTTTCTGGAGAACCTTCCCATAGTCGTGGGAAACTTACTAATTCCCATGGTCGTAGGTTACTTCAATTTTTCCACTTCTTAACCCTCTTCCAAGCTTAACATGCATTCTCAACATTCACGCAAACGTACAAACAGATCCAAATCATCTAACCAATAAGAAATTTGAAGAGAAAACAAAGTTAAAATTCAAACAAAATCTAAATAAACACCAAACAAACTCAAATCAAACATAATCACAACTAAATAAATCAAACAAACAAGTAAATAAGAAACAATCAAAAGAAATAAAATTATATGGATTGCCTCCCATGCAGCGCTTCTTTTAACATCGGTAGTTCGACGCTCGCTTTGTGCTTAAGGTGGTTCAAATGAACGGTGCAGTGGTAGTGTAGTTGATGATCTAAAAATCTGCACATGAGCAACCGTGTTATTCCACCTTCCTTGTGATTCTCCTTCCTTTACCTTCTTCTACACGATTTTTTCTTTCTGAAAGCATTCCCAGGATCCTCAATAACTTCTTATTGTCCTCAAGATTTAGTTTTCTTGAGATTAGTTGGAGGTGGAGGACAACTGTTGTCTTTCTTTGACACCTTGAAAGTTATTTGCTATTTTCCTACCCTCAGAGTTAATTCAGCCCCATCAACGTTAATTATTGACCAAATAGTGGCTAAGAATGGTCTTCCAAGGACCATAGGAGTTTCCACATCTTCTCCAATATCCAATATATAGAATTTTGTGGGAAAGATATATTTATTAACTTGTACTTGCACGTTCTTAATAATTCCCTTGGGTTAATGAACTATTTTGTCGACTATTTTTACCAACATCTTTGTAGGTTCTAACTCTCCTAACCCTAACTTTTGACTAAAGGTATAGGGCATCATATTGATACTTGCTACCAAACCCACGAATGCCCTGTCTATGTTGATTCCATTAATACTACAAGGAATGTAAAAATTCCCTATGTCCTCTTTCTTTTGTGCTATGTTAGAGTTTCCTTCCGCTATGTGCTCCTTCACCTTCTTCTTGACTAGTTCCTTTAGTGTGAGCCTTGTTTGTAGTTGTTCCGTTATGTCCTCAACCTTATTTGATTCAACCTCCTTAAAACTCCTGATTGTCTTACTTGAACCTGACTTTTGCTGAGCTAAAATAGGGTATGGAATTTTAGGTTGAGACTCCTTGAGTGGCTCAATTATAAGCTCACTTCAAAGGAATTCCATAATTACTTTTCCTTCTTTCTTGTCTCCGTCTTCTTTTATATGTTCAATTTTCTTTTCTGGGTCTGAGTGATGGCCATGATTTGTTCCTTTGGGTTAGACTCAGTATTTCTTGGTAGATTACCTACACTTCTAGAAGACAAAGCATTAGCAAGCTAACCTACCTGAACCTCCAAGTTGTGGATGGATGAGGCATGGTTCTTCACAATCTGATCAAACTTCACCTCCATCCTCTTTTGACTTTCCTCTTAGCTGGCAAATATCCTCTTCTGGTTCTCTTCTTGAGTTGCCAGTTTGGACCCCCAAGCATCCATCAATTTGTCCATTTTGCTCTCCATATATCCAATTAGATCTTGCTGAAATCCAAGAGGTCCTTGTAGTCTTGCTTGACCGCTTGTATTGTTAGTATTCTAAGAACAAATTGGGTGGTTTTTCCACCACGAATTATAAGTATTCAAGTAAGGATTATTACCTCTTTGTGGATGACTCAAGTAATTTACTTATTCTGTACCACTGGCTCCCAACAAGAAACATTCAACTAAGTCATGGTTGTTTTGCCCATATAGCTCACACTGTAGTTGTATTGCTTTTTTCATAGATGAAGATGCTCCTTGCATGTTACTCAACTGTTTGGTAAGGGTTGTGATCTGTGCCTGTAAAGCTACAACATAGTCAATCGGAATCATACTTTTTTGCTCCTTTTGCCCTTATCTACTCCTCTCACTTGACCATATGCAACTATTGCTCACCAATTCTTCCAGAGGGTCGTGAGGTGCATCAATAGTTTTCCTCATCAAAGAATATCCAACGGTTGTATATGTGGTTCCTCTCGTGCTCTAATTAACTCCATTGTAGAATGTCTGCAACGGGAAATCCCTCAAAAGGTTATGGTGGGGACAACTTCTCTATTATTCTTGAAACCTCTTCCAGGTTTCATATAGAGACTCCCCATCACTCTGCTGAGAATTTGTGATCTCCTTTATGATCCTTGTTGTTTTGGTTAATGGAAAATATTTTGCAAAGAATGCTTGGGCTAGCTGTTCCCAAGTAATGATTTGTCGTGAATTTAATGAGTTGTACCACATCTTTGGCTGATCTTTCAAAGTACAAGAAAATAGTCGCAACTTCATAACATCATCAAACATCTCATTAAATCGAAAGGTGTCACAAATCTCCAAAAAATTTACAATATGGGCATTTGGATCTTCATTGAACATCTCATAAAATTGGACACTGTTATAAAGTATGTTGAGGAGTGCCGACTTGATCTCGAAATTATTAGCTTGAATCGCTGGCCTCGCAACTCCTTAAGGATTGAATCTTGGCCTCATGAATTCCATCAATGTCCTCTCATTTCCTCCTTGCTCTCCTTCTTTAGCCATATTTCTTTGTATAATATCTCGAAGTTTTGCTCTTCTTAACTCTTGTTCATGTTTTGTGATATCAGATAACTTTTTGTCGCTAAATTTCATCTATCTTCACGTGCTCTTTGTGTTCATGTACCTGCAAATACACAAGGAAAAGTATCAAAAACTCTTAAATCAAAGTAATCTAAACTAAACAAGATACTAAATAAACAATCCTCAGCAATGGCGCCAAAAACTTGTTGATTGGAAAACAGACTCCTAGTTTTATGCTCAAAACCGCAAGTATACGAGTTGTGACTTATAGTAATAAGTAGATATCAATCCCATGTGGATTATGCTTAGGCACTACTTAATTCAGATTAATTTTAGTTGAAGAACCAGATTTTTTATGGAAATAAACTGAAAAATTAAATTAAATTAAACAACTAACAAAACACAAATGACAATTCAAAAATTCAGAAACTTGGAATTCAAGATTTTCACAACTCGAGATCACTTTTTCCTATCTTGTCTCCCTCGTATTTTGTTAATTGAATTGTGCCTCACCTAAGATTTCCTAATGTACCCTCTCTCAAGGTGTAATTAACTGTCCCTAACCAAATTAAATGAAGATGATTAAACAATCTCTCAATTTACAAAATCAATCCACTAATTCAACTAATTATGAAGTTATCCTATGTGTGATCAATTAAATTAGCCAAGATCTCTCTTTTAACTAATCAATTAACTTGATAAATGTAGGTCTATAGAATGTTAACTCTCATTGTACAATTCTACACAAATAACCCAACTTAATCTCTTAACATATTGCAACGTATAATTTCACGATTCATCAAAAGCTTCATTTATTCACATCAACAAAATAGGAGTTTAACAAAAAGTTCAAAATTAATCTCTACAATTAAATTATCCACTTATGATGTCCCTAACGTCCCCAAAAATCAAATAATCCATCATATAAATGCTAGAAGAGAAAAATGAAAGAAAACTAAATGAATCAAACTTCTTCTCTTCTTAGCCTGAATATGGAAAATTCGACGTTAGTATGATCTTTTCCCAATTGTGAATGAAAAACCTTGAATCTTTACCTCTCTCGAAGCTCTAATCCTGCGTTTTTGCTCAAGGAGGCCAATATCCCGTGAATCTCTCTCGTCCATAAGGGTTCATATTCTTATATAGTCCAGAAAACTTAAAAAATAAGTGACCCCGTGCACATCTTAGGGTTAGACATCCCACGATTGTGAGAATTGGCAGGATACCCACAATCATGGATTCTTGTGTTATAATTATTCCTCTTCTCCTCTCGTCTCTTGGTCTCTAGCTCAATGACAAAGGTTTTCAGCTCCATTCCTACATCAAAATAATCAATTCTTACCCTAAATCAATATCAAACATAAAAGAATACAATATAGATTAAACTAAACAAAAATATATAAAATAAATCATAAAACACAACAATAATAACCTATTATGCAAGAAACACATGCCAAATACTTAAAATAGCACACTTTAATGCAAAACTATCACATATGCATCTCAGTTCTAACAGCCATCACTCAACATGATAGGCCAAAATCCTATACACAGGCCATTAAAGATGTTCACTGGCGGGAAGCAATGCAAAAAGAATTAGAGGCACCTAAACAAAATCTTATATAGACTTTAGAGCCTTTATCGCCTGACATGAAACCCATTGGTTCCAAATGGGTTTACAAGATAAAATACCATTATGATTGAACAATTGAGCGATATAAAGCTCGTTTGGTAGCCAAGGGCTACACACAAGTTGAAGTACTCGACTATACTGAAACTTTTGCTCCACTAGCAAAACATACCACGGTCCGAACTGTGTTGGCAATAGCAGTAGCCAAATCATAGGAATTACACCAACTTGATGTTCATAATGCTTTCTTAAATGGGGAACTTGATGAGGAGGTGTACATCACACCACCACCTGGATATTTGCTTTCCATTGACAATCATGTCTATCGCCTTCGCAAATCCCTTTATGGTTTGAAGCAAGCATCACACCAATGGTTTGGTAAATTTTCTAATGCCTTCCTTCAATTTGGGTTTACTCAATCCAAAGGCAAATACTTCCCTCTTTGTCCATTGTCAAGGTAATTCCTTCACTGCGTTGCTTATATATGTGGATGATGCTATTATTACTAGCAACAATAGTGCATACACTAAAGCACTTGAGGATTATCTAAATGATTGTTTTAACATTAAAGATCTTAGTTCTCTAAAATACTTCCTTAGGCTAGAGGTGGTTTGATCTCTTAATGACATAGTCCTATCTCAATGCAAATATGCAATAGATATTTTGCAAGAGGCAGGTCTCCTTGGTAGCAAAACTTTAAATTTTCCTATGGAACAAAATAACAAACTGGCCTTACATGATAGTGCTATACTTGATAATCCAAGTGCCTATCGATGTCATGTTAGACAACTCATTTACTTGACAATCAATTGATCATATATTTGTTACTTAGTTCATATTCTCTCTCAATTCATGCATCAACCTTGTCATACCCATTGGGCAGCAGCTATTCATGTCCTAAGATACCTTAAATTTGTCGTTGGACAAGGGATTTTTCTACCATCAAAATATGATCTTCAACTTCATGCTTACTGTGATTCTAATTGAGATGGTTGTTAGGTTACGCGACATTCACTTACTAGTTACTTTATTCTTTTGGGTTGTTCTCCGATTTCTTGGAAAACCAAGAAACAAACTATTGTTTCCCACTCCTTCGCTGAAGTTGAATATTGTTCTGTAGTAGCTACTGCTTGTGAACTTATTTGGTTTCGCACTTTACTAAATGATTTTTTGGTTCCTATTTCTTCATCTACTTAATTATATTGTGACAATCATGCTGTCATTCATATTGCTGCCGATCTCATGCATCATGAATGCATAAAACATATCGAGATCGATTGTCACTTTATTGAGGACTGTATCAAATCAGGGTCCATTGCTATAGCACATATGCCTTCTAAAGTCCAACTTGCTGACCTCTTCACCAAAGTTCTTTGTTCTCATCAATTTTCATTTCTTGTTGACAGGTCAAGTATTCACAACATCCATGCTCTAACTTAGGGGGGCATATTAGCAATATTCAACTGTAAATATTCATTTTCCATATTTAGAGTCCTTGATTTAAGGTTTAATCTGTATTGATTTGTATCCCATTTTAGTTTCCTTGATTTAAGATCTAATTCAAGCTCCTTGTATATACGAGTATCATTTATCAGTAACGAAAGACAAGAGTAAACAAATCTCATTTTATATTTTAGCAGCTACAACTTCTCCCAAAACCATGAAACATTTGCCTCTTTATCCTTCGATTGAACACTTAAAGAGAGATGGGATCCGCGAGAAGAAAATAAGAGTGACTAAGACTAAAAATGTGATGTTAATGAAGCTGCAACGGTGGTGATGGCAATTAGAGGAGGGGAGCAGCTAATGTTAACATGGTGTTGACCGTGGATGGTCCACAATTAATGAGTTAATGGGTAAAAAAATAAAAGGGATATAATGATAAAATATAATAGTTTAATTTAAATTGAGAAAATTAAATACATTTTAAGTTATAAATTTATATTAATATCTAATGAACCAAGATTATTAAATTAATATGTCACATCAAATGAATTAAAGGCTTAGTGACAAAGAATTAACAAAAAATTTAACAGAACTAAATTTTGGGATGTAAATAATATCATTTCATAGTATGATGTTTTGTGAAATATTTGGAATATAGTTGTAGCCTAAATTAAACAGAAAAAATAATGTAACTTTGACAAACTCTTTTAATTACAATCAATGTAATACAAGATTTATTACATGTTTGGACTCTAAAAGGACAGTTAAAAAATGCAGGCCCCAGGCCCCCGAAACATACACATGCATGTATAAATATAATCCATTCATGTCGTTCTCGTTAGCAAAAACCCCGACCGTCGAACGCCACCCAATTTAGTCTAACCAGCTTCACTCAATAAATCCATGAATATGCTCCGTATAAACCCTGCGTCCTTTGTTTTTTAGATAATAAATAAAGCTACGAGCTTTGGGTTCCGAAGTATGAAGTGAACACAAACATAAAACCCATTAGTGTCCTAAACTTTCACCGAGGGCAAGAGTTATCGGTTTCCTTCTTCTATCCATGGCCGCTTCTCGTTTGACAATTACGCTGTCGTTTCTCGCTTGTGTTGTATTGTTCGCACCCTTCTCTGTTGCTTCTCAAAACTTCCTCGCCGAATCTTCCAAAGTCTCACTCGAACTATACTACGAGTCACTATGTCCTTACAGTGCCAATTTCATAGTGAATTACCTCGTCGACCTCTTTAAAGACGACGGTGATCTGCTATCTGCTGTTGATCTCCACCTCTTTCCTTGGGGCAATGCCAAGATCAGAGGCAACGACACCTTCGTTTGCCAGGTACCCATAGAAACACCTCTTTTGGGAATTTAGATTTGCTTTCAAGTTTCACTGGGTTTATGTATTCTTTTCCTAATGATGAACAAAATTGGGAAAAGAAAGGATGTGTAGCGAGTAGACGTCCTGGGTGGTGGCTGATGCCTGGTTTGCTTGATTTGTACTGCAGCATGGCCCATGGGAGTGCTTGTTAAACACAGTGGAAGCTTGTGCAATTCATTTTTGGCCCAAGTTGGTGAGACTTCGCTTCAAGTGTTAACTCTCCTGTTCTTTATTATTACTTTTGTTGTTAATGATATTATTATTCTAGTTTTTTTATTAGTATTGGAAATTAGTAGACAATGCCTTGTGAAAAATATATCATGATGTTATCTTTATGATTGCAGGAAGATCATTTTCCTTTTATCTATTGCGTTGAGGATTTGGTGTACAAACGAAAGTACCCAGAATGGGAAACTTGTTTTAAGATATTGAATTTAGATCCAGAACCCACTACCAAATGCTACAAAAGCGGACAAGGGAAAGAGGTTAAGTCTAATTCCACTTTGATCTATGTGTTGGCAATTGCTGCAGTCTGCTCTACACAAGATTTACTTCTTATATTTACAATTTGGTTTGACATTGTATTGCATCCTGTTTGCGAAACGGATTCCAGTACTCTTTTGGGTTGCCGCCTAAGTGCAGAAGTTGCACTTAGGAGTTACCCAAGTTTTGTGGAAAATGGTGAGAAGCCTAATAAGTTGTTTTCTGTTTCCGTTGCCTTGTGAGTGACAATTATAAGTGCCTGTGCACTAAAGGCAAACCTGTAGTTGGAAAATAAAGTACAACTCAAGAATTGATGAAACACCATACACACTGAGAATCCCAAGTTTGGTTGATCACTTCCAGAGATGGAATGATGAGGAGAACTATCACAAGGACAATGAAGAGTAAGTGAAGTGGAAGAGAAAAACAGATGGAAAGTAGTTGGGCAGTAGTTTTGGATGAATAGATACCATTAGCCACATTCCATATCACTGTTTGGGGAGATGGCATCTGGGATCAGCAATTTGACTTATGTTGCAAAGAGAAGGATATCCTTGAATTAGAGCTTTTTTGCTATTTTCAGAACAAAAGTTTGCATCATGTACCACTATGGATTAACAATATATTAAAATGTCAAGATGTACATTATCGAAAGGAGAAATGTTCATGAGGCTAAAAGAAGTTAACTGTACGAATTATGTAAAAGCCTGAATAAAGAGACTGCATTACAGGAGTCTTTTGGTTCTATGTCTGCGATATTTTGAAACAAGTCTTTGATATACCTCAGTTTACCATCTTATATTTATGATATTTGCAGTATGATTATGAATTTTTTAGTTGTTTAGTTCCCTTATCTATCATAATATTGTATGTGTGGAAAAGAACTATGATAATCATGACAGGCTTTATGGTTTCTTTACTTGCAGCTTGAATTGAAATATGCTGCTGAAACAAATGCTCTTCAGCCTCCTCATGAGTATGTGCCATGGGTGGTGGTGAATGGCGAACCACTGTATGAGGTTGTTTCTTCATCTATTCATCATCTGAAATATGTGTATGTCTTGGAGCTTTTACTATTGGTCCTTAGTTCAAGTTTGATCATCCAAAACTTCATGCTACAGTTGACATCTAAACTTTGTCAGTCATTTGAAGAATTGGTGTCTGTTTTGTGTCATTGGATTGTTTTTCTTAGTAAAGTTCTTGGAATAGGATTTAACCTTCTTGTCACCAATTCCTTTTCTCCAGGACTATGAAAACTTCGTAACCTACATCTGCAATGCTTATAAAGGCACTGACCCACCCAAAGCTTGCAGCAAACTTTCTCGATACACAATCCAAATGGGTAAGACATGGATAGCTGATAAAGTTTGCTATGAGGAGTCAACAATGGTAGATATAACAGAACGGATAAGATCAACAATAACATGGTGGATGGAACGTATAAGGGGGGTGATTTCATTTTAGAGGCTTTTTTTCCTTATTAAATGTTGATAAAATTGTTGTTTCCTTTAGTAATGTAATACTTGTGGTCAACTGGAGGTCTGATCAACTGTTAACTTTTCTTCTTATGTGGATAAAGTTTTGATGCCATCTTAATTATAATTACGGAACAGTTTAAATAAATAGACTTCATCATAAGTTGTATGTAATTTTAATTGCATGTTTGTAGATGGAATGATAGTCATAGTTTGTATTCGTACTTGAGAAAGAATTCCCATTAATTTATCCCTTCCGATTAAATGACTTCTTGATTGTTTTGTTGAGAAGCACTGGATGTTAAGTATGTCGCAGAGAAGCATCCTGGCAAAATTCATCAGCATAATAAGAAATGAAACGAGGAATTAACGAAACTACTTGCATCCTGGCATGACTCTACAGTTCATCATAATTATTAGTACCAGCTTGTAAGCTATGGAAGCAAGATGAAAAGAATCTTTTGTATTAGCTAGTCTTGATTAATATGCTGTCCACAACAAACAAAGGGTCGATATGTCCGAGTGGTTAAGGAGACAGACTCGAAATCTGTTGGGCTTTGCCTGCGCAGGTTCGAATCCTGCTGTCGACGCGTTGCATTTTTGTGGAAATCAAGTGAATAACTGGGACACACTCACTCACTACTGGACCGTAGGTACCAAGTGTCCAGTTTGGGGGCCATTTGATTTCCGAGGCACACCGTGTTTCCTTTTTCACTTTGATCTTGCAAAACTGGTTTTTTGTCTAAGAGATAGAAATAACAAGCAATCTATCACGTTAAAAAGGCGATTGAGCAACGAACGCATGCCTGGAATCGAATGGTCACATATATCATTCACGAGTAAGCAAGCTACGAATGTCTCCAATAATATCAAAGTATGGAAGAGCATGCGAGCATGGCTTTGTTATTGAAGAGACTGCCTCCTATGAGTCAGTTTCCATTAGCACTTTTCGATGATAACCATGATCTTAAGCCAAAGTTAACCCATGTCAAATAGCTTGCAATTCAATATTGAGATTAGTTACATGACCAATAAATCTCATTAAATCCATTAGCCAGTGAGCATAATAATCTCACATAATCCCTCCAAAATCAGTGTTACTAGAATTACCACAGGAACAACCATTCACATTAATCTTCATGAATTTAGTCGGAGGGACATACCAAAAAAATTCATTTGTCCTCACTTTGAATATGATGCATAAGAGAAGACGGATGTACCATCAGATAATCCCTTAATAATATCATGTGCCACCGGAGTAGTCGACATAATTTTGTGGTGGATAATTCCTTGCACACCAACCTTTGTTTAGTTTTGGATTGATTGGAAACTTTCTTAGTCTAGCGGATCTTGCCTCGAAGGATATTATACAGTTCCCTCTTGAAATAACAATGATGTGGAGCCGGAGTTATTGGTCCAACTCAATTGGTCCGCGTAAATGTAATCGACTTCCTCTTTCTGTACGCATAAGTCAGACCTCAATAATGCATAGGATTGATTTGGTCTGAAGTCTAATCCCAATCACTTGCTTATCCTGCCACGCATCTTGAGATTTAAACACCAAGCAAAAGTCAAAAGGAAACCAACTTGCTCCTTTAGTACCTAAAATTTTCTTTTTCCATAAAGTTCTCACAATTTGTAAAACAAACTATGTACACATAGTGAAATTATACTATAGCCGAATTAAATCACATGTTTATATTGAGAATGAAAAGGGTTAAATAGGACTTTAAGAAAGACGAAGAAAATGTCAAAATGTCACGGGACAATGATGGGGACTAGGGGATATAGGAGCACAGGAGAGCATCAGGCAACGTCTGAACTAAATCCATGGTCCAGATATGTTGTCGGCGACTAAAGCTACAGTTTGTCAAATGAAATAGGCCCGAGCTTCCTCTCATTGACTTCGTTCGGCTTCCTTTTTCCTACAACTACACAGCCTCTGCCTCTCGTTTCGTCCACCGCCAAGGGGGCCACCGACTGTTTCCCCTTATCGGAAGCCCACTTCTATAGTCCATACCTATTCGCTTTCAT
Organism: Erythroxylum rotundifolium; assembly: GCA_027563915.1. Lineage (NCBI taxonomy): Eukaryota > Viridiplantae > Streptophyta > Magnoliopsida > Malpighiales > Erythroxylaceae > Erythroxylum > Erythroxylum rotundifolium. Next base: position 25,516,131 of record JAOSBO010000008.1, read on the forward strand.
CTTCATCCTTTTCAAAAGCCGACTTATTCATATGATCTCAACCCTCCACCAGTTCTTTCCAATTAATTTTACCAATACAGTATCTTTATGTAAAATTATGCCCACAGTTTTCTGCCTATTGCCTACTTTTTTTGTCTGTTCCTTGAATGCTCATGATGTGTTATTTGATTTCAGTTAATAATGTTGGGATACCGGATCTTGTACGGATTTCAGAGAGAAAACAAAATTAGGTTTAAAAGATTGAGAGGTTTAAGTGTCCCTTTTCTTTATCTTACCTTCATTTTTTGTCCCATACTTATTTGGAAGTGTATTATTATAAATTAAACTCTTCAATCACTCCTATACGTCTGTAGACCTCAGACTCTAAGTACGACAGATTGACATAAATGTAACAAGAAGAGAAGGCCCATTGCAGAAATCGATCGGGTGAATGAAAAGTCATGAAATAAATTTGACCTGTTACAAGTAGTTTTAGGAACAGAAGCTAGTGTCAGCCTGTCAGAGCGAATTCAAAACATAGATCTTACTTAACCCACTTCGGAAAATTTTGTTGTCATAAAGAGGCGGGTCCACGAGACTCTTAGATATTTTCTTATGATAACGGTGGATAATAATTAATTATATTTTATCAAATTTTTAGTAATTTATTAGTTGAGTTATGTAATTTGATTTGGATAAAGAGAATAAAGTCATTCAATAAAAAATATAGGTTAATGGATGCTGAAGTTTAGGAAAAAAATGAACTCTGATAGATATAGATTAACCTTATATCGAGCCTATGATAGAAAAATTTGATAAGAAAGTTATAGCCGTATTTGGATAACAGCTTTTCAGCTATTTTTTGGTTGATTGATTTAAGTTAGCTGTTTGACCTGTATCAATTAGCTATTTATTTGTTTGGTTAATAACTGGTTGGGTTGGCTGATTCAACCTAACCAGCTAATTTTCAACAAGCTACTTTACCCCAACTTTTCAAGATAGCTGGTTGATTTATGACAATAATGCCCTTATTACTCTCTACTATTTGCTCCTTTTGGGTTTTCCA
>JAOSBO010000008.1:25571604-25596251 GCA_027563915.1 Erythroxylum rotundifolium
TAAGTACATTTTGCATTAAAGAAAAAACATATTAGTTATCCAGTTGCTTACAAACCTACATCTTAAGTGTATGTTTTTTCTTAGAGTGAAAATGTGTTAAGCATTTGGTCCCTTGAAAGATATAGGACTTACGATTGCATTTTTCCTTATAGTGAAAACATCTGACTTGGATATCCATCACAATAATTCAAAAGATAAAAATATTTTAATACTTGAGAGATAAGCTTTATTAATATTACAGGCGCAAATGTTGTCTATTTCATGTTTAAGGAATCTTTTATTTATTAAGATAAGAAAATCTATAAATTTTGGTTCGTATAACTTCTCTAATAATAAGGAGGAGCTGCCATATATCCCATCAACTCCATATGATCCAAAGATTTCATTCCCACAAAGGCTGAAGAAGAATCAAATAAATGCATAATTTGTAAAGTTTTTAGAGAAGTTGAAGAAATTTCAAATTAACTTGTCCTTTGTGGAACCCTTAAAGAACATACCCAAGTACACAAAGTTTCTTAAAGATATCCTGTTAAATAAGTGAACTTGAGAAGATAACCAAATGGTCTCCATGAGGAGAGTTACAGCTTTATAATTACTAGCCATATGCCCTCAAAATTGAAGGATCCACGGAGTTTTACTTTACCTTATGTAGTTGGTAATTTAAATTTTTCTAAGTTTTTAAGTGATATAGGGGTAAGTATTAATCTTATACCTGTGTCTATTTTTAGGAAATTAGGTCTAGGAGATGTGAAACCAACATTCATACTTATTCAGTTCATAGATCAATTAATAAAGAAATAGTTTAGTATAGTGGAGTATAATATATTCAAAATGGATCTATGATAGCCATAGGCTTTCTTTATCCTAGCAAATTCTCCAAAGTACTTTTTTCAAAAATATTTGGTTCATTATGCTATCAAAATTGATTCCCAACCTTCCACACTGCTTAGGAAGACATATAACGCTCCATTTAGCTTTGGAAGTTCCTCCTGCACTATAATTCTATCCATGCCAAATGAAGCCTCGAATGCTCCTGTTAATTTTCTTCAATACTCCTTTAGGTATAGCCAGATGTGATAACCAATAAATGTGCAAATTATTAAGAATGGAAATAACCAACTATAATCTACCTCAATATGATAAGAATATGTTGCTCTATATAAAGGTTGTTCTCTGTACTTTATCCATGAGCTATTTGCACTCAACTTCCTTAAAATTCTTTGTAGGGATTGGTACTTCCAAGTATGTGAGAGGTAATTGATGAACAGTGAGTCCAACATATTCTATCACTCTCATTAAATCTTCATTACTTTGTCTATTGAGATAAGCATCACTCTTGCTTGGATTGAATTTGAGGCCTGAAACTTCTTGAAATCTCTGCAATGCTATTAATAGTATTATAATATATTTACGATTCTTAGCACAAAGAATGAGTAAATGATCTAAAAAAGAAATTTGTCTGATACAAAAATCACTGTATTGATAATGAAATCTAAAGTTCACATTTTCCTCTAGGTAAAGTTGCGTCATTCTTTGGACCACTTCCATAATAATGGAAAATAGGTAAGGAGAGATTGGATCTTAGGTAGGTTCTTAATACATCAATAAAGATAAAGAAATTGATGTTATACAATAGTGAATCCATTTGATGAAATCAAAAGGATATCCAGAATCACAAAAAGAATTGATAATGAAACTTCATTCAACAGTTTCATATGCTTTAGTGAATTCAATCTTAAGGGCACAACTCCTAGTATGTTCCTCATACTTGTAATCATTGAACAATTCTTGAGCTAACAAGATATTGTCACCCATACTACTATCTAAGACACAAACATGCTAGCTTAGATTGATTAAACTAGGTAAAGTAACCGTCAAACTATTATCAAGGATTTTTGTAATATTCTTGTACACCATATTACAAAATCCTATAGTTATGAAATCATTTAAGCACTTAAGATTAGGGGTTTTAGGCACTAAGACTAAGTAAGTCTTATTCATCTCAAACAACCCCCTAGTTTTGAAAACATCTTGCTCTACTTTGACTACTGGGGTTTATAAGATATTCCATTTTCTTAAAAGAACCTTACATTGAGGACATCTAGGCCTGATCACTTATTGTAATGAAAGGAGAACAAAACTTCTCTTATCTCTTCCCTAGTGTCTTCCTTGAGTAGTTCTGACTGCTAGTCTTGGGTTATAGATCCCAACATTCTGTTGAGGAGGTTTTCATGAAAGCAAGTTTTATGTGTAGTCATACCACTAATTTCCTTAAAATAGTTTCTAACTTCCTCTTTTGTGTCTTCTTGATCATACACCACTCTGCCATTTTTATATTATAGATTCATTATTCTATTTCTATTCCTCCTACCTTGAATTACACTAAAGAAATACTTAGTATTCATGTCTCCTTGCTACACCTATTAAATCCTCAACTTCTACTTCAGTTGGGATTTGCATGCTTCAATTGCTTGTAGAAACTTACTGATGTTTGCTTTCTCTTTCTTAATGAGTGAAGAATTTGTAGGGTTAATCATCAGCTATTTTTGAGTCAATGAGAGCTCCATCATTGCTTGTAACTTAGCTAGCTTTATTTGATTAGTAGTACCTTTAAAATGTTTGATGCAATTAGCTTTGATAGATTTCAATATTTGCATGCATTGAAGTGCTTTAGGTCCATGAAAGTGTTTTTTTTATAACATCTATAATAATTTATTCCTATTAGGAGTACTTTAATAGGGAATTAAAATGCCTAAATAGAAATCTTCTTTCCTTTGAGTTGTTGTTTATAACCACCTTAGTTGGAGTGTGATCTAAAAATAATGTTTCCCCAAACATAAACATGAATCTTTGTCATTTTAGCAATCTGACAACCATTAAATAAACAATTGTATAATTTCCTCTACATGAAATCACTTCTTTTTCAGTAATGGCTATAGGTTAAGATGGGTCATTAAACTTGAGATCGACCAGTCCTATCTAAAAAGTTAAAGTAGTCAACTCTTCGGTGTCTACAAATGGTGTGCTTCTTCTTCCCACAGAGTCAACTAGAGATAGCAAGTAGTTGTAGTCACCTATAGGCATCTAAGCGGTTGAGATCTGTAAGTCAATTATTTGTTACTCCCTCTATAAGTTGACTCTTTAAAATTATGAATTAGTTGCAAACCAAGATTTGGTGCTTTTCTCATTACGGATGTAATGTTTAACATAAGGACGCAAGAAGGACCTTATCTGCAAAATTTGTTGAAGGGTGTAAGATTGAGAATTTCTCTAAGAAATAGACCAGATGCTTTTCTAATTTATATGATACATATGACCATTATACCCATAACCTTTTTTTATCTTATCAAATTCTCCAAATCCCTTTTTTCAAAAATATCTAGTTCATTATGCTAGCAAAATTGATTCCCAACCCTCCACAATGCTTAGGAAGACATATAACGCTCCATTTAGCTTTGGAAGTTCCTCCTCCATTATAATTCTATCCAAGCCAAATGAAGTCTCGAATGCTCCTGTGAATTTTCTTAATACTCCTTTAGGGATAGCTAGATATGATAACCAATAAATGTGCAAATTATTAAAAATGGAAATAACCAAATATAATCAACCTCAATATGGTAAGAATATGTTGCTCTGTATAGAGATTCTTCTATGTACTTTATCTATGAGATATTTGCACTCAACTTCCTTTAAGGTTCTTTATAGAGATTGGTACTCCCAAGTATGTAAGAGGTAATTAATGAATAGTGAGTCTAACATACGCTATCACTTTCATTAAATATTCATTACTTTTTCTATTAAAAAAGCATCACTCTTGCTTGGATTGAATTTGAGCCCTGAAACTTCTTAAAATCACTTTAATGCTATTAAGAGTATTATAATAGATTTCATATTATTAGCATAAAGCATGGGCAAATCATGTAAAAATAAAGTTGTCTGATATAGATCACCATATTGAAATGAAATCTAAAATTCACATTTTCCTCTATTATAAGTTGTGTGAATCTTTAGACCACTTCCATAATAATGGAAAATAGGTAAGGAGAGATTGGATCTCCTTGCCTAATTTCTTTAGCAGCTTTGTAAAGTTAGGTAGGTTCTCAATACATCAATGTAGATAAAGAAACTGATGTTATGTAATAGTGAATCCATTTGATGAAGTCAAAAGGATATCCAAAAGCATAAAAAGAATTGATAATGAAACTCCATTCAATACTGTCATATGCTTTAGTGAACTCAATCTTGAGGGCACAACTCCTGGTATGTTGAGGCAATTAATGAATAGTGAGTCCAACATATGCTATCACTCTCATTAAATCCTCACTACTTTGTCTATAAGATAAGCATCACTCTTGCTTAGATTGAATTTGGGCCCTGAAACTTCTTGAAATCACGTCAATGCTATTCAGAGTTATAATAGATTTCAGATTATTAACACAAAGCATGGGTAAATCATGTAAAAAAGAAAGTTATTTGATATAAAGATCATCGTATTGAAAATGAAATCTAAAATTCACATTTTCCTTTATTCTAAATTATTTGATTCTTTGGACCACTTCCATAATAATGGAAAATAGGTAAGGAGAGATTGGATCTCCGTGCCTAATTTCTTTAGCATCTTTGTAAAGTTGGGTAGGTTCTCAATACATTAATATAGATAAAGAAACTGATGTTATGTAATAGTGAATCCATTTGATGAAGTCAAAAGGATATCCAAAAGCATAAAAACAATTGAGAATGAAACTTCATTCAATAGTGTCATATGCTTTAGTGAATTCAATCTTGAGCGCACAACTCCTAGTATGATGAGGCAATTAATGAATAGTGAGTCCAATATATGCTATCACTCTCATTGAATCTTCGTTACTTTGTCTGTTAGATAAGCATCACTTTTGCTTGGATTGAATTTGAGCTCTGAAACTTCTTGAAATAACTTTAATGCTACTAAGAGTTATAATAGATTTCAGATTGTTAGCATAAAGCATGGGTAAATCATGTAAAAAAGAAACTTATTTGACATAGAGATCACTGCATTGAAAATGAAATCTAAAATTCACATTTCCCTTAATTCTAAGTTGTGTGATTATGGGCTACTTCTATAATAATGGAAAATAGGTAAGGAGAGATTGGATCTCCTTACCTAATTTCTTTAGCAGCTTTGCAAAGTTAGGTAGGTTCTCAATACATTAATATAGATAAAGAAACTGATGTTATGTAATAATGAATCCATTTGATGAAGTCAAAAGGATATCCAAAAGCAAAAAAGCAATTGATAATGAAACTCCATTCAATAGTGTCATATGCTTTAGTGAATTCAATCTTGAGGGCACAACTCTTGGTATGTTCCTTATACTTGTAATCATTGAACAATTCTTGAGCTAACAAGATATTGTCACCCCTACTACTACCTAAGACATAAGCACCTAGCTTGGATTGATTAAACTAGGTAACGTAACCATCAAACTATTAGCAAGGATTTTTGTAAAAATATTGTACACCATATTACGACATGCTATAGGTATGAAATCATTTAAGCACTTAGGATTGGGGTTTGTAGGCACCAAGAGTAAGTAAGTCTTATTCATCTCGAGCAACCTCCTAGTTTTGAAAACATCCTGCACTACTTTAACTACTGGAGTTTATAAGTTATTCCATTTCCTTGAAAGAACCTTACATTGAAGACATTTAGGCCTGATGACTTATCATGTTGAAAGGAGAACAAAACTTCTCTTATCTCTTGCCTTGTGTCTTCCTTGAGTAGTTCTAACTGTTGATCCAGGGTTATAGAACCTGACATTCTGTTGAGTAGATTTTTATGAAAGCAAGTTTTATTTGTAATCACATCGTTTTTCCTTAAATATGTTTATGGATGCCTCTTTTATCTCTTCTTGATCATACATCACTCTGCCATTGTTATCTTCTAGATTCATTATTCTGTTTCTATGCCTCCTACCTTAAATTACACTAAAGAAATACTTTATATTCATGTCCCCTTGATGCACCTATTAAACCATCAACTTCTGCTTCAGTTAGGATTTGTATGCTTCAATTGCTTGTTGATACTTACTAAGGTTTGCATTCTCTTTCTCAATAAGTGAAGAATCTGTAGGGTTAATCACCAACTATTTTTGAGTAAATAAGAGCTCCTCTATTTCTTGTAACTTATCTAACTTTATAAGATTAGTGGTACCCTTGAGAAGTTTGATGCAATTAGCTTTGAAAGATTTCAGTATTTGTAAGCATCAAAATGCTTTAGATCCTTGAAAGTGTTTTTTAATAACATCTGTAAAATTTATTCCTATTGGGAGTACTTTAATAGGGAATTGAAATGCCTGAATAGAAATCTTCTTGCTTTTGAGTTGTTGTTAATAATCACCCTAATTGGAGTGTGATCTAAAAATAATTTTTCCCCAAACACAACATGACTCTCTGTCATTTTAGTAATCCAGTAAACATTAACTAAATAAATGTCTAATTTCCTCTATACCAAATCACTTGTTTTTCAATGATTGCTATAGGTCAAGATGGGTCCTTTAAACATAAGATCGATTAGTCCTAGCCAAGAAGTTAAAGTAGTCAACTTTTTGGCATCTTCATATGTTATACTTCTCCTCCCTATGGAGTCGGCTGGAGGTAGCAAGCAGTTGTAGTCCCCTATAAGCATCCAAGGGGTTGAGATGTTTTAAGTCAATTATTTGTAGGTCCCTTTATAAATTAACGCTCTAAAATTCTGAATTAATTGCATATATAATAATGAATATTATTGGAACAATATCTTCTTTAATGATTAGTTCACAACGAGTTAATTGTGACAAAACCAGTTTGATAAGATTAGAAGAGCTGCATCAAAAGCAACTATAATCTTATCATTAGGATATTTAGAATGACTAATTAAGGCCTACCACCCTATTGGGAGAAAATGCAACCCTTTCTTAAATGTTTCTTTTATTTTGTTCTGCAATGAACCAGTAAAAACTGGTTGTTTAACACTGAAGTAGTCCTTTAAAACCAACTATTTATTGGGACAGTTAAGTCCCCATACATTCCATATTGTATAAATAAGTGGGAATGTCTTTTTTTGGTTCTCCTCTTTGATCGTCAATTATTGACTCCTATTTCATGCCACCACTCAAGCATCACCTTAGTTCCACCTATCTCACAACTAGTTTCATTTACTACTTTATTATCAATAGGTGATATGATTTCATAATTGATTCAGCTTTCCTTCTAATTGATCTAGCAACTTTTTACACCGCCAAAAATTCTACTCACCTTTTTTTCACTCATGTTTTGTTGTTCCTTTTGAGAATTCGCTAAGTTTGTATCCAAGGACATTTCCTACTAAATAAGAGTATCTATAATTATACCTACCTCATCAGCTTATTTGGAAGTTTCTTGAAGAACTTAAGCTTCACTATTTCCATGTAATTCGTTAGCTTTCTTGGGAATTTCTGGAGATTCTGAACTTACTTTTCTCCTGCTTTTTTCATCTTTTTTATTCTTTTTGGGAATCCACACTTTGATTTTTTTCCTCCATATAAGGTTTATGTGGGTAAGATAATTAGACTTTATCTTCAATTAGTTCTCCACAAGTGCCATAGAGGAGTGCCATTGTAATTGGCTAAGTAACTCGACCCTTCCAAAGACCAATATTTAAGAGGTACTTTACACATATTGACCCATAGTGGACAATACCATTTCCTATTTTCAAAAAAAAAAATGGTTTACCATATATGTCTCAAGTTCCCATGTCCATCACTTTGCCTGTTATTTCTTCAGATGGAAACCAAAAGATGAAGAGATCATATTCTGTTATTAAGGTGGTTTGGAGTCCCCACTTCATACAATTAATTTCGACCTAATGTTGGACACTAGGATAAGCCATTCTTTTCTCCCTAAGGATGGTTTCTGCTTAGTTGCACCTTGTTGTAACACTGGTTCAGAAGGGGATATGAGTCCTTCTTTAACACCAGGTACAAAATGTAATCTACCAAAAGATTCAATGTCTTCAACTACACAACTCCATGTTGGCATTTCTACCTTTTGGGGTGTGTGAGATTTAGAGATGTATGAGGCCGAGATGGCATCAGAGTGATTTGAAGGGATGGAACTCCTCAGGCTCCACAGGATGGTCTAAGGAAGGGATGGTAGCTTTAGGTGAGATGTTACTATTAAAGGCAAACTGTTATAACCTGGTGCAAGGAAATTGGGCAGGCTTCCAAAACAAGCAAAATGTCTAGTTCAAATTGAGTGGGGTGAGCTGCAAAGAAAAGCATAAAAGAACTAGGTAATAGAACAAAGACATACAGGGAGTAAATAATAGGAGGCAAGAGAACAAAGGTGTAGGGAAGAAATCACAAAATGAGGATTCCATGATCTGGTGTAGAGAGAAAATGGAGAGTAGAGAGAAGGTGGAGAAAAGTCATCTTCCTTATCTTAGCGTTCATGTAAATAAGAACGAATTAAGTTATTGAATTAAATTAAATTATTTTTGGTAATATGATTTTACCATTAACAAACATATATTATTTAATTATTTAATATAATACATAATAAGAATTTTAATCAAATATTATATTTAACAATTTAATATTAATATGAATTACGAATTAAGTTATTAAATTATTTATAATTAATATTAAATAGCTAAATATAATATTTAATTAAATTATTTATAATTCTTATTAATAATTATATTAAATAATTAAATAATATATATTTATTGATAGTAAAGTCATATTACCCAAAAAATAGAAACAAAACAAAAACAACTTTTTATTATTTTCATAATTTAAAAGAAAAATTATTTTTATTACTTTCCTAATTTATGAAAACTGGAAGAAAAAAAAACTTTAAACTCCAACAAGCTATGTTTTTACTGAATTTAAAATCATAATTAGAAACAAACATCCCTAAATCTTCCTCTAATTAGTTAAAGGTATATTATTGCTTTCTTTCTTTTTCTTTTAACCTTTTGGCCATTTTACCTGATTTACTAATGTAAGTCTAAATATCTTTTTCTGATGCTTTCTCTATTGTACATGTATATGTGGACTTTGATTGTTTCCATAAGTTTAAAACATGTAACGGATCTTTCTCTCTCTACTTCTTCTAGTTCTACATTCTTTTTGTTCTGTTCATGTCGATTGATAATAAAGGAAGAGACCGTCTGTGGAATCCTTGTAAACATAGCTTTTTAACATGTTCCCACTTCGGTTTGCTTACTTTTATAGCTGTACATTCACTTCATATGGTTGTGGTACATTTCTCTGTTTATTTTTCTCTCTGCTTTGATTAGGATCTCTTCGAGGTTTCCTGCTGTGAGCCTAGATTGGAGTTTGAAACACAGTCCCAACTTTGCTCCAGTAGATTCTAGTTGAGAAGTAGCAGTGTTGGTCTGCAAGCTGGCGATTTTTAGGAGTATTGTTAATTCAATTTCTTTCATTTGTTATGGGTTTATGTTAGTCGAACTTCAGTATATCCTTCACTAAAACTTTGATGGCATCGCCACTGATTTCCGTCTTGCGTGTCTTACATTTATTCAAATGTAAAAATAAATTTCTCGGCTCTTGATTTCTAGAGTACTATCACTACTGCTTCCAACTTTTACTCCTCGATTACAGGGGAAAATTTTGTTTGTACCGCAGCCTGTCAAATTGGTTTCATTGTCATCTAAAATATCGTGAAAAAAAAAAGGCTTCAAATCCATTGGATATCTATATATATATTATCATCTTCTCCAGCTCAATTTTAAAGCTTTTGGCTGGGAACTTGCAAATTACCATTCTCGATCCGATTCTTTTGGCCCTAAGTTTTTGTTCTGTTTCTTGAATAAATCATTGTGACATGATAAGTTCTTTTAAGCTTATTCGAACACGCACTGTTGCTTTTTTAAGACATATTAGGCTTCTATTTCTTACATCCAGATCAATAATATATATTTATCTTGATCTTGTGTGGTGGTACGAGGTCCATTAAGAGATTAGAAGCATTAGTTTTATTTTATGCAATCATAGATTTTTTAGTTGCGGTGACTATAACTATATCTTGTGTATCTATCAATTAAGCATCTTGAAATCACTAAATATTCATCATACTCACTTTCACACCTCCAAGTTTGATGCATAACTTTTGTTTTCCTCCTCTCCCATTATTACTCTACTCCAAAAGACTGCTCATTTTCTACCGGTGAATATAGTTCTTTGTTGAAATCCTATTATTTCTTTTGTAAAATTTGTGGGTTTTTGGTATTAGATTATTGGGTCATAAAAATAGTTTACATAGTTCTAATTATTATTATTACTTTAGGCTTCTTCTTTCTTCCAAACACAACCTCTAAATTTGTTGGACATTATTGGAAAAGTACATATCTTTTTATTTGGGATCTCATTTATGTTGGTAGCTTAGATTTGATAAAATTTAGTCAATTTCAGTCCTCTTTTAGACATTTTGTCATCTAGATTTTGGAAAACTTTATGCTTCGCTTTATTCTTTTGCAGATTCAGAGTGAGCCCTACAATGGAGGAATTTTTTATGAACAATGCTAACTACAATGAGAATATACAAAGCTGGTGTGTGGCATCTTAAAAAGATCTGATCAAATTGGTTAGTTTTCATTCTTTAATTTTTTTAAGTTCCTTTTTGTTTATAGTTTTCAATTTTTTTGTTTGTCCTTTTTTTTTAACTATCTAGTATTATGATTTATCATTTTACATAAACCTAGTTCCTATTAGTGGTTCAGTTTTCAGACCATCTAATTTTCATTTGTTTGTGGTCAAGTATAGTTGTGATTTTCAGACCCGTTTATTGCAATGCCCATTTTAGGTTTTAATAACAATCCTTTTTCCTTTTCTCGAGTATTATTAAAGTCATTTGGGGACTTGTTGGACTTGTCTTCTATAGCATGTGTTAGGCATTAGGGTGAGAGTGGTGGCTTTGACTACTAATGATAGCATAATGGTCAGTCTTTTAGTGAGATTTAGGTTTAGGAGAAGAGAAGATTTTGAAAGATTACAAATAGATTCTTAGAACATCAAAAAGCTAATAGAGAAGTATTTAGAAGTAGAGGAAATTTAGATAAATATAAGATTTCTATAGCATGCATCTAAGAGTTAGACAGGAGCCAAAGCAAATGAGATTAATGAGTTTAAACCTAGTATTCATGTTTTTTGAGATGAAATAATCGGGTAGGTATCTTGGCGTATACATCATATTGTAGGGTTAAAGAGGCTAATAATAGGATTAAGTTTCTAAAGATTATGGTGAAAGGTGTTGTTTTTAATGTAGTGTTTGATTATACACCTTAAGTATGGTTAGACAATAGCTTAAACACCAATTCTAGAAAGAGCTAGATGAGGTGATTCATCATATTCCTCTTGATGAGAGAGTTATTCTAGGAGGACACTTTAATGGTCATAAAGGAGTAACCTTTGATAGGTATTTATAGAGTCATGGGGATTTCGGTTACGGTGATAGGATAATAAGACAACTTTATTAGATCTCGTGGTAGCGTTTAAGTTGGTGATAGCATACTCTTTTTTTAAAAGAAAACAATAATCACAAAAGCTCAAATTGAGTACTTTATAAGATAGAGTAATCAACTTAGTTATATGGATTGCATAGTTATACCTAACGTATGTTTATTAACTCAACATAGATCGTTAGTTTTGGATATTGTAATTAAATGTTAGAGGAAAAAGATAAGTCCTACGAAGTGTACCAAAGCCAAATGGTGAAATCTAAGAGGAGATACAATGGAACAACTAAGGAATAGAGTAATATTTAGAGAAGAATAGAAATCAAAAGGAGATGCTAACTAGATGTGAGAGAGAGTAGAAATTCTTTTAAGGAACATAGGTAAACATATGTTAGGTGTTTTTAAAGGGCCCAATGGTAATAAGATGGAATCCTGTTGATGGAACAAACATGTACTAGAAAAGGTAAAGATCTAGAAGGGTGCTTATAAAGCTCTATTAGACAGCAACATAGAGGTAAAGAGAGTAGTTAATAGAGAAAGTTACAAGCAAGCAAAGAAAGAGGTGAAGAAGATAATCTTAAAAGCTAGAAGCATAACTTTTGATAAATTATACCAATGATTAGAAACTAAAGATAGAGAAAAATATATTTTTTAAATTGATGAGAGCCAGGGAAAGAAAAGCGGTAGAGTTAAATCAAGTTTGTTTTATAGAAGATGAAGTAATGTAGGTGCTCCTAGCTGAAAATGACATCAAAAGAAGATAGCAGATGTTCTTTTAAAATGTTTTCAATAAAGGCATATAGTACAACATCTATTTAGGTGATTTTAACACATTCTAGAGGTATTATAACTTTACCTATTGCTAGTAGATTACAAAGGAAGAAATTTAAAGAGATTTGAGGGAGATGAAGAGTGGAAGGGTAGTGGGGCCTAAAGAGATACCTATAGAGGTATAGAAGAGCATAGATGAAGAGGGTCTTATTTAGTTAGCAAAGATTTTTTATGTGATCTTAATTCCATTAAAATGTCAAATAAGTAGAGACTTAATATATTAATTCCTTTGTATAAGAACAAAGGGAATATCCAAAGCTGTAATAATTATGGAGGTATTAAATTACTTAGTTACACTATGAAGTTATGAGAGAAGGTGATTGTTAATAAAGAGAGAAAGGATGCTCCTATCTTAAAGAACTAGTTTAGCTTTCATACAAGGAAGGTCTACGATCGAAGCTTTATATCTTCTTAAAAGATTAGTGGAATATTATAGGGAAAGGCAATGTTAGCTACATCTAGTTTTTATTGATTTAGAGAATGCATATGAAAGTGTTTAGAAGTTAAGGGAGTTCCTGTGACCTATATACAAGTTATTAAGGATTTGTATAAAGGAACAAAGACTAAAGTAATGATGATAGGAGGAAATACATAACATTTTTCTACTGATAATAGGCTACACTAAATCTCCTCACTTAACTATTTTTGTTCACAGTTGTAATGGATAAGTTCACCAAGAATATCCAAGAGGATGTGTCTTGGTTTATGTTGTTTTCTAATGACATTGTTTTAGTGGCTGAGACAAAAGAGGATGTCAATGTCAAAAGTACTTAGAGTTAAATTTTTGGGCCATTGGTGGCTTCTAATATAGAGGTAAATCCTAAAACAATCTTTTCCTCCACATCGAAAGATAAAGTTCACCATATGAGGGTGGCGTAAATGGAGAAGTAGAATAGAAGTTTTATATGATAAGAAGATACCACTCAAGCTCAAAGATAAATTCTATTATTTAGCAATTAGGAAGGCCATACTATATAGGGTCAATAGTTGACCTGTCAAACAAGTGCATAGTTATAAGCTAATAGTGGTGAAGATGAGGATGTGCAACCTTACTAGAAGAGATAAAGTCAGGAATGTGATGGTGAGAGATAAATCAAAAGTAGCTAATAGTAATGGAAAATTAAGAGCATAGTGGTTTAGATATATTAAGAAGAGATACCCTGAGGTTGTAGTGAGAAGATGCAAGAAGATTGCACTTAGGGACTAATCGTGGTTTTCTAATATGTGTAAGTAAAATATTTGACCTTGATAATCCACAAGTATACAAGTTGTTCACGTAGTACATAAGGTGTCAATCCCATGAGAGGGTTAATCTAATCCTAAAATCTAAGGCCAACACAATGTGCAATATTCAAAATATAATGGAACTCGAATAGGAATGCAATTAAATCAAGTAATTTAATTCAAGAATCAATCACGAAATTTTAACAAATTAGCGATTGCAATGCACACATTTAATAATCAACTTAAAGAACTACCAATTGAGAGAAAGCAAAATTTTAACCTATATTTAACACTAATCTAATCAATTATGATTTATTGGATCAATGGTCTTAGACGATCCTAAGGTTAATTACTCTCTCTCAAGTTATAACCATTAACCTTAAATTGTAAACCTTAATTAGATTATAGAAAATCGTAATTTCTCAAGCAACAACCTATCCAAACCCTAATTTGATTTGAAGTTTTCTAATAAACTATAGGGAATCTATATGAGATCTCTCTTTACACAATTTACGATTTGATTAATTTCTCATTCTTATTAAATCACCTAACTCTTGTTAGCCCAATTTAATTATTTCTCATTCGATTCACCCTCTCAATCTATTTCTCAATTAAGCAATCTCGGAAATCAATCAAAATGAATCCAAATAACATAAAACAATCAGATTTTTATTAATTTAAACATAAAAACAACCTGAAGGTGAGTTTAGACATCCTCAACATTAACACAATCCTATCATCAATGGTTATTCCAAGTTTATACATTAATAAAATTGAAAATTCATCGAAAACAAGATCTGAATGGATGATGGAGGCAGTAACGTTAGGAAACCTCATATTTTGGCAAGTACTTCGCATTGATTTCTTCTCCATGTCTCTCTTCCTTCTTCTCTTTCTCAATCTTTCGATGAACTCTTTCTAAGGTTTCTTTGAAAGTGGCTGACGAATTAAAACTCCTTCATCTTCTTTGTCTTATTCTTTACATACCTTTTTTTGTTCTGGGCAACCATAAGGTTTTCTTAAGGTCCGAAAGGACCAAAAACTCCCTTGAAACTGGACTTTTATGAGTATCTGCGAGTCTGCCCAATGGTTGGTCATCGGCTTCTATCACGATCGTGGCCAATATGCCATGATTATGATCTGAATTTGATGCTTCTGTCATGATCATGGGTCATTATTTTACCCCCAGTGTCTCTAAAACTTCTCCATTCTTCGATGTTGACCCTAAAATACTAATAAATACATCAAGTTTCCTTAAAGACATAATAATTAAGCTCAAAGGCTTGACTAACCCATAAAAAATACTTAATCATAATTAATTAACAAACTAACATAATTCTAACCTAAACAGATACTAAACAATTACGTTAACACTTAAATACGTATCAAACTAAGCCCTAAAATATAATGCAATTCACACTTATGAACATCCACACACTTAAGCATTTGCTTGTCCTGTAGCAAACAAAACAACCAACACAAAGAAATTCACACATCACACATTGCAGTAATGAGACAATGGCTAGCTTTATAAATCAACTTTATTTTAAACACAATCATTCAAGTTATTTCAATTATTAATATGCCAAATCCACATTTTGGGCCTTTGAACTATATACACATATTAATCTAGACTTAAGTGTTAAACTGTTAACCTTTTTCAATTGCATGCATACATTAATAATTCTTTGGTCATTCAGACTCTGTAGCTACTCCTAAGTACATTTTCATGAAAAGTCAACTATTACAAGTTCGATAGGTTTTTATTCGAAAAACAATTTTTTTATATTTACTTTTTATAAACATGGACTTAGTCTTTTTATGCGGAGGCAAGTATTGGTAATGAACGTTGCTTAGTCGGAAGGTCGTTATAGCCTTTTTACTTGAAGGAACACATTTGTGATGCATATCGGTCTAGTTACTCAGCTATATCATGTTCTTAACTAGCTATTAGCTCTATTCATAAGACGAAGGTCAGTGGCATAGTTATTTATTTAGCAAACATGATTTTTTATTACCTGCCTTATTGCTTTAGCTACTCGTTTCTATGAAAAATATTAGTAACCTACTTAAGTCGAAAGGCCTCAAATTATAAATGAATGTGGCAATTTAGAACATGACAAATTCACATTAAATCCTAATTAAGTTGTATATTTAGCCAAAGACCACAATTCACTAATTTTGCAAGCTAATGATTCTTCACAACCTTATAGACTATGTTCAAAATTAAATCAATTCCAATCTATCTAAGCCATTGACATATTCACAAAATACAACCTAACATCTACCATACAGTATGCAAAATCATATTCAAAGAAAAACACATAACATTTCCCCCACTTAAACAACAAATTGTCCTTAATGTGAGAAGGGGATGAACAAACGCATAAGGAAGGAAGAAATATAAGTTAAAGTAAAACCAAAAATAAAATTGAAGGCTAAATTTAAAAAAGAAAGGGGGTTAGAATAAAGCCTCATGGTGATGGAGGGGAGGATGGTGTTGGAGGTGGTAATTGACCGTCCTGAGCCTCGAAATATTGATGGATATGACGTGTGTCCCGATTCTGACGTTGTTAACTTCGAGCCATCTCCTTCATCCTTCTGACGTTCTCTTCAAATGTATTTGTAATTACCTTGGTGTTTGTGGAGAATGCATCCAGTACTTTCTTCTAGCATGGTTCTTCTGTTTCTTCTTCTTCCTTGGATTCCTCTCTGGTCAAATCCTCTTCTTGTTGTTGTTGAGCACTTGAACTTGCTTGACTAGTCCTGCCCTTGATATGTGTCTTAGCATTAATATCCAAAAGTTCCATATTATGGGATTTCAGGATTTCAGCTCGCCATAGACGATGATGGTTCATGAATTCAGGATAGTAGACTATGGTACATTGCACTCAACTCCATAGTGACTAGCTATAGCTAAAACCAAGTAGCTCATTCCAAAGTTATTGCTCCTCTTCTTTCGAGCAGCAATAATGGCATTAAAGATGTGGGTGGTTGTGCAAACTAAGATGCTATAACCCATACACCACACCATGAAAAGTTCTTAGTCGAACACTTGTTAGTTTTCGTTTTGTCAATCACGATTTGACACATGAACTATTGCATCAACAAGTGTTCATGGCTCCTAATGATGTTGCTATGTGTGTTCTTAGCGTTAAAATGCTCTAACCTAGTTAGTTCAGTCTAGAAGGGGTTGACACGAAAATCATCGTCCTAATCTACTAGAGCCTACTCAGGGAAACCAAAGACATCATAAAAAGTTTCATAATCAAGCCCATAAGGTTGTCCTCATAACCTAAACCACAATTCCCTTCGTTTTTTGGATTAGAATTGAAGTGATGTAAAGATTCTAAGGTAAGTTCTTTGTAAACTAAGAATTGAAATCGAATGAACTATCCCCATTGAATTCTTTTTGCTAAACTTTTGAACTTGTCTCTCAATTCTAATTTATCTAATGTTTCAAAATGAAAAAACTTTGGAACCACAATTTTTTTGATAAGAAGATAATGAAAGCGAATACTTTCCTCATATGAGAAGATCAGAAAAGGAACTCCGTAATCGGCCTCCTTGTTTCTTTTCCCTCATCTTGAGACTTGGTTTTGCCATACTGATTAATTGCGTCTTACTATTTGCTTGATGCATGATATATTGGCTTGCGAGTCGATAGAAGTTGGAAAAAATTTGGAAATTTTAAATTTGGGTAGAAAGAAGTGAAAGTGTATGGAGGTTTAAAGTTTAGAGAGATAAAGTAAAAATGAAAGTGAGTGAAAAAGTGAAGTTATAAATGAATATATAGGTGATTGAAAGGTATAATGGTAGAAATTGAAAAAGACATTCATGTGTCCCTATTTTTACCCTCTCATTGTGTACTTCATCAATCATCAAATTCATATCAAAATCCTATGCCTTCTTGATTTTATTTGGAAATGAAATAATCCTAACTACGAAATTCAAACTTTCTACAAAACAATCAAAGGAAATAAAATTCCATAGGTTGCCTCCCAAGCAGTGCTTCTTTTAAAGTCAGTAGCTCAATGCTTTTTTTTTCCAAAAGGTGGTTCAAATGAATGGTGCAATAGTAGTGTAGTCACTGATCTCACAATTTGTAGATGAGCTATGATGTTATGGATTCCACCTTTCTTCACCTTCTTCTACGCGATTGTTTCTTTCTAAATGCATTCCTAGGATCCTCAATATCTTCTTATTGTCCTCGAGGTTCAGTTTCCTTGATATTAGTTGGAGGTAGAGGGGAACTATTATCTTTCTTTGACACGTTGAAGATTATTTGCTATTTTCCTACCCTCAGAGTTAGTTCACCCCATCAATGTTAATTATTAAGCAAGCAGTGTCCAGGAATAGTCATCCAAGGACCATAGGAATTTCCATATATTCTCCAATATCCAATAAATTGATGTCTATGGGAAAGGTAAAATTTTCAATTTGTACTTACACGTCCTTAATAATCCCTTTCAGTTGATGAACTATTCTATCAACTTTTTTACTAACATCTTTGTGGGTTTTAAATCTCCTAACCCCAACCTCTAACTAAAGGTATAGGGCATCATATTGATACTTACTATAAAATCCGCGAAAGCGTTGTTTATGTTGACTCCATTAATACTACAAGGAATGTAAAAATTCCATGCGGCCTCTTTCTTCTGTGCTATGTTAGGGTTTTCTTTTGCTATATGCTCCTTGACCTTCTTCTTAACTAATTCCTTTAGTGTGAGCCTTGTTTGTAGTTGTTTTGTTATGTCCTCAACCTTGTTTGATTTAACCTCATTAAAATTCCTCATTGCCATATTGAAATTGACTTCCGCTGAGCTAGAATAAGGTATGGAATTTCAAGTAGAGGTTCCTTAATTGGCCTAATTACGAGTTCACTTAGAAGGAATTTCATAATTAATTGTCCTTTTCTTTTATCTCTGTCTTCCTTCACATGTTCAAGTTCCTTTTCCTATGTCTAAGTGACAGCTATGTTCTATTCCTTTAGGTTAGATTCAGTATTGTTTGGTAGACTACCTGCACTTCTAGAAGACAAAACATTAGTAGGTTGACGTACTTAAACCTCCAAGTTATGAATGGATGTGGCATGGTTCTTCACAATCTAATCAAACTTTGCCTCCATCCTTTTTTGACTTTTCTCAATGTTGCAAAATATCCTCTTTTGGTTCTACTCTTGAATTGCTAGTTTGGACCTTAAAACATCCATCTACTTGTCCATTTTGCTCTCTATAGATTCAAGTCGGTCTTGCTAAAGTCTAGGAGGTCCTTGCGGTTTTACCTGGCCACTTGTATTTTTTGTCTAAGAGAAGTTAAGGTGATTCTTCCACTCAGGGTTATAGGTGTTGGAGTAGGAATTGTTGCCCCCTCCTTACCCGTATTGAACTCCCATATAATTCGCTTGCTCTGGAGCACTTTCTTTTATCGAGTAACAATCCACTATATCATAGTCCACTTGTCCATAGAGTTTACACTTGAATTGCACGACTTTCACCAGAGTTGAGCATGAAGCCTTCATGTCATTGAACTATCACGTCAAGTTATTAATTTTAGCTTACATTTCCATAATTTGATCAGCAACTACAATTCTTTTTTGTTCATGGAATGTAGTAGTTTGTCTAATCTACTCTTTCGTCTATAGGCAGCTATTATTCATCATCTCCTTTATTAACTCTTTCACTTCATCAACCATCTTTCTCATTAATGATCCTCCTGAAGCTGCGTCAATTGTACCTCTTGTATGTGGGGTTACTCCATTATAGAATGTTTACAATAAGAATTTCTTGGGTAAGTTGTGGTGTGGTACTTTCGTTACAAATCCTTGTATCTTTCCCATATTTCATAGATTGATTTTCCATCACTTTGTTGCAAGTTGGTAATTTCCTTAATGGTCATAGTGGCCTTAAAGGTTAAGGGAAAATATTTATATAAGAAAGCACGAACTAGTTGATCTCATGTCGTGACATTAGCTTTTGCTCTATCTGTAAGGGTAAAAGGAAAAAACCTAATTCTGATCGTATCTTTTGAAATCTAATGGTACCAAAAGGTATCACAGGTTTTAAGGAAGTTCACTATATATACATTGGGATCTTCGTATGTTAGTCCATAAAACTGCACATTCTGTTGAAGCATGTTTAGGAGGGTTGGTTTGATTTCAAATAATCCTGCTTGTACGGGAGGCCTAGCTACTCCTTGGTTAACCACATTGAAGCCTGATCTCATAAAGTCCACAAGAGTCCATTTTTGACATCCTCCATTTGCCTTGTGATCCAAATTTGCTAAAATTCCTTGGCAATCGTTGAGTTCGTGATTTCTTCTTCTTCATGCTGAGGTTTCATAATGGTTCGTTCCAGTCAAGTGATATCTAAATTTAATATTTTGACTACCTTACTCGAACCTAATGTAACTTTTATGTTCATGCAAGAGCATGATTTCAAAAATAGGAAAGAAAGAATGAAAAGAAATAAATAAAAAACTAGTTAAACGTCATAAACTATAGAACTAAACTAATTACCTCCCCAATGACGACGAAAAAATCTTGAATCAATTTTTCGATATATGTAAGTTTTAATATTTAACCTTGATAACCCGCAAGGATATGGGTAGTTCTCATAGTACCTAAGGTGTCAAGCCCACGAGAAGATTAATCCAACCCTAAAATCTAAGGCCAAAACAACCCGCAATATTCAAAATGTAGCGAAACTTAAATAGAAATGCAGTTCAATCAAGTAATTCAATTCAAGAATCAATCACGAAATATTAACAAATTAGTAATTGAAATGAAAATATTCAAAAATCGACCTAAAGAACTAACAATTGAAAGAAAGCGAATTTTTACCTATCTTTAACACTAAACTAATCAATTATGAATTATTAGATCATTGGTTTTAGATAATCCTAGGGTTGATTACTCCCTCTTAAGTTATAATCATTAACACTAAATTATAAACCTTAATAAGATTATAGAAAATTGTAATTTCTCAATTCTCAATCTATCCAAATCCTAATTAGATCTGAAGTTCTTCAATAAACTACCAGGAATCTATATGAGATCTCTCTTAACCCAATTACCGATTTGATTAATTTCTTATTATTATTAAATCACCTAACTCTCGTTACCCTAATTTAATTTATTTTCATTCGATTCACCCTCTCAGTCTATTACCGAATTATATAATCTTAGAAATCAATCACAATGAATCCAAATAAAATCAAACAATGAGATTTTTATCAAGTTAAACATGAAAACAACCCGAAGGTAAGTTTAGACATCCTCAAAGTTCACACAATCCTATCATCAACGGTTATTCTATTTTTATACAATAATAAAATTGAAAATACACCGGAAACAAGATCTGAACGGATGATGGAGGCAGTAATGTTAGCGAACCTCCTATTCCTAAAAGTACTTCACACCAGCTTCTTCTCCGCATCTTTTTTCCTTCTTCTATTTCTCAATCTCTTGATGAACTCTCTTTACGGTTTCTCTAAAAGTGGCTGATGCAAAAAAAAAAAAATCCTTCAACATTTTTATGTTTTAGGCAACCCTAGGGTTTTTCTAGGATTGGAAAGGTCTAAAAACTCCTTCAAAACTTGACTTTTCTAATGTGTCTACCTGACACAATTCACGTTTTTGGGCCCCATCTAAGTCTTTTATCACGATCAGGCCACAATCACGGGCCGTGTCCTGGGCTTCTTTCACCATCGTAGGTACAGGAGTTAGCCGAATGTCTCTGAAACTTTTCCATTCTTCGATATTGACCCTGAAATACTAACAAACACATCAAGGTACTTAACTAACATAGAAAAAACACTTAAACATAATTAACTAACAAGCCAAAACAATTATAACCTAAATACATACTTTAACAATTATGTTAAACTCTTAATTGAGCAAATCAATGAACCTTGATGTGTTTGTTAGTATTTCATGGTCAACATCAAAGTTTTGGAGACACTCACGCCAAAACAATGCACAACAAGATACGATTGCGACAGAAGCACTGGAGTGGGCCTATATGCCACGATTAGGACAGAACCCTTAGACACAGCTGACAATTGTGACCTTATTGTCACGATTAAGACAAAAGGGCTAGATATGGCCCACGATTTGACCCTGGAAAAGCCTTAGGATTACCTAGAACACAAAAGGTATATAAAGAACAAGACAAAGAAGATAAAGGAGTTTTTTTTAATTTTTGCATCAGCCACTTTTAGAGAAACCTTAGAGAGAGTTCATTGAGAGATTGAGAAAAAGAATAAGGAAGAGAGATGTGGATAAGAAGCCAACATGAAATACTTCCCCGGAATATGAGGTTTCCTGACATTGTTTCCTTTATCATCCATTCAGATCTTGTTTCTAGTGTATTTTCAATTTTATTAATGTATAGAATTGGAATAGCCGTTGATGATAGGATTGTTTGAATGTTGAGGATGTCTAAACTCACCTTTGGGTTTTATACTATTTGGATTCATTATGATTGATTTCTAGATTGCATAATTTAGTAATACACTGAGAGGGTGAATCGAATAAAAAATAATTAAATTAGGTTAATAAGAGTTAGGTGATTTAATAAGAACAAGAAATTAATCAAATCAGTAATTGTGTGATGAGAGATCTCATATAGATTCCAAGTAGTCTATCGGAAAAAATCAGATCTAATTAGGGTTTGGATAGATTGTTAATTGAGAAATTGCAATTTTCCTTAATTTGATTAGGGTTTATAACTTAAGGTTAATGGTTATAATTTGAGATAGTGTAATCAACCATAGGATCATCTAGGACTAATGATACAATAATTGATAATCGATTTGGTTAGTGTTAAAGATAGGTAAAATTTCCCCTTTCTCTCAATTAGTAGTTCTTTAGGTCAATTCTTGAATGTGTGCATTGCAATTGCTAATTTTTTAATATTTCATGACTAGTTCTTAAATTGAATTACTTGATTGAATTGCATTACTTGATTGAATTACAAACCTACATTTTAAGTGTAGGGCATTTTTCCTTATAGTGAAAACATCTTAAGAACGTGATTTGGATATCCATCATAATACTTCATAAGATAAAATTATTTTAATACTTGAGAGATAAGCTTTATTAATATTATAGGCCCAAATGTTGTCTATTTCATGTTTAAGGGATCTTTTACTTGATCTCTTATTTATTATAAGTTTTGGTTCTTATAACTTCTCTAATAATAAATGAGCCAGATAACTTTATTTTAAAATTTCCCTTTACTTTTACACTATCTGGCACATTAGAAATTCTCAGATCTAGGTCTCATTTGTTTCTATCTTTTATATTAGTTCCTTTTGTTGTATACTCCCTAAATCTTTATTTAGAAGAGGCATTTTTCACGAGAGTGTTCTCTTTTTTATCCCTCTAAAAAGCTGAGCTTATTTCTCAAGCCTACTTTATTAACTCTTTATTAAAATTTGGTTACTCTTAGGGTTTCCACATTCAATTCTACCCATAGACTCCATTCAAAAGGCGAAATAGAAAGGTGACTTCCCTATGGAATTATAGGTGTGGGGCATTAGGCTTAAAGGATGGAGCGAATTTGATATGCTCAAGTTCCTTATGAATTCTCTAGTCTAGTGTAAAAAAATTATGCGACGATTTTTTTAATAACCTTATCTCATCCATTTATGGTTTTTAAATGTTTTCTTGAGTGATAATCATGTGTTTTTATTATTTTTATGTGCTTTTTATTATTGTTGACTAGGGAAATAATATGATCTCAATATATACTTTAGGGTTATTTAACGTGTTTTGGTGATGAGTGGAGATAGGAAATTTAAAAAAAATGTAGAAGAAGTTGGACCGTGGAAGCAATCACAATTGTAATTGTGTCGGAATGCATGAGGTAGATTTGAAAACATTTTGTCCCGATTGTGTATATTTGCATGATCATGACAGAGAATGCATGGAAGAGCTAATGCGTGATTGTGCAAGAGATTTTTTCCAGGTTTCAAGTTTTTTAGCATTTTTAATGATTCGGGTATTTCTAGAACAAAACCATGTTTGGAAACCCTAAAAGGATCACAAAGTATAAAATGCAAAGAAAAACACAAAATAGGCAACTGAAAAACACCAAAGAGGAGATTAAAGAGAGAAAATTCCCAAAGAACATAAGCTACAAACTTTTCATGTTCAAGGACAAAGAATAGAAGACATCCAGATTTCTATTCTTTTCTTTTATTTTCTTAATATTGTTAAATGCTGTGAAATAATTAGGATATACAATTTCAGCTATGGATTGCAGAACTTATTTTAAGAATTACTCTTGGAATATTTGTTAAACTTTTATATTCTTGAATTAACAAAGATATACTTTGTGGTGTTTATTATTTTATATTTGATATAAATCAAGAGGCTAGATAGAATTATCTGTGTTGTGTTGTACGGTGATAGTTAGTATTTTATAGACCTATAAACATCATATTAATAGGCAATTGAAGATAGATCTTAATTATTTATTAATTACCCTTATGATAGCTTTAAATTCCATTACATAGTTATAAAGAGTTTTAGTAGATCGAGAGGTTGCAATTTAATTTATTTTATTTTAATTGGGATTACTTGGTCAGATCTCAAGAGAGGGTAGTCATAACTATTAGGTATATATGGTTTAATATTATTAAATTTATAAGGTGAAGTGAAAAAAATAAATATAGAAGTAATTCTTAGGTTTTCATCTTTGATTAATCAACAAGTTCAATTAAACAAGTTCTCTTTATTTTAGTTTATTTCCTAGTTATTTTATCATATTGTTTACCTTAAACAAAGTGTTATAAGAAGTTTTAGGTGACTAACACAATCTTCATGGGAATGATACTTTTACTATAAAATACGATTCATAAACTTGTAATAGAGATAAGTTAAAATTAAACTTTAACAAGTTGAAGTTTAACACCATTGTAGAGGATTACAAAGTTAGTATCTAGTGCATTTTAAGTTACTTTGATTTAATATTTTAACACTTTTCTTTTAGGATTGCTAGTGTATAAGCATAAGAGTAACAAGGACTTTAAACAAACTCTTGGATACACAAGTTTCCAAAATCACCAAACAAGAGAGGGAGGTTCAAAAAGAAAGACACCATGAAGTTAT
>JAOSBO010000008.1:25596351-25622046 GCA_027563915.1 Erythroxylum rotundifolium
AAACTCTTGGATACACAAGTTTCCAAAATCACCAAACAAGAGAGGGAGGTTCAAAAAGAAAGACACCATGAAGTTATAGAGAGATCAATCGCCAAAGAAGGGAACCAAGGAGGTTAGTAAAGAACACTCATCAACTTTATAAGGTTGAGGTTTAATGCTAATTAATAAGGGATCACAAAACCACTATTGTAGACAAATACTTCTGAGATTAAACTAGCTCTGCTGAATATGCTGCAAACTAATGTCTAGTTTCATGGAATAGCCAGTGAGGATCCTAATTGATATTTATTCAATTTCATGGACATATGAAACACATTTAGGTATAATGGGTTATCAGAGGATGCAACCAAGATGAGGCTATTCCTATTTATGTTCAAAGATCGATCTAAGGTGTGATTGAATTCTCTTAGCCTAGGGAACGTGACAATATGGTAATAGTTAGCAAAAGCCATTTTGACCAAGAAATTCCTTTTAATAAAGACTACAAAGATCGTAAAGGAGACAACAAATTTCTGACAAAGTAAAGGAAATAGTATAAAACACGGGAAGATTCAAGGATTGTAAAGGAGCTGACCACAACATAACTTTCCTAAAGAGTTCTTTTTGTAAGCCTTATTTAATGAGGAAGATAGTTGAAGTTACACATGATTTATGGGAGGACATGGTAAAGAATAGTTGTTTATAAACATTAAAGAGAAGAAAATAGCAACCAACCTTTAGAGATCATAAGAGAGTATTTGTTGTTTATTCAGTGATAACATTACAATCTAAAGTAGCAAACTTGGCTAAGTAGACAAATAATCTAAAAGCCACTTTGTCTAACCCACTAAAAGCAATGCAACAAGGGTGTGTATTGTGCAGACAATAAGTCCATGTTATAGATGATTGCTTCCCAGAGGAGACCAATAACATAGAATAACTTAATTACATGGGAGAATAACATGGTCAAGATGGTAACAACTGTTACGTTAACACTTATAATCCTAGGTAGAAAAACCCACAAATTTCTCTTATTCTAAAAATATAGGAATCTAAATGAGAGAACAAGGCCTACCATGATTTCATCAAGATTGGTTTGATTTATTGGAATTAGAGATGAATAAGTTACTGGATGTGCTAAATTCTAAGTTCACAAGTCAATATGAGAGCCAAAAAAGGATGGTAGCTAAGTTTGAACAAATTATGAAGAATCATGCTTCTTCCATCCATAATATGGATGTTCAAGTGGGCCAACTAGTTAATGCATTGTCTACATGAAGTGTGGAGTCTTCGGAGTAACACGGAGTCTACTACAAAGGAGCAATTGAAGGTCATCACACTTAAAAATTGCAAAGAGTTGGAAGAATCAACCAAGAAGAAGGTTAAATCCCACTAATAGAAAGCTAAGAGAAAGAAGATAAGAAGGGGGAGCCATCATATGTCCCATAAACTATGTATGATCCAAATATTTCATTCCCATAATGGCTAAAGAAGAATCAAATGGACACATAATTTGTAAAGTTTTTAGAGAAGTTAAAGAAATTGAAAATTAACTTGTGCTTTGTGGAACCCCTAAAAAATATACCCAAGTATGTAAAGTTTCTTAAAGATATCCTATTAAATAAGTGGACTTGAGAAGATAACCAAACAGTCTCCATGAGGATAGTTATAGCTCTATAATTACTAGCCATATGCCCTTAAAATTGAAGGATCCAGGGAATTTTACTTTACCTTATGTAGTTAGTAATTTAAATTTTTCTAAGTGTTTCTATGATGTGGGTATAAGTATTAATCTTATAACTTCATTTATTTTAAGGAAATTCGACATAGGAGATGTGAAATCAACATAAATAAAGAAATCATTTAGTATAGTGAAGGATAACATATTCAAAATGGAAAATTTTATTTTTTATGTGAAATTAGTAGTGTTATACTTTGAATGGGATCAAAAAGATCCACTTTTTCTTTGTAGATTCTTTATAGATATGGGAAAAACATTGATAGACGTCTATATAGCGAAACGAATTCTTAAGATTGGTGAAGAACAAGTTAAGTTCATTATGAATAAAGTATTGAAGAATAAAAAAAGGAAATTTTTGTATGAAAATTGATGCAGTAGATGAGTGTATTAAAAGAGGAAGAGGAGAGACATAGAGAAAAAGATAATCTTGAGGATGTAGAGGATGATGGAGAATTAAAGAAGGAGGATTTGGATGAAAAATCAAAGCAAGAGATCTTATTAAGGACGAAAACACCCATGTCACCCTCCATTGAGAAACCACTTACTCTAGAGTTGAAACCCTTGCCCATACATTTAAGTATACCTTTGTAGGTGAGGTCATACTTCACCGACCATGATTTCAAACAACTTGGATGAAGAATAAGAAAAGAGAGTGGTAGAAATAATTAGGAAGAGAATGAGATCTACGGGATGTCGGATTTTTTATGTAAGAGATATAAATCCTAATGTGGTGATGCGTAGGATGAGCCATGATGAAGGGTATAAGGATGTGAGGGAAAGACAAAGGAGACTAAACCTTATATAAAAGAACTGGACAAGAAGGAAGTAGTGAATCTTTTAGATGTGCGTGTCATTCAACTTTTTTTTATAGTGAATGGTTTAGTCTAGTGCAATGTGTGCCACAGAAAGGAGGCATGACAATGATGGAGAGTGAAAAGGGTGAGTTGGTCTCTACTCTACCAGTCATAAATTGGAGCATTTGTATTGATTAAAGGAAGCTTAACACGGTGATTAAAAAGAATCACATTCCTTTACCATTTATAGACCAAATGATTAAAATAATGGACTTGCAATCTATTATTTCCTTGATAGATATTCAAGGTACAATTAGATTTTTATCTATTTGAATAATCAGGAGAAGACCACTTTCGTCATGCTGTTAACCATTTAAGAAAACAAACTTTAGGTTCTTGATAGTCTATCTCCTATTTTGACACTTTTAATTTACACAAATATTTTGATAGAGAGAAAGTTAAAAAACTATTATTCATGGCAAGAAAATGGAAAGGTATATCAAGTGTAGTTATCCATTACCACTAATTGAACCTATTTATAAAAGTAACATAATTTTTCCTTCCTTATACTATAATTTTACTTCTTTTTTATGCCTTCTAAAATTTTTTTGGTAATCTCTTTACCATCTTCTTCAATCATTCTTTCTAAGTCTTTCTTGTTATTTACTAGTACATTGACTTTTTTTTCTTGAAGAGGCATATATATTTCAGATAGTTTATGGCATAATTTTGGTGCTTTTGGATTTAAGAAAAGTGATCTAAAGTGTCAAGTGACAATGAGTCAATTAGGTATGGCAAGGATGGAGGAGGTTGGGTCATCATCTACTATGTAAAATTAATGATTATATTTGGGATAAGGAGTTATTAGGGTTAAGTTCGATTAAGTGATTTAGAGGAAACAAGGGTTAATTTTTTTCTTTCTTCCATCTATTAACATAAGCTGCCATCTCATGGTAGAAAATTTACTTTTTCAAACTTGATGTTAACTTTTTCCCATTCTTCCTCCATTAACACAATGTGCCCTCATATAGCAAATGAACTTACTTTAATATATTTAGAGAAATTAGTGTTTCCTATGATATCTTTAAATGTGGGTAAAAAATTTATGTTTGAGAGATCTGGAATAGATATGTTTGGCCATAGGAAAACTCCATCCGTTTCTTAGCGCCTCATTTATTTCTTCCAAATGGTCTTCCACTTTATGAATATAAAGTCACTATAGATATTTTCAATTTCTTTCATCAAATTCATCCATCATGTTTGTTTCTAAGCCAATATAGTTTAAATGTTATGGTTTATATGATTCTGAATACTTGAAGAGAACCTATAGGAGTTTTTATTTTTCATGTTAGAGTATGAAAGTGGGTGAGGGTTAAAGAAGACCTAAGGAAATTTTGATTTGGGCTTTAAAGAGTGGCTAAAAATAAACATTGTCCTAGCCTCATAAGAGACTACCTTTCTAAATTATAAAAATCTTCATCTTCCTAAGGAATAGTTTTCGGAATATAAACTATTGTTAGTAGTTGATAATGTTGATCAATAGTCTTGTTGGTAATTTTCAATAATTCTCTTATTTTTATATAGATTATCATTGTTCACTTTTTATTTTATAGATACGAATCTATGTAAGTTTTTTTCTATAACCTACTAAAAGGAGGATGTCTTTAAGAAAAGGAAGAGTTTGGAACCCCTAGGAGTAAAGCAAACCCAATAAACTGCTAAGTTTAGCCTTATGATCAAAATTAACACTCATGATGAAATAAGAGGTCCCCACTCATATACAAATATACACCAAATGAACAAAATCTAATTGTAAAAAAATTAATGATAAAAAATAAGTTTATGATTAAAGTTGTTATCCCTAAATGGGAGAACAAATGTAAGGATTCAATTTTTAAGATATAAATAATTGATATACAATCTTGTCGAAATCTGATCTTTCAAGAGGTTAGATACAAACTTTATAAAGGTGTTGCATAAGCAAATGTAGGTGAACCTTATGAGGTGACTAAATCTTTTACCTCTTTACCTTATTTTATAGTCAAACTTGTTGTAACTAATAGTTTATGGTACAATTGCTCGCAGAAATAAAGATCTATATTAAAGGTTTAAGAGGAACAAGGAAAGGCTTTATTAAACCTAAATGGAGATGATCAATGTTTATAGAAAGAATGTGAAGGGTCTAAAAAAGGAGATGAAGGGTTACATTAAGGATATAAAGCTTTTAATATGGTGGTTCATAGTTTGTATAACACCTACATACCCCCTAGAACTATATGCAAGTGCTATCCAAAACATACCTAAAACATATCAAAATATTCCAACACTTGAAAGAAAATAAGACAACATACTTCATATTACATAATTTGTATTATATATAGAACCTAATATATACATTGTCCTTATCATATACATACCTTAAATCTAAATCCATCATGTATTATAGTTCTTACAAACCATTTGCGCAAAATAAAAAATGTCTTATATTATCAGATACAACTAAAAAACAACTCAACCAAAACATTTTCCTAGCATATCAAGTCCTTCGTTGGCCACTGCAGTTGGCCTAGTCTTAAGTCTTCTTTTCAGAACCTACATAGAGGCAAAACCACCTTGCTAAGCAAATAACTTAGTGGGGAATAACTAAACAAGACATAAAATGGTGACTACTTCTAACAGTCATTTATCATTCATATGTATTGAATCATGTCATATCACAAACAATCTTTAAAAGTTCAAATTAAAAAGTAATCCAACATTATTTGCATCAGAACAAAATATAATGTATTCGAACATGATATACGTGCATTAGAACAAAGCATATAAGTATTTCAAAACATAATACCATTACATCATAATAGAACATAAAAGTATCATAATAGGACATAACTTGCATCATATCAAAACTTAACTTGTATCAGATTAGAGCTTAACTTGCTTCAAAATTGAACATATATCAAAACACAAACAGAATAGCCTTCTAATTCTTTTTACAGAAGTGGATAATGGGACTAAAACATAAGGTTCTTATAATTAGTATCACTGAACATAAAAGAATTATGTCTCAATAATAGAAGACACTGAAGTGTCAGTATCAGGAGATATCAGAGTATCAATATCAGAAGACATCGAAGTGTTAATATTAGAAGACACCGAAGTGCCACAAGAGCAGCAGCAGACCCTTCTAGGTATGCCTGTTTACCCATGACTAAGACTTTGTAGTTTCAAAACAAACCATTTCAGGTTTTAGAATCATATGCAAAAGACGTAGTGTGTAACATATGTCTTTATTCCACTTTCCTCAAATTGAACATATACATGCACATCTAATCAAACTTAACATAACAACATACTATTAAATGCATTATGCATTTACACATTACATATAATTATACCAATTTCCAATTTATAAACAATCATATTCAATTCACATCACATAAACCCTTTGAAACACATTTTTATTCATAAGGACATATTCATCTTTGAACACACCATACATTTGAACTTTAGACACATTATTCACTAACCACACATTCTTTATTTACCTCAATTAACAATCCATAATTAAATTAACTTTTACTTAATGTAAAATCATCTAGGTTCATTTTCAACCTTAATTAAGTTCAATTAAACCATTATTAAGTACCTTAACCTTATATAGTTTGACAATTGTCTAAAACCCAAAATTTTTTTTATGTAAACACTCTACCTAAGATTGTTGAGTACCTCCCCATGATCATGATAGAAGTTACTGCATCTGTCCACGATCGTGGGATAGGTTCCACAATCGTGGCCTACCCATTTTCCAACACTTTTTCTAGATTTTATCATCTTGATACCGAATTTAAAACATCCTTACAATAGTCCATATGTTATATCTCAATTGTACACTACTTGTACTTTAATTCCTCCTCCAAATCATCTTCAATTCTAGCTTAAACTTATTCAATTAATAGCTTACAATTCATTATCTTTCATGTATCAAAAACTAAACCAAAAACTAGCATTGAAGTATTATTTTTTAGAATTCATTTATCAACATTATAACACATATTCATGCCAATTCAATTAGCATAAAAATTGTATTAATACATGCTATCAAGTTTAGAATTCCCTTACATGTTGAACTTCAAATTCAAACTCCAAAGAACCAGCTAATCAATACAACCTCAAGGTGAAAAGAAGGTGATTTTTAGACAAGATCAATGATAGCAATCAGCTAGTTTTTTTAATTATTTTATGAAGGATTAACATGTATGTTTCACGCAACAATTTAGCTAGGGTTTAACCAAAATTCAAAGAGAAGGAGGAGCAATTTTGGTGGTGAAACAAAGAGGAAAAACAACAAAATTTTGTTGATGGGATTTGCCTCTTCAATATGCTAGGTGTCTTCAAATTACTTATGCATGTATCAATTAGCATGTAATGCCATGTATCAATTAATTATGCTGCCACTAATCTACGTAAAATGTTGTCATTTATCACCAAATAATTAGTCCACACGTCTCTAAATAATAGTCCACATGTCACATAATAATTGGTCCATTTTTCAACTATTTCCTAGTCCACTTGGCACACATTAACTACGCCGAATGTCATTCAAAGTGTAAGCTTAGTCAAACTAATTTTCATGTACCAACTCGTCTTACCACTTGACAATTTTCCTAGTCCAAATATCCATTTTAATACTTAAATTCTCTAATGGTATTAATTATTTCCTACTCACTACGTCTGATCCATTAACCAAAATTTAATATCGGGTCAAATTTCAAAACACATACAATTCATGATTATACCATAATATCTAATACATATACTTTTATAAATATGTAACATTTCAGCTAGGGTATAATTTGGGGCCTTACAATCTAACTGCAAACTACAAAAATATGGAGACTAAATCCAAAAAATAGACTGAGTATCTGATAATAAAAAAGTATATCAAAGATGTTTTTTTCCTTTTTTAAAGAGTAAGTCCTTTGACACTAAGAATTATGAGGACATGATTTCATTATTTATTGAAGGCTTCAATAAGTATAAAAAGACAATTAAATTGAT
Source organism: Erythroxylum rotundifolium (assembly GCA_027563915.1). Taxonomy (NCBI): domain Eukaryota; kingdom Viridiplantae; phylum Streptophyta; class Magnoliopsida; order Malpighiales; family Erythroxylaceae; genus Erythroxylum; species Erythroxylum rotundifolium. Next base: position 25,603,924 of record JAOSBO010000008.1, read on the forward strand.
GCACCCGAACTTGGCTATGGACAATCTGAGCATCAATGACTTACCAACTTATGAGCCTACTTCTAAGCCTGAGACCACAATTGAGTCCATACTGGACAAATTTTTTAAGATCTAGGTAAGGACTCTTATTTGAAACAATACAATGACCCTCTTTATTATTAATGTCAATAGCTATCCCTTGATAGGTTAGGGATTAGTCTTTGGATCTATAATAATCAAAAGGTGTATGGCCCACTTAATGGTATCTTAAGTTGATTCGTGAATGTTCCAATAATATACCTTTCGAAGTTGTTATAGGTGTTTGTGTTTGAGATTGTGAGGGGTCATTTAGTTTTACATCAGTTTTTTTATTTTAGATTTTATTTTTATTTCTTGTTTTTAGTTTCTTTTTTTATTCAAATAAAAACAAAAAAATTGGTTGTTAATGTCTAATAATTACATATTATATAAAATTTAAAGATTTTTTATAAATAAGTAAAATAAAAATTTTTAGTTTAATCTCATATAGAATTTTTTTAAAAAATTATCATTACAAATTAACATATTTTATTAAAATAAATAAATACTTTTATTTATAAATCAATATCTATTTTTAATTATTAAAACTTTTATTTAAAATTTATGTATTTTAAAGATATTTAAATTTAAATTATATTTTTATTTATTATTAAATTAAAATTATTTTATTTTATATTTTAAGTTTTTAAAATTTAAATTAATTATAAAAATGACAAAAGTTTTTTAAAAAAAATAAGTAATATATTTATTTAAAAGGTGCCAATTACATAGTGCTTCGAGTTAGATCTACTTAAGGTGGAAGTTATATAATATTCAGCTAGTTATAATGTAGGAAATACCCAATAACAACAATTTCTATATATTTAGTTGCATCTTAATAAGATTGGAAATAAGTTGTTGATAGCAACGGTTATGATTGTCATCCTAAGTTGGAGAAAAAATTGCATCCAACTATATTCCTTGTGTTGTTTAACTTTTCCAAAGATTTTGGTGTTTCTTATTCTCCAAATATAATGCATTAGCATAGCAAAACCTATTTTCAACACCCTTTCGTCCTCTCTACTAGTGAATCTCAAATTGTCAGCCCAAGCCAAGCAATTCATCCAGCCAAGCTTGTCTTACGGTGCAAAAATTTTAAGAAATGTGCTCCATAGTTGTCTTCTATGAAAACACATGAATAATATATGATCTAATGTTTCATTTTCTCTAGAACTTAAAAGACAATTTGTATATGGAATCTGAAACTTGATTCTATATCTGGTTCCTAATTTCTGTAATACTGCTAACTATAAAATGAAAGAGTGTGCTAGAATTATACTTGATCCCTATATCAGCTTATGAATAGGAAACATGACAAGGTGACTTGATAACAATTATTTGCAATATTTTGTTGCAAATTCATAAGACTTATGAGGCTCCCATCTAATTTCATCTTCTGGCATATGATTTGGAGAGTATGCTGGCCACTGCTTAATAACTAGTCTAATTTCTCTACTTATATGGAAAGGCCAATGCTAATTGTTATTTAGAATTATTATATGTATTTTAGTATCATCAGGGATAGATCCTCTTAAAACTGAAAAGAGTTGAGAGTTACATAAAAGCCTTAAAGCATACCAATTTTAAAACTAAGTTATAGTGCTTTTCCCATTACGGATGTAATGTTTAACATGAGGGTGCAAGAAGGACCTTGTATGGAAAATCTGTTGAAAGGTATAAGATTGTGAATTTCTCTGAGAAATAAACTAGATGCTTTTCTAATTTATATGATACATATGAACCTATTATACCCATAGGCTTTCTTTATCCTAGCAAATTCTCCTAAGTCTTTTTTTCAAAAGTATCTTGTTCATTATGCTAGCAAGATTGATTCCTAACCCTTCTCACTACTTAAGAAGACATATAATGCTCCATTTAGCTTTGGAAGTTCCTCCTCCACTATAAATCTGTCCATGCCAAATGAAGTCTCAAATGCTCCTGTCAATTTTCTTCAATACTCCTTTCGGGATAGCTAGATGTGATAACCAATAAATGTGCAAATTATTAAGAATGGAAATAGCCAACTATAATCTACCTCAATATGATATGAATACGTTGCTCTATACAAAGATTCTTCTATGTACTTTATCTATGAGATATTTACACTCAACTTACTTAAGCTTCGTTGTAGAGATTGGTACTCCCATGTATGTGAGAGGCAATTGATGAATGGCGAGTCCAATATATGCTATCACACTTATTAAATCTTCATTACTTTGTCTATTAAGGTAAGCATTACTCTTGCTTGGATTGAATTTGAGCCCTGAAACTTTTTGAAATGTCTACAATGTTATTAATAGTGTTATAATGGATTTAGGGCTATTAACACAAAACATGAGTAAATCATCTAAAAAAGGAATTTGTTTGATACAAAGATTACTGCTTGATAATGAAATCTAAAATTCACATTTTCCACCATACAAAGTTGCGTGATTCTTTGGACCATCTCCATAATAATGGAAAATAGGTAAGGAGAGATTGGATCTCCTTGCCTAATTTCTTTAGTAGCTTTGTAAAGTTAGGTAGGTTCTCAATACATAAATACAGATAAACAAATTGATGTTATACAATAGTGAATCCATTTGAGAAGTTAAAAGGATATCCAAAAATATAAAAAGAATTGATAATGAAACTCCATCCAACAGTGTCATATGCTTTAGTGAATTCCAACTTCAGGGCCTAACTCCTAGTATGTTCCTTATACATGTAATCATTGAACAATTCTTGAGCTATCAAGATATTGTCATCTATACTACTATCTAAGACCTAAGCACCCTGCCTTAAATTTATTAAACAAGGTAAGGTAACTGTCAAAATATTATCAAGGATTTTTGCAATAATCTTGTACACCATTTTACAACATGCTATAGGTATGAAATCATTTAAGCACTTAGGATTAAGGGTTTTAGGTACCAAGAATAAGTAAGTCTTATTCATCTCTAACAACCTCCTAGTTTTGAAAACATCCTACACTTCGTTGACCACTGGAGTTTATAAGATATTACAAAGATATTTCATTTTCTTGAAAGAACCTTATGTTGAAGACATCTAGGCCTGATGACTTATCATGATGAAAGAAGAACAAAACTTCTCTTATCTCTTCGCTACTATCTTCCTTGAATAGTTCCAACTGCTGATCCTAGGTTATAGAACCTGACATTTTATTGAGTAGATTTTGACGAAAGCAAGTTTTATGTGTAATCACACCATTAATTTCCTTAAAATGGTTTATGTTTGCCACTTTCATCTCTTCTTGATCACACACCACACTGCCATTATTGTCTTTTAGATTCATTATACTGTTTCTATTCCTCCTACGTTGAATTACACTAAAGAAATACTTAGCATTCATGTCTCCTTGCTACACCTATTAAACCCTCGACCTCTACTTCAACTGGGATCTTCTGTTTGCTTCAATTGCTTGTAATTTCTCTTTCTTAATGAGTAAAGAGTTTGTAGGGTTAATCACCAGCTATTTTTGAGTGAATGAGAGCTCCTCCATTACTTGTGACTTATCTAGCTTTATAAGATTAGTGGTACACTTAAGAATTTTAATGCAATTAGCTTTGATAGATTTCAATATTTTCAAGCATTGAAAGGCTTTAGATCCATAAAAGTGTTTTTTAATAACACCTATAATAATTTATTGCTGTTGGGAGTACTTTAATAGGGAATTGAAATGTCTGAATAGAAATCTTTTTGCCTTTGAGTTGTTGTTAATAACCACCCTAATTGGAGTGGGATCTAAAAATAATGTTTCCCCAAACACAGCAGACTCTTTGTCATTTTAGTAATCCAACAACCATTACCTAAACAAATGTCTAATTTCCTCTACACAAAATCCCTTCTTTTTCGATGAATGCTGCAGGTCAAAATGCGTCCTTTAAACTTTAGATAGATTAATCCCATCTAAGAAGTTAAAGTATTGGACTCTTTGGTTTCTACATATGTTGTACTTTTTCTTCCTGTGGAGTCAGCTGGAGAAAGCAAGCAATTGTAGTCACCAATAGGCATCTAAGGGGTTGAGATGTTTAATTCAATTATTTATAACTCCCTCTATAAGTTGGCTCTTTAAAATTATGAATTAGTTGCAAACCAACTTGTATTTCTTTTCCCATTACGAATGAAATGTTTAACATGAGGGTGCAAGAAGGACCTTGTGTGCAAAATCTGTTCAAGGGTGTAAGATTGAGAATTTCTTTAAGAAATAGACCAGACTCTTTTCTAATTTATATGATACATATGAAACCATTATAACTATAAGCGTTCTTTATCCTATCAAATTCTCCAAATTATTTTTTTCAAAAATATCTGGTTCATTCTGCTAGCAAAATTGATTCCAAACCCTCTATATTGCTTAGGAAGACATATAATGCTTCTTTTAGCTCTACAAGTTCCTCCTCCATTATAATTCTATCCATGCCAAATGAAGTCTCGAATGGTCCTGTCAATTTTTTTCAACACTCCTTTAGGGATAGCTAGATGTGATAAATAATAAATGTGCAAATTATTAAGAATGGCAATAGCCAACTATAATCTATCTCAATATGATAAGAATATGCTGCTCTGTACAGAGATTCTTATATGTACTTTATCTATGAGATATTTGCACTCAACTTCCTTAAATTTCTTTATAGTTCTTTATAGAGATTGGTACTCCTAAGTATATGAGAGGTAATTGATGAATAGTGAGTCCAATATATGCGATCACTCTCATTAAATCTTCATTACTTTATCTATTAGGATAACCATCACTCTTTCTTGGATTGAATTTAAGCCCTGAAACTTCTTAAAATCTCTTTAATTCTTTTAAGATTATTATAACATATTTTGGATTATTAGCACAAAGCATGGGTAAATCATTAAAAAAGAATGTTGTCAAATATAAAGATCACTGTATTGATAATGAAATCTAAAATTCACATTTTCCTCTATTCTAAGTTGTGTGATTCTCTGGACCACTTCCATAGTATTGGAAAATACGTAGGGAGAGATTGGATATTGTTGCCTAATTTCTTTAGCATCGTTGTAAAGTTAGGTAGGTTCTCAATATACCAATACAGATAAAGAAACTGATGCTCTATAATCATGAATCCATTGGATGAGGGCAAAAGTATATCCAAAAGCATAAAAAGAATTGGTACTGAAACTCCATTCAACAATGTCATATGTTTTAGTGAATTCAATCTTGAGGGCACAACTCTTGGTATGTTCCTTATACTTGTAATCATTGAACAATTCTTAAGCTAACAAGATATTGTCACCCATAATACTACTAGGACATAAGCACCCTAGCTTAGATTGAATAAACTAGGAAAGGTAACCGTCAAAAGATTATCAAGGACTTTTGCAATAATCTTATACACCATATTACAACATGCTATAGGTATGAAATCATTTAAGCACTTAGGATTAGGGTTTGTAGGCACTAAAAGTAAGTAAGTCTTACTCATCTCAAGCAACCTTGTAGTTTTGAAAACATCCTGCACTACTTTAACTGTTGGAGTTTATAAGTTATTCCATTTTCTTGAAAGAACCTTACATTGAAGACATCTATGCCTAATGACTTATCAAGATGAAAGGAGAACAAAACTTCTCTTCTCTCTTCCCTACTGTCTTCCTTGAGTAGTTATGACTGTTGATCATGGGTTATAGAACCTAACATTCTGTTGAGTAGATTTTCATGAAAGCAAGTTTAATGTGTGGTCACACAGTTAATTTCCTTAAAATGGTTTCTGGCTACGTCTTTCATCTCTTCTTGATCATACACCACTCTCCCATTGTTATCTTCTAGATTCATTATTCTATTTCTATTCCTCCTACCTTGAATTACACTAAAGGAATACTTAGTATTCATGTCCCCTTGTTGCACCTATTACCCTTAACTTCTGCTTCAGTTGGGATTTGTATGATTCCATTGCTTGTAGATACTTACTAAGGTCTGCATTCTCTTTCTCAATGAGTGAAGAATCTGTCGAGTTAATCACTAACTATTTTTGAGTAATTGAGAGCTCCTCTATTGCTTGTAGCTTTTCTAGCTTTGAAAGATTAGTGGTACCCTTAAGATTTTTTATGCAATTAGCTTTGAAAGATTTCAGTATTTGCATGCATTGAAATGCTTTAGATCAAAAATTGAGCGATGAGAGAGACGAGTAGCGAACGAGCAATGATCTTTATAACTAAGAAGATTTAGGGCACCAGCTCCTCTACCATGACTCCATCTTCTTCCCCAACACCATCCCGCACCTCACCTACCCCTTTACCAGTCCTCATTCCATCTTCGATAACTGAAATCCCTAACTATTCCCCAGATCACACCACCCAACCAATAGCCAACATTCACTTGACCTTGAACTAGAACCCTAACCCCTTACCAAATTTAGCCACTTCAGCAACATTCCCTTAGAAATCTGTAGTTTTTGATGGAGTAACGGCTTCTTCAGCAGATGAGGAATTAAAGTGTTATCCACCGGAGGTTAAGGAGGATCACATTTGCATTATTCCTCCTCCCGAGCTAGCTAAGAAGGGAGTAGCACATTTTAGGTTAGCCTTGATTGGTTTCTTTCTGGGGAAATGCCCTGCGTATCTGATTGTTCAATGAATCCTTGATAAAACTTGGGTCAGATTTGGTCTCAAAGAAACCTTAATAACCAGTTCGAATAATTTCCTTTTCAAGTTTGATTCGGAGGAAGGGTTGAAGATGGTGTTGGAGCGGGGGTCCTTGGCATATCCAAGGAAAGCCCCTATTTCTGAGAAAATGGAGCATGAACGGAGGGGAACAAGAAGAAGTTAGGCTTGCTCCGGTATGGGCTAGGTTTTACCACATACTAGTTGAGTATTGGATCATAGAAGGGCTGGGCAGAATAACCAGTGTAGTGGGTTATCCACTCTTAATGGATACGCAAACTGCACAGATGACCCGGATAGTGTATGCTAGGCTTAGTGTAGAGTTGGAGCTAGCAAGAACTTAGCCAGAATCTTTCCAACTGGCAACTTATAATAAGGAAAGGGAAATCAGTTTCAAGGAGATCAAGATAGAGTATGAATGGCAGCCAGAGCATCAAGCTCCGAAGAAGGTTTGGGCACCTACAAGGAGGGTCTTCGAGACTATACTACAACCGGAATTGGCGATAGGCCTCGTACCTACACAGCCAACCTTATCTCCTCTAGGCAATACAATGGGGCTCAATACATCCAAGAAAGAACCAAGCCAGTAGACTATTAATAGTCTAGCAGTAGAAGTAGAGCAGGGTCAGCACTTAGAGCCTACACAGGTGCCAATTGTAGAGCAGACTCCACTAGCTGATCCAGCAAATGAGGACAGCTTGACTTCATCTCCAAAGGCACCCCAACAGCAGGAAGACCAGAATGGAGACCTCGCGGATACCACCTCTCCTGCATCACAACAAGTAGGTTCAGTTCCTTCCTCTCCTATTTCGGACTTGGTTCTTTATAGTCCAGGCATTATGGGAGGGGTAGAGGGGGTTTTAACAGTTAGGAACAGTATGAAATCTAGGAGGAAATAGAAGTAGGATAGGTTTATAGCTTGGTTGTATGGATTTTATGTTTTGGAATGTGAGGGGTTTAAATAACTCTCATAAACAGTTAGCAGTAGAAGCGTTCACAAAAAAGCTATCTATTTCTTCTGTCTGTTTATTAGAATCTAAGATTAGATCTCCTGCTTAGGTGAGTACTGTTTGCTCTATTTTGTTGCCTATATGACATTTTCTCGTAATGTAGCCTATGCCTCGAATTCAAGGATTATGGTACTGTAGAACCTTGTGACTATTTTGATTGCTCCTTGTTTAGGGTCACTGATCAGTTGATCCATTTAGAGGTCTCCTATAGAACCTATCCCTCTCCCTTCTTAGTAACATGTGTTTATGGATCCAATAACATCAGTCATAGGAAGTCTCTCTGGGTCGGTCTGTCACACCTTACCTTCCCAGTAGCTAATCATCCTTGGATAATAGCAGGGGATTTTAATGTTGTTTTATATTCTCATGAGGCAGAGCCCTTAAGTAATTTAGCTGTGAATGGGATGAGTGATTTTCGGACGTGTGTGGAAGGTAATGCCTTGTATGATTTAAACACTAGTGGCCCTAGATTTTCTTTGACAAACAAAAAAGGTGGGGACAGCTGTGTTGCTAAGAAGTTAGATAGAGCCCTCATCAACTCAACTTGGAGTTCTCAATTTCCTAACTCCTTTCGTCTCCTCATTAATCCGAACATTTCTGACCATTCCCTATTAGTGGTTAGATTCTTAACATCCAAGCAGAACAAATCTTCTCCTTTTAGGTTCGCAAATTTTTTAGCCTCTCAGCCCAACTTCCTACCAATAATAGAGGAGACTTGGGCCTCCCAAGTTCAGGGCACTCCCGTGTTTAGGTAGTGTTGAAACTCAGGCTTGTTACATAAGCTCTCAAATCTATGAATACTCGCCAAATAGGCAATCTACATAGTAGAGTAGAAAACTACCAAGAAAATCTAAATACCATTCAAGATTAATTAAGGCTTTTGCCTTAGTCTTCCCTTCTGCTATCAATGGAATCTGAGGGCATCAAAGAGTTAATTCGAGCTCTAAAGGATCAGGAATCCTTCTATAAACAGTCTTCTAGGATCAAATGGCTTAGAGAAGGGGATAGGAATACCAAATTCTTTCACAACTCCCTTCTAGCCCACATAAATCGAAACAACATTCACTCCCTCGAAGTAGGAAATGGGCACAGAATAGTCAACATGCCAAAAATTCAAGAACATTTTCTAAACTTTTTTCAGGGCACCATAAGGGACAAAAAGTATGTTCCCTCTTCCAAAGAGTTTGTAGCTACTCTTTTCCCTCAATCCTTACCTGCTTCCCTTACGATTCCCCTTTGTGTTGAAGTCACAGCACAAGAGATTCAGGAGGCTTTTACTTCAATCAATCCTAACAAGGCTCTTAGGCCGGAGGGGTTTAATGGGTTCTTCTTTCATCAAACATGGTATATTATTGGGGAGGACATTACCTATGCCATTAAGGATTTCTTTCAACATGGGAAATTGCTCAAAGAAATTAACTCCACTTTTATTTCCCTCATTCTGAAAAAGGCTCACCCTTCAACTGTGTTAGACTATAGGCCCATCTCTTTCTGTAATATGATCTACAAGGTAATTTCCAAAATCATTGCCAATAGGCTTGCCATATTGCTCCACCATATAGTGAGTGCAAATTAAAGTGCTTTCTTAAAAAATTGTCGCATTGGGATAATATTTTGCTAGCTCAAGAAATCTTCAAAAGTTATCACCTGTCTAATAATTAGCAGAGATGTGCTTTTAAAGTGGACCTTTAAAAAGCCTATGATTCTATCCAATGGGATTTTCTTTTAAATGCTCTAGATGTTATAGGCTTCCCTTGGAGGTTTATAGCCTGGATCAAAGAATGCATCACTACAACTTCTTATTCCATTTTGATCGATGTCCGACCTACCAAATTTTTTAGAGGGCAGTCTGGACTCCACCAAGGAGACCCATTATCACCATACCTTTTCATTCTTTGTATGGAAATGTTCACTAGGATTTTGAATGTGTGTATAGCTCGTAGCCCTAGCTTCAAATATCATTGGAGTTGTAAAACTCTAAAACTCATGCACCTCTTGTTTGTTGTTGATCTTTTGATGTTTTGTCATGCGGATTCGGATTTGATTACCATTTTGCTCAATTGCCTGTCTACTTTCTCTAGTTTTTTGGGTACGAACATGAATACTTCCAAGAGTCAGTTTTTTCTGTCCCCTAATATGGAGCAGTTTTCCCATCAATTGGAAGTTATGTCTGGGCTCAAAAAGGGTTGTATCCCAACGCGATATTTAGGGGTTCCTTTGCTTATGGGTATATTATCTAGGAGGGATTGCTTGCCTCTTTTGGATAAAATTGATGCTAGGATTAACAGTTGGATCCACAAATACCTTTCATATGCTGGTCGACTCCAATTAGTGATTTCAGTTTTGTCTTCCTTTCAAGTGTATTGGATGACCCATTTTATTTTTCCAACCTCCATTTTTAAGGATATAGAGAACAAACTTAGGACTTTTCTATGGACTAGGAAGGTGGATTCTCAATATCATACTAAGGTTAAATGGAGCGACATTACTAGACCAAAAAGGGAATGGGGGCTGGGCATTAAGATTTTGACTACCTGGAATTATGTTTTACTAGGGAAATGGATCTAGGTTTTGTTTAAAGATAAGGAAGCTTTATGGGTACAATGGGTGCATTCTATTACTTTGAAACGGAAAAATTTCTGGACTGCTCAACCAACCACTAATAGTTCATGGAGTTGGAGAAAACTTTTATCTGTTAGGGATAAATTGGTGAACCAATTCCGATTTAGGATAGGCAATGGAACTACTACTCTTTTTTGGTAGGACCCATGGCATCCTCGAGGAATCCTACAGTTTTGCTCTTCCCCGCGGGAGATCAATGGCTCCAGGCTACCTATGACAGCACGAGTCTCAGAGATAATCAGCAATGACAAGTGGAGATGGCCAAAAATTATTTTAAAGCTCCTTGCAAACCTTGAACCCCTGCAGTATCAACCAACTAGTTCCTCACCAGACCAATTGGAATGGTTAACTAGCCCTACAAAATAGTACACCATTAGCTCTACCTATAATGCTTTAAGATCACCCTAGCAGCTAGTCACTTGGTACAAATTGGTTTGGTCCCAACACAATAGCCTTAGATGCTCCTTTATTTTATGGTTGGTGTTTCACAACAAGCTGCCAACCAGGGACAAATTACTCTACCTTAATCTTCCCAACTTCTGTTCCTTATATATCTTAGACAATGAAACCATCCAACATTTGTTTTTTAACTGCCCCTTCTCTAAGACAGTGTGGGATTATTGCCTCAACCACTTTCATATACCCCTCCCAAAAAATATATCCCTCCAATCCATCCCTCTATGGTATACTCTGTCCTTCAATAGCATTGACAGCACCTATTCCCTATCCTTATGTCGACTATTGTATATCACATTTGGCAGGAGCAGAATTACCATGCATTCAAAGATGGAGTCAAGGATGTGGGGAGCTTATATGCCCATATAATCTTCCAAGTTTTGAAGACTCTTAGCTCAAATACAGTGAGGAGGTAAAAGGCATAATTTCTTTTCATTGGTCACTTTTCCTTTTTATGCAGGTTCAGATAACTCTAAGCCATAACATACATGGAGATTTAATTTCTGGTGTTTACTTGTTGTCCAAAACCAAAGGTATACCCTATATTAGTCAGCACTCGAGGAATCTTTAGTCGGGACGCGATTTCACATCAAGCAGCAGGATTTTCACTCTTAACACACGCAATCAGCTAACAAAAGGAGGCACACACATGCAACTGCGTATCAACCAATTCCCTCCTGATGAGGAGTGTAGTCTTCTGGGAAACTAAGATAGCAAATTTGTCTAGTTTCTTGTTCAATTATGTATGCTTGTATGTATAGTCTTTCATTTGGGCAAGTACATTACTGTTCTGTGCATTTTAGGAGGTATTTTGGTATACGTAGAGAATTGTGCTTAGAGCATTCTCATGAGACATAAATAACTTTTCTGTTTTTTTTATCAATCTTATTACTGATTTATCAAAAAAAATGCTTTAGATCCCTGAAAGTGTTTTTTAATAACATCTGTAACACTTTATTCCTGTTGGGAGTACTTTAATTGGGAATTGAAATGCCTGAATACAAATCTTCTTGTCTTTGAGTTGTTTTTAATAACCACCCTAATCGGAGTGTGATCTAAAAATAATGTTTCCCCAAACACAACATGACTCTCTGTCATTTTGGTAATCCAACAAACATTAACTAAACAAATGTCTAATTTCCTCTGTACCAAATCACTTATTTTTTAATGATTGCTACAGGTCAAGATGGGTCCTTTAAACATGAGACCAACCAGTCCCAGCCTAGAAGTTAAAGTAGTCAGCTTTTTAGTGTCTACATATGTTACACTTCTTCTTCCTATGGAGTCAGCTGGAGATAGCAAGCAGTTGTATTCACCTATAAGCATCCAAAGGGTTGAGATGTTTAAGTCAATTATTTAGAGTCCATCTATAAGTTGACTCTCTAAAATTCTGAATTAGTTGCATATATAATAATGACTATTATTGGAACAATATCTACTTTAATGATTAGTTCACAATGAATTAATTGTTTAGTACAAAACTAGTTTGATAAGATTAGATAAACAACCATAATCTTATCATTAGGATGTTTAGAATGACTAGTTAAAACTACCACCCTATTAGGAAAAAATGCAACCCTTTTTTAAATACTTCTTTTATTTTGGTCTCCAGTGAACCAATAAAAACTGGTTGTTTAGCTCCTAGGTAGTCCTTCAGAGCCAACTATTTCTTGGGACAATTAAGTTCCTATAAATTCCATATTGTATAAATAAGTGGGAATGTCTTGTTTTGATTCTTCTCTTTGATCTTCAATTAATGCTCCAATTTCATACCATTACTCAAGAATCACCTTAGTTCCACCTATCTTATAACTGGTTTCATTCACTGCTTTATTATCAACAGGTACTATGGTTTCATTATTGATTCATTTTCCTTCTAATTGGTCTAGCAATTTTTTACACCGTTAAAAATTCTACTCACCTTTTTTTTTTCATTCATGATTTGTTGTTCCTCTTGAGAATTCACTAACTTTGTATCTAAGGACATTTCCTACTAAACAAGACTATCTACAATTATACCTACCTCATCAGCTTGTTTGGAGTTTCTTGAAGAACTTGAGCTTCACTATTTTCATGTAATTCATTAACTTTCTTGAGAATTTTTGGAGATTTCGTATTTACTTTTCTCCTGCTTTCTTCATCTTTGTTATTCTTTTTGAGGATCCACACTTTGATTTTTTTCTTTTATGTAAGATTTCTATCAGTAAGATAATTGAACTTTATCTTCAATTAGTTCTCCACAAGTGCTATAGAAGAGTGCCATTGTAATTGGCTAAGTAACTAGACCCTTCCAAAGACCAGTATTCAAGAGGTACTTTATACATATTAACCCATATTGGAATTCAATCCCATTTCCCATTTCCCATTTTCTCAGTAAAAAAAATGGTTTACCTTGTATGTGCCAAGTTCCCATGTCCTAACTTTGCCTGTTATTTCTTTAGATGAAAACCAAAAGACGAAGAGCTCATCTACTGTCATTAAGTTGGTTTGGAGTCCCCACTTCTTCCTATTAATTTAAGCCTAATGTTAGACACAAGGGTAAGCCATTCTTTTCTCTGTAAGGATGGCTGTTGCTTAGTTGCACCTTGTTGTAACATTGGTTCAAGAAGGAATATGAATCCTTTAACACCAGCTACAAAATGTAATCTACCAAAAGATTCAATGTTTCCAACTACACAACTCCATGTTGGCTTTTCTACCTTCTGGGGTGTTGCATGAGGTTGAGAGATGTGTAAGGCTGAGATGGTGCAAAAGTGATTAGAAGATGATAGAACTCCTCAGGCTCTACAGGATGGTCTAAGGAAAGGATGGTAACTTTGGGTGACATGTTACCATTAAAGGCAAACTGTTAGAACCTGGTGCAAGGAAATTGGGCAGGCTTCCAAAACAAACATAACATCTATTTCCAACTCAGTGGGGTGAGCTGTGAAGAAAAGCAGAGGAGAACTAGGTAATAGAACAACGACATACAAGGAGCAGAGAAGTACTAGCAAGAGAACAAAGGTGTAGGGAAGAAATCACAAAATGAGGATTCCATGATCCGGTGTAGAGAAAAAAAGGGGAGTGGAGAAAAGTGATCTTCCTTATCTTAGCGTACATGTAAAAATGAAAAGAATTAAGTTATTGAATTAAATTAAACTATTTTATGTAATATGATTTTACCTTTAACAAATATATTTTATTTTATTATTTAATATAAAACTTAATAAGAATTTTAATCAAATATTATATTTAACTATTTAATATAAATACGAATTATGAATTAAGTTATTAAATTATTCTTAATTAATATTAAATAGCTAAATATGATATTTAATTAAATTATTTAAAATTCTTATTAATAATTATATTAAATAATTAAATAATATATTTGTTGATAGTAAACCCAAAAAATAGAAACAAAACAAAACCACTTTTTATTATTTTCACAATTTAAAAGAAAAAATATTTTTATTGTTTTCATAATTTATAAAAACTAGAAGAAACAAAAAAAAACTTCGAACTCCAACAAGCTACGTTTTTACTGAATTTAAAAACATAATTGGAAACAAACATCGCTAAATCTTCCTCTAATTAGTTAAAGGTATATTATTGCTTTCTTTCTTTTTCTTTTAACTTTTTGGCCATTTTAAATGAGTTACTTTATATGGATTTTGATTCTTTCCATAAGTTTAAAACATGTGAGTAACGGATCTGTCTCTCTCTCTACTTCTTCTACTTCTTTATATCTTTTTCCGATGCTTTCTCTATCGTACTTGTATATATGGATATTGATTCTTTCATAAATTTAAAACATGTGAGTAACGGATCTTTCTCTCTCTGCTTCTTCTAGTTCTACATTCTTTAAAACATGTGAGTAACGGATCTTTCTCTCTCTGCTTCTTCTAGTTCTACATTCTTTTGGTTCTGTTTATGTGAATTCATAATAAAGGAAGAGACGACCTGTGCAATCCGTGTAAACATAGCTTTTTAACATCTTCCCACTTCGGTTTGCTTACTTGTATTGCTGTACATTCACTTGATATGGTTGTGGTACATTTCTCTCTTTGTTTTTCTCTCTGCTTTTATTAGGATCTCTTCATGGTTTCCTGCCGTGAGCCTTAATTGGAGTTTGAAACAGAGTCCCAACTTTGCTCCAGTAGATTCTACTAGAGAAGAAGCAGTGTTGGTCTGCAAGCTGGCGATTTTTAGGAGTATTGTTAATTCAATTTCTTTCGTTTGTGATAGGTTATGTTGGTCGAACTTCAGTATATCCTTCACCAAAACTTTGAGGCCATCGCCACTGACTTCCCTCTTGCGTGTCTTACATTTATTGAAAAAAAAGAAACATTCTTCATTAGAGCTCTATCTTAAAGTTGCTAACGTTTAAAGCTCGTGGCTGGGAACTTGCAAATTAACATTCTCGATCCGTTTCTTTTGGTCCTAAGTTTTTGTTCTGTTTCTTGAATAAATTACTGTGACATGAAGATAAGTTCTTTTAAGCTTAGTCGAACACGCACTGCTGCTTTTGTAGACATTAGGCATCTATTTCTTACATCCATATCAATATAGATGTATTTATATATATATATATATATGTATTTATATATATATAGATACATCTTGATCTTGTGTGGTGGTACGAGGTGTATTAAGAGATTAGAAGAATTTGTTTTATATAATCATAAATTTTTTAATTGTGACTATGCCTATATCTTGTGTTATCAATCAAGCATCTTGAAATCACTAAATATTCATCACACTCACTTTCACACCTCCAAGCTTGATTACAACTTTTGTTTTCCTCCTCTTCCATTATCACTCTACTCCAAAAGACTGCTCATTTTCTATAGTTCTTTGTTGAAATCCTATTATTTCTTTTGTAAAATATGTTGGTTTTTGGTATTAGATTATTGGGTCATAAAAATGGTTTACATATTTAATAATATTATTATTACTTTAGGCTTCTTTTTTCTTGCAAACCCAACCTCTTAATTTGTTGGACATTATTGCAAAAGTATAGATCTTTTTATGGGTCTTAATTTTGGGATCTCATTTCTGTTGGTAGATTAGATTTGATCAAGTTTAGTCAATTTTCAATCCTCTTCCAAATGTTTTGTCATCTGGATTTTGGAAAACTTTATACTTCGCTTTCTTCTTTTGCAGGTTCAGAGTGATCTCCACAATGGAGGAATTTTTTATGAGCAATGCTAACTTCAATGAGAATATACAAAGTTGGTGTGTGTCATCTTAAAAAGATCAGATCAAATTGGTTGGTTTTTGTTCTTTAAATTTTTTAAGTTCCTTTTTGTTTATAGTTTTCAATTTTTTTGTTTGTCCTTTTTTAACTATCCAATACTATGATTTAGCATTCTACATAAACCTAGTTACTATTAGTAGTTCAATTTTAAGACCATCTAAATTTGATTTGCTTGTGGTCTAGTGTAGTTATGATTTTCACATCCGTTTATTGCAATGCCCATTTCAGGATTTAATAACAATCCTTTTTCCTTTTCTTGAGTATTATTAAAGTCATATAAGGATTTACCAGTCTTGTCTTCTATAGCTTATGTTAGGCATTAGGGTGAAAGTGGTGGCTTTGACCACTAATGATAGTATAAGGGCTAGTCTTTTGGTGAGATTTAGGTTTAGGAGAAGAGAAGATGTTGACAGATTACAAATAAATTCTTAGGATATTAAGACCCTTATAGGGAAGTATTTGGAAGTAGAGGAAATTTAGAAAAATATAAGATTTATATAACATGCATCAAAGAGTTAGACGAGAGCTAAAGTGAATGGGATTAATAAGTTTAACCTAGGATTCATATTTTCAAGATGAAATAATAGGGTGGTTATCTTGGTTGTCGAGGAACTTATATGTCATATTATAGGGTTAAAGGGGCTAATAATAGGATTGCGTTCCTAAAGATTGTGGCGAAAGGTGTTGTTTTTATTATAGTGTGTCATTATGCACCTCAAGTAGGGTTAGACAATAGCTTAAACACCAATTTTTTGGAAAAGCTAGATGAGATGATTCAACAGATTCCTCTTGGCGAGAGAGTTATTATAGGAGGACCCTTTAATGGTCATATCGGGGTAACCTTGGACAGGCATTTATAGACTCATAGGGATTTCAGTTACGATGATAGGATAATAAGACAACTTTATTAGATCTCGTGGTAACATTTAAGTTGCTGATAGCGAACTCTTTTTTTTAAAGAAAGCAATAAGCACAAAAACTAAAATTGAGTACTTCATTGTAAGATAGAGTAATAGACTTAGTTGTATGGACTGCATGGTTATACTTGTTTATTAACTCAATATAGATCATTAGCTTTGGATACTATAATTAAAGGTTAAAGGAAAAGATAAGTCCTACGAACTGTACCGAAGTCAAATGGTGAAATCTAAAAGGAGATACAATGGAACAACTTAGAAAAAGGGTAATATTTGGAGAAGAATGGAAATCAGAAGGAGAAGCTAACTAAATGTGAGAGAGAATATAACTAAATTCTTTTAAGGAATATAGCTAAAGAGATCTAAGGTGCTTTTAAAAGCCCAATGGTATTAAGATGAAGTCTTGTTGGTGGAACAAATATGTACTAGAAAAGGTAAAGATCTAGAAGGGTGCTTATAAAGCCCTATTGGATAGCAACATAGAGGTAAATAGAGTAGATAATAGAAAAAGTTACAAACTAGCAAAGAAAGAGGTGAAGAAGATAATCTTAAAAGCTAAAAACAAAACTTTTGATAAATTATACCAATGACTGGAAACTAAAGATGAACAAAGGATATTTTTAAGTTGATGAGAGTTAGGGAAAGAAAAGCGAGAGAATTAAATCAAGTTTGTCTTATAGAAGATAAAGTAGTGTAGCACTCCTAGTCGAAAATGACATCAAGAGAAGATAACAAATGTTCTTCCACAACCTTTTGAGTAAAGGCATATAGTATAACATCTATTTAGTTGATTTTAAAACATTCAAGACATATTATAACTTTGACTATTACTAGTAGATTACAATGGATGAAATTTAAAGAGATTACAAAGGAAGAAATTTAAAGAGATTTGAGGAAGATAAAGAGTGGAAGGGTAGTAAGGCCTAAAGAGATACCTATAGAGGTGTGAAAGAGCCTAGGTAAAGAGGGACTTATTTGACTAGCAAAAATTTTTGATTTTATCCTTAATTTTCATCAAAATGTCAAATAAGTAGAGACTTTGTATGTTAATTCCTCTATATAAGAACAAAGGGAATATCTAAAGTTGTAATAATTATGAAGGTATTAAATTACTTAGTTACATATGAAGTTATGAGAGAAGGTGATTGAGAATGAAAAGAGAAAGGATTCTCCTATCTTAAAGAACTAGTTTGGC
>JAOSBO010000008.1:25655772-25679174 GCA_027563915.1 Erythroxylum rotundifolium
TTAACTAATTCTATATATTTTATTATTATCAAAACATAAAGGAATTTTAATTTGTCAACCACCATTGGTCCAACAGACATGGTCCTTAATAGGAAACTTTTGTGTACTAGGATACAAATAAAGGATCTCGTATAGAGAGGTCCTTATTCTTATAGGGCTTTTAAGCATTTCCTTTGAATCTTATTTCTTATATTTAGCCTAAATATTTAATATATAGTGCTTCCCTATTAGTTATTTGGCTTAAACATTTTCTTACTTAGTTTAAATATTTTCTTCTAATGAATTGGTTGCTATATTTATGTACATGTCTTCTTTCTTATTAGTGTATTTATTTACTTGTTTGATCTTTTATTTTTATTCTTTAACTTGTTCTATATTTACTGTATTACTTATTTTTATACTTTTACTTATGCGTTTTTATCATCATCATCATCTTCTTCTTCTTCCTCCTCCTCTTCTTCTTCTTCTTCTTTATTTATGTCTATTTTTATGTCTATTTTTAGTTTATTATTTTAATATGTACACAGACACACACATACACATACACAGATATAGAGACACATATATACACGTGCACACACACACATATATATAAGCGTAAGGCTTTCACTAGGTTGTTCTTGTTGTTTGTGTTAGGTTTGAATCATTATTAAATGTGTATGATAATTTATCCAATAGGTTTGCTCCATATGAATATGATTTGCCTTAGAGAAAAAATGTCTTCGGTGTACAATCATTTCTTAAATTTATGTATTTGTGTGTTTTACGTTAGAGTCAAAATTTTCTATATGCATGATTGCTTAGCAAATCTAAATCTTATGAATTTTTTTTACTTAAGTCTATAAGAAACTAAACACCAAAGATGTTTTTGAAAAGCGTGTTAAGCGTTTGGTCACCTGAAAGATATATGACTTACAATTGCATTTTTCCTTATAGTAGAAACATCGACTTGGATATCCATCATAGTACTTCAAAAGATAAAAATATTTTAATACTTGAGAGATAAGCTTTATTAATATTACAGGCACAAATGTTGTCTATGTTATGTTTAAGGAATCTCTTATTTATTAAGATAAGACAATCTATAAGTTTTGGTTCTCATAACTTCTCCAACAATAAGAAAGACAAGCCACCGTATGTCCCACCAACTCCATATGATCCAAAGATTTTGATTCCCACAAAGGCTAAAGAAGAATCAAATGGATGTGCAATTTGTAAAGTTTTTAGAGAAGTTGAAGAAATTGCAAATTAAATTGTCCTTTGTGGAACCCCTAAAGAACATACCCAAGTGCACAAAGTTTCTTAAGGATATCCTACTAAATAAGTTGACTGGAGAAGATAACCAAACGGTCTCCTTGAGGAAAGTTACAACTTTATAATTACTGGCTGTATGCCCTTAAAATTGAAGGATCTAGGGAGTTTTACTTTACCTTATGTAGTTGGTAATTTAAAATTTTCTAAGAGTTTATGTGATGTAGGATAAGCCTTAATGAAAATTGTAAGGTTGTGAGGGAAAGACAAAGAAGACTAAAATTTAAATAAAAGAAGTGGTCAAGAAGGAAGTAATGAAGTTGTTAGATGTGGGTATCGTTAACCTTATTTTTTATAGAAAATGGTTTAGTCTAGTATAATATATGCCAGTGAAAGAAGGCATGATAGTGATGGAGAGTGAAAAGGATGAGTTCATCTCTACTCAAATAGTGATAGATTAGAGCATTCTTATTGATTGTAGGAAGCTTAACATAGTGATTAAGAAGGATAAGTTTCCTTTACGATTGGTGGAACAAATGATTGAAAGAGTGGACATGTAATCTTTTACTTCCTTGATACATATTCAAGGTATAATTAGATTTTTATCTATTTAAAAAATCAAAAGAACACCATCTTCTTCATGCAATTATCATTTAGGAGAAAAAACTTTAGGTTCTTAATGGTCTATCTCCTATTTTCACACTTTTAATTTATATAAATATTTTGATAGAGAGAGAGAGTTAAAAAACTATGATTCATTGCAAGAAAATGGAAGGTATATTAAGCTTGGTTATCCACTACCACTAATTGAAGCTATTAATAAATTTATGCATAATTTTTCCTTTCCTTGTACTAGAATTTTATTTCTTCTTTGTTCCTTCTAAAAAAATTTCGGTAATCTCTTTACCATCTTCTTCAGTCATTTTTTCTTTCTTTCTGTTGACGAGACATGTATATTTCAGATAGTTTATACAAAATAATTTTCTTTCCTCCTTCTATTAATATAAGCTACCATCTCATGGTAAAAAACTTATTTTTCCAAACTTGATATTAGTGTCTACTATAACAACTTTACGTGTGGGAATAAGGCTTCCCTAAAATGATTATATTTAAGATAAAGGGCTCTTGGGATAAATTTAGATTTGGTGATCTAGAGGAAATGAGGGTTCATTTTTTCCTTTCTCCCTCCAATAATATAATATGCCCTCGTATGGAAAGTGAACTTACTTTAACATACTTAGAGAAATAAGTGTTTACTATGATATCTTTAAATGTGGGATAAGGCTCCTTCTAAAAAATTTATGCTTGAGAGATCTAGAATTGATATGTTTGGTTATAGGAAAACTCCATCCGTTTCTTGGCGTCTCATTTATTTCTTCAAAATGGTCTTCCACTTCATGAATATGAAGTCATTATGGATATTTTCAATTTCTTTCATCAAATCCTTCCATCATGTATGATTCTAAGCCAATATAGTTTAAATGTTATGGTTTAAATGATATTGATCAAACAATTGAAGAGAACCTATAGGTGGAAACATCAATTTTATTTTTAATCTTAGCATACAAGAGTAGGTGAGGGTTAATGAAGACTTAGGGAAAATTGATTTAGGCTTTAATGAGAGACTAAAAGTAGACATTGTCCTAGCCTCATAAGAGATTGCATTTCTAAATTATAAGATTTACATCCTTCTAAAGAACAGTTTTTGGAATAAAAACTATTGTTAAAGGTTGATATTGTTGATCAATAGTCTTGTTGGTAATTTTTAATACTTCCCTTATTTTTATACATATTATTATTATTCACATTTTATTTTATAGATATGGATCTATGTAAGCTTTTTTCTATAACCTACTAAAAGAAGGATGCCTTTAAGGAAAGGAAGAGTTTGGAACCCCAGGGAGTAAAGCAAACCCAATAAACTTCTAAGTTCAACCTCATCATCAAAATTGACACTCATAATGAAATAAAAGGCCTTTACTCATGTACAAACATGCACCAGACAAACAAATTCTAAGTGTACAAAAATCAAGATAAAGGAAAGAAATTTAAGATTAAAGTTTTTATCTTTAAATGGGAGAACAAATGTAATGATTAATTTTTAAGATAGACATAATTGATATACAATCTTGTTAAAATATGATCTTTCAAGACATTAGATATAAACTTTATAAAGTTTTTGCATAGCCAAATACAGGTCAACCTTATATAAGTGAGTAAATTTTTTTACCTCTTTTCCTTATCATATAGTCAAACTTGTTGTAACTAATAGTTTGTGGTACAATTGCTCACTGAAATGGAAATCTATATTAAAGGCTTAAGAGGGAGAAGGAGAGGCCTTATTAGACCTAAATGGAGGCTTTATTAGACCAAAATGGAGATGATCAATGCTCAAAGACTGAACATGAAAGGTCTAAAAAAGGAGATGAAGTGCTACATCAAAGATATAAAAGCTTTTAATATGGTGGTTTATAGTCTAACTACAAACTATAAAAATATGGAGACTAAATCCCAAAAATAGACTAAGTATCTAACAATAAAAGAGTATATGAAAGATGTGCTTTGCGTATTTCTAAACAATAAGTCCTTTGACACTTGGAATTATGATGATATGACTACATTTTGTTGAAGGCTTCAATAAGTATAAGGAGATAATTAAATTGATGTACCCAAATCTAGCTATTGACAACCTGAGCATCAATGGCTTATCTACTTATGAGCTTGCTTCTAAGCCAGAGACCACAACTGAGTCCTTGCTAGACAAATTTTTAAAGATTTAGGTAAGGACTCTTATTTGAAACAATACAATGACTCTCTCTCTATTATTAATGTTGATCCTTTAATTGTCCTTTGATAGGTTGGGGATTAGTCTTTGGATCTATAATAATCAAGAGGCATATGGCTCACTTGATGATATCTAAAGTTGACTACTGAAGGTTCCAATAATATATCTTTCAAAGGTGTTATAGGTGTTTATGTTTGAGATTGTAAGGAGCCATTTGGTTTTATATCCTTTTTATTTTAGATTTTATTTTTATTTCTTGTTTTTAGTTTCTTTTTTCCGTTCAAATAAAAACAAAAAAATGGTTGGTTATTAATGTCTAATAATTACATATTATATAAAACTCAAAGATTATTTATTTTTATAAATAAATAAAATAAAAAATT
Organism: Erythroxylum rotundifolium; assembly: GCA_027563915.1. Lineage (NCBI taxonomy): Eukaryota > Viridiplantae > Streptophyta > Magnoliopsida > Malpighiales > Erythroxylaceae > Erythroxylum > Erythroxylum rotundifolium. The sequence continues at coordinate 25,660,192 of JAOSBO010000008.1, forward strand.
CTAGTTTAATCTCTTATATAATATTTTTAAAAATTATCATATTTTATTAAAATAAATAAATAAATTTTATTTATAAATCAATATCTATTTTGATTATTAAAAAATTTATTTAGAAAATTTTAAAAATTTTGGAGACAAATTTCCATCCAACTATATTCCTTGTACTGTTTAGCTTTTCCAAAGATTTTGGTGTTTCTCATTCTCCAAAAATAATGCACTAGCATAACAAAACCTATTTTTAATGCACTTTGGTCCTCTCAACTAGTGAATCTCAATTTGTTAGCCCAAGCCAAGCAATTCATCCAGTTAGGCTTGTCTTATGGTCCAAAAATTTTGAGAAATGCACTTTATAGTTGTCTTCTATGAAATCACATGAATAATATATGATCTAATGTTTCATTTCCTCCAGAACATAAAGGACAATTTGTATATGGAATTTGAAAATTGATTCTATATCTGGTTCCCAATTTCTGTAATACCACTAGCCATAAAATGAAAGACTGAGCTAGAATTATACTTGATCTGCATATCAACATATGAATAAGAAACATGACAAGGTGACCTAATAACAATTATTTGCAATATTTTGTTGTAAATCCATAAGACTTATGATGCTCCCATCTAATTTCATCTTCGTGCATATGATTTGAAGAGTATGCTGGCGACTGCTTAATAACAAGTCTAATTTCCCTTCTCATATGGAAACGCCAATGCTAATTTTTATTTAAAATTATTATATGTGTTTTATTATCATCAGGGATAAATCTTCTTAAAATTGAAAAGAGTTAAGTGTTATATAAAGGCCCTAAAGCATGCCAATTCTCAAACCAAGTTGTAGTGCATTTCCCATTATAGATGTAACGTTTAACATAAGGGTGCAAGAAGGACCTTGTGTGAAAAATCTGTTGAAAGGTGGAAGATTGAGAATTTCGCTGAGAAATAGACTAGATGCTTTTTTAATTTTTATGATACATACAAACCTATTATGCCCACGAGCTTTCCTTGTCCTAACAAATTCCCCAAAGTACTTTTCTCAAAAATACCTGGTTCATTATGCTAGAAAAATTGATTACTAACCGTCCACATTGCTTAGAAAGACATATAATGCTCCATTGCTTTGGAATTTCCTCCTCCAATATAATTCTATCCATGCCAAATGAAGTCTCAAATGCTCCTACCAATTTTCTTCAATACTCCTTTAGGGATAACTAGATGTGATAACCAATAAATATGCAAATTATTAAGAATGGAAATAACCAACTATAATCTATCTTAATATGATAAGAATATGTTGCTCTATACAGAGATTGATCAATGTACTTTATCTATGAGATATTTGCTCTTAACTTCCTTAAGCTTCTTTGTAGAGATTGGTACTCCTAAGTGTGTGAGAGGCAATTGATGAATGGTGAGTCTAACTTATGCTATCACTCTCATTAAATCTCCATTACTTTGCCTATTAAAATAAGCATCACTCTTGCTTGGATTGAATTTGAGCCTTGAAAATTCTTGAAATCTCTACAATGTTACTAATAGTATAATAATAGATTTAGGATTATTAGCACAAAGCATGAGTAAATCATCTAAAATAGAAATTTGTCTTATACAAAGATCACTGTATTGATAATGAAATCTAAAATTCACATTTTCCTCTATACAAAGTTATGTGATTCTTTGGACCACTTCCATAATAATGGAAATAGTTAGAGACAGATTGGATCTCCTTGCCTAATTTCTTCAGCAGCTTTGAATAGTTAGGTAAGTTCTCAATACATCAATATAGATAAAGAAATGGATGTTATACAATAGTGAATCCATTTGATGAACTCAAAAGAATATCCAAAAACATAAAAGGAATTGATAATGAATCTCCATTCAACAGCTTCATATGCTTTAGTGAATTCAATCTTAAGGGCACAACTCCTATTATGTTCCTTATACTTGTAGTCATTGAACAATTCTTGAGCTAATAAGATATTGTCACCCATACTACTATCTAAGACATAAGCAACCTGGCTTAGATTGATTAAACAAGGTAAGGTAATTGTCAAACGATTATGGTTTTTGACAATAATCTTGTACATCATATTACAACATGCTACAGGTATGAAATCATTTAAGCACTTAGGATTAGGGGTTTTAGTCACCAAGACTAAGTAAGTCTTATTCATCTCAAACAACCTCCTAGTTTTGAAAACATACTGCACTACTTTGACTACCGGAGTTTATAAGATATTCCATTTTCTTAAAAGAACTTTACATTGAATGCATCAAAGCCTGATGATTTATCATGACGAAAGGAGAACAAAACTTCTCTTATCTCTTCTATAGTATCTTCTTGAGTAGTTTTGACTACTTATCCTAGGTTATAGAACCTAACATTATGTTGAGTAGGTTTTTGTGAAAGCAAGTTTTATGTGTAGTCACACCATTAATTTCCTTAAAATGGTTTCTGGCTACCTCTTTCATCTCTTCTTGATCATACACCCCTCTGCCGTTGTTATATTCTAGATTCATTATACTGTTTCTACTCCTCCTACGTTCAATTACACTAAAGAAATATTTAGTATTCATATCTCCTTGTTGCACCTATTAAACCCTCAACTTCTGCTTCAGTTGGGTGATAGTTATGTTTTGTATGATTTTTAAGGATTAATTTGTTATGCATTTAGTGTTAAAGTGAGTTTTGAGCATGCATTTAGAGCTTAATTAGGTTATTTTATGAATTTAAGTATTTTTATGGATCAGTTAGAATTCTTGAGCTTAAATCATATATATTTTTAGGTACCTTGAAGTGTGTGCTAGTATTGCAGGGCAAGCAAGGAAGAACGATGAAGATTTAATGACTTTTAGGCTTAAGAACATAGGCCACAATAGTGCATATAGGCCACATAATAGAGAAGGAAGAAAAAGAAGTAGCTAGGCCACGATGTGCACTCTAAGCCACGATCATGACAGAAAGCGACAAGTTAGGCCACGATCGTGCATGTAAAGCCACGCTCATAATAGAAAGAGTAAAGCCCTGGCTACGATCGTTAAATGTAGTGTCACGATCGTGTCCTCCGTTTGGCTGATGCTAAAACTTGACTTTTAGATTAATTTTCAGACAGTTTTGACCCCGTGTTTGACCTAGGGCTACCAGAGAATAAGTAGAACAATGCTTAGCAACTGTCAGAGGGAGGGAAAAGAGTGAAGAGGCTTAAGCAAAAGGTGAAATTCTTCAATTATCCGAGAGCGACCTAGAGACAAATCGAGTGATTGAGGAAGGAGATGAAAGAAGAAAGGCAAAAGAGGCGCTTGACATGATGTACTTCCTGGAACAGGTGATTTCTCGCAGTCGCAACCTCTAAGATCCATTTGAACAGTACTTTTGATTTTCATTTGAATTTCATTGAAGTATGAGATTTGAGGATTTATTGGAATACTTGTTATTGAGTGTTGATCTTTTGTCTAAACTCACTTTCGTGGTGTTTCGTTCTTGAGATTAATAAGTTTCTTTGGTTGTGTTTATTCGATTTAATTATGATTCGATTTGATTCTTTATAACTCGGCAATAAACGGAGAGAGGGAGCTGAATGAAAATCATCGATTTAGGCTAACGAGAGTTAAGTAAATCGATAGGTAAAGAGTTGAATCAAACCAGTAGAGTCATAACGAGAGATTGAACATAGATTCTCAGTAGGTTAATAGACAACTGAGAACTAATTTAGGTTTTTGGTCAATCGTAAGTCGAGAGGTTGTGGTTCCATAATTTAAATTAGGGATTATCAATTAGGGTTAAGAATTATAACTCAAGAGAGAGTAATTCACCCTAGAATCATCTAGGTCCATTAAGTTGGAATTTGCATAATTGAGTGGATTTGCTTTAATTTCAAATAAATTCCCCCTTTCTCTAATTTGGTCATTTCTAAGTTGATTGTTGGATTGATAGTGTGATTTACTATTTTGTTTATTTCTTTAAGCTTAAATTTCTCATACGTGATTCGTGATTAATTTTAATTTCTGCACTAGCTAGTTAATTAGGAATTATGAACTTAGCTACTTTAGATTTTAGGACTAATTCCCTTCCTTATGGTATCGACAACTTAGGTACTACGTGAATAACCCTTGCTCTCGTGGTAATTACCAAGGTTATAATTAGTAAAACTTAGAGCGACAACCTTGAGTGAACAAGTTTTTGGCGTCGTTAACGAGGAGGGCAATTTGGTTCTATAGTTTAATGCATTAGGATAGTTTAAATCTTTGTTTCATTTTTTGTTAGTTTTACGTAGGAATCGTGCTCTTATATAAACACAAGAGTCAAAAGGGGGCTCGAGTTGCACAACGAAGACCTTAGATTTAGATATCACACGTTTAGGTTCCGAAAAGAAGAAGAAAAGCTCAAGGAATTACAAATGGCTGAGGAGTTCTAAAGAAATATAGATCAAGAAATCAACCCTTAAGGGCAGCAATAGAGGACACTTATAGATTTCATGACATCAGGGTTCAATCCAGTGTAACAAGAAGTAGCTAGACCACCTATTTAAGTGGTCTCCTCTAAAATTAAACCCGCCCTCCTAAACATACTTCAGTAGAAAGTCCAATTCTATAAACTAGAAAGCGAAGACTCGAATGCTCATATAGTGAGTTTTCTTGAGATCTGTGATACTTTTTGGTATCACCAGATGTCAGAAGATGTGGTAAGAATTAGATTGTTTCCTTACACGTTTGGAGATAGAGCAAAGGCTTGGTATCATTCACTGAGCCCTGCTAACATTACAATGTGGGGAAAGCTAGTGCATGCCTTTCTAGATAAATACTTCCCATTGAAGAAGACCACCATGATAATAAAGGAAATTACCAATTTCCAACAAAGAGATGGGGAGTCTATTTATGAAGTGTGGGAACGTTACAAGAACCTACAAAGGAGATGCCCACATCATAATTTACCCAAGGAATTCCTACTAAAAACATTTTATAATGGAGTTACCTACTAGAGGCACCATTGATGCGTCATCAGGAGGATTGTTAATAAGAAAGACGATCGATGAAGTAGAGGAGCTGATAGATGAGATGATTATGGGCCAGTGAATGTAGTAAACAACCTACTAATTTTAAGGAGCAGAAGAGAGTTATTGTAGTTGATCAAATGACCAAGTTGCAAGCTAAGATTGACAATCTAAGGCAACAACTTAGTGTTATGAAGGCATCATCTTCGGGTCAAGTGAAGGGCGTGCCTATGCGGCCAAGTGGATCATGATATGGTGGACTACTACCTGATGAGAGAAGATAACCCAGAGCAAGTTAATTACATAGGTGCGCAATTTGGACGTGGAGGAGGTAATAATCCTTACTCCAACACCTATAACCCTGGATGGAAGAATCACCCAAACTTCTCTTGGTCGAACAATAAAAATGGATTGTAGTTTAAACGCTAAGGCCAATCGAGCTTCCAGTAGGATAAGAAGAGCTCGATGGATTAGAAATTGAATAGAATTTCGGAAAAGATAGGAGGAATAGAGGAAGCACACAGGAGGCTCGAAAATAAATTTGAGCAAGTCACAAAAAATCATGCTTCGTCTATCCATAATTTGGAAATCCAAGTGGGGCAACTTGCAGAAGCAATGTCAACTCGAAAAGCTAGGACTCTTCCTAGCAACACCAAGTTGAATCCAAAGGAGCATATAATGGTTATAAGCTAAAACCAAGATGAAGAGCTGGAAGAGGAAGAAGAAGGTTAATTGGCTAAAAGAGACCTTCTAAGTGAGAACGTAAGAAAATCGGTGCAAATGACTCGACAGATATTTCTGCATCGATTTTTTAGAAGAAGGAATTATATGCTAGAAGGGAAGTGGAAAAGTTACAAAAAATTAAGCCCAATAAGGTAGGTGACATAACAAATATAGGGTAAACTAAATATGCAAGGGTCTGTTATAGAAAAGGGAGAGGAACAAATACTAGAAGACACCCCTAGCAAAGTGAAGAAGGATGATCCAGGGTACTTTTTCATTCCCTGTAGTATCAACAGGATCATCATAGAGAGGGCATTCACGAACCTAGGCAAAAGTATAAATATGATGCCCTATACTCTTAGCTTGAAATTGGGATTACAAAGGTTAGTGCCTACAAAGTTTATGATTAGAACGATTGATAGGACTACGCATAGATCAATAGGAATTTTACTAGATGTGCCAGTAAAAGTTGGAAAATTTATTTTTTCCATAGATTTTTGTGTTCTAGATGTCAAGGAGGATAAGGATACCTTGATTATTTTGGGACGATCGTTCTTAGCCACTACGCTGGCTATGATTAATGTAGATGGGGGAGAACTAACGCTGCGAGTGGGAAAGGAGCAACTAACCTTCAATGTGACTATTAAGAAGTACAAAGCTCCTTCAACTCCTATGGATCGCAATAAAGCCGAACCTCGAGGAGAATGGAAAGAAATCGAGGATCCCATAAATGCTTTCTTGAAGAAGCACTCAAGAAGGAGGAGACGGGGTAAGGAAAATTTCTAGGATGGTGGAAATTGCCATATGGTAGCGAAGGTTCAGACTTTGAGAGTAATGGTAAGGCTACCATCTGACCATTCATTTCAGCCACCGTGAGCATGAAAGAAGTGTCGAGCTACCAACATAAACAGAAATGCTGCATAGGAGGCAACCCATGGAAAGTAGTTATTGATCAATTAGTTGAATTTAGTAGTTAGGGTTGTTTTTGTATTATATAAATAAAAGAGAAAAAGAGGAATAAGATCATGGAGGAAGATTATGTAAGCACTTAGAGTGAAGGAAAGGAGAAAAGAATTGGAGAAGAAGGATTTGAGTGCTGGAGTTAAGCATCGGACACGATCATCACCTATCAGGTCACGATTGTGCCCTGCGACGAAGCTGTCTGTGGTTTATATACCGCATGTCATGATCGTGCCATAGCAGGCCACGATCATGGCCTGCAATTGTGCACTAAATGTTGAAGACGCAAATTTAAAGTGAAACTTTTACCATTTTACCCTTTTTACCACCTATATATTCAATTCTCACTTAACCTTTACCTTCACTTTCATTTTCATTTTATCTCTCTAGAATTCCTGTTTCCAATGCTCTAACATCTCTCTAGAAATTTACAAACCCAATTCTTTTCCCACACTCATCCCAATCATGCCTCGAATCAACCAAACTGCACGACGAGAGCTGCATGCAGCATAACAAGTAGTGGGACGGGGGAGAAGGAACCGAGCAATAGACATCGGAGCTCCGTTCCTGATTTACAATGAGGAGGAAGGTACTCATTTCTGCTCTCTTCACTTTAGGAAAAATGTTGTGCCCAAATATTTTGATTTTGATACATTAGATAGTATCGAAATACGTGAGTAGGTAGAGAATTTAGCTGAGAGGATTCAGTGCGCCAAATTTATTAGGCTTCAATTTCTAGTTTGTGAAGAGCTGACTTTAGAATTCTTCACAACTTTGACTTTCGACCTAAGAAAACTAAGGAATTATGGTTTAGATTGGGTGGAAGAGCATATGAATTGATGATAGAGATCATGTGCGACATATGTGGATTCCCCGAATCCACTATTATCGACCAACAAGATGATTTCTATGCTTCCCAATACTGGCACAGGCTTACCGGAATAGAGCATTTTTACGCCAAAAATACTCATAACAATATTATCAAGACTCACAAACACTTGTTGTTGCACAAGTTCATGTGTCAGCTGGTCTTTGATAAATCAGAGACTAACAAGTGCTCAACATAGAACTTTTCATACTATGGTGCATAGAACATAGTATATCGGTATGCACATCTACACATATGCTCAACGCTCTTGCAGCAACTCCACGAAAGCGGAATAACCATTTGGGAATGGGGTACATGGTCTTAGCCATCGCTGAACATTTTTAAGTGGATCAGAGCTGATTAATAGATCATCCATCGAAATTTCTTGATCACTATCACTTATTTTGGGCAGAAATTATCCATTCCACTAACATTGAATTGCGAGATATTCATAAAAAGACATATGTGCGGACCAGGGCAGGTCAAGCAAATTCGAGCTCTGCACCACCTTGGCAGATACGAGCAGACTTGACGAGTGCAAAATCTGATGGTACTGAAGCAGAAGGAAAACGTTGGGAAAAGGTTTTGGATGCCATGTCTGAAACTAACTGAATGCTCAAGGAAGTGGTGCGTATGCAGCAATGCCAGAGATGAGAGATCTGACGACTCGATTGGTATTTTAAAGCTCAAGAGATTGTAATACCACTTCTTACACCATCACCACCTCGGTCTCTGTTTGTTACGTGCTTATATGCTTTCTATTTTGATTCTTATTTTTATTTTTTTGTTCTTATGTTGTTACTTTTAATTGTTCGTTGTTACTTCAATTCTTGTCTCTGCAATTTATTATGTGTTAGTTTCTGTGGGTTCCCGTCTTACATTGAGGACAATGTGATGTTCAAGTGTGGGGAGGGATTCTGTGTTTTTCTTTTGTATGGGATTTTGTATGATAGCATTAGGTTGCATTGTGAATTGTGTGAATGTTTCAATGGCTTAGATTGAGTGAAATTTGTTAACTTTGGACATAGTCTATTAGGATATGAAAGATCATTAGCCTGCAAAATTAGTACATTAGGGCCTTGGATAAATATACAGCCTAATTAGGACATAGTGTAAATTTAGTACCCTCTAGGTTGTCGCATTTATTTATAATTTGAGGCCTCTTAGCTAGGTAGCTTGACTATTATTTTAATGGAAACGAAAAGCGAAAAAAACAAGGTAGGTACAAAAAATGTTAATAATCACTATTTCGCTAGCCCTCGGGTTATGAATAGAGCTAGTAGCCAATTGAAAACATGATATAGATGAGTAACCAGATCGACACGCATGACAAATGTGTACCTTTGTATAAAAAGATTATAATGATGTTTCAACTAAGCTATTAATAAATGACATAGTCGACTAGCCGGATCGACTTTCATCACAAATGTATATCTTCGAGTAAAAGGCTACATCCCAAGTTAATAAGAATAAAATGTTTGCTTTAATTAAAAACCTACTGGACTTTTGATAAGCCTGAATTTTCATGGGATTATACTTAAGAATAGTTACAAAAACCTAAGGGACCGAAAAAATATCAATGTGTGTGTACAATTGAAAAGGGTAATTAAGGTAACATTTAGGTCTTGATTTAGTTGTATATTGAGCCAAAGCCCTAAACAACCTATTTTGCTTGTTTATGATTTTCCATAATTCGAATAGTTGTGTCCAAGGTTAAATTTGTTTCATGAAAATTAGAGCCATTGTCACATTATTACATTGTTTGTGTGTTATACTGTGTTATGTGCTGTTGTTTTGTTTGCTTGAAGAGAAGCCAACTTTAAGTGTGGGGATGTTGATGGTTGTGTTTTGTATGATGTTTTAGGGTTTAATTTGTTATGCAGTTAGTGTTAAAGTGAGTGTTGAGCATGCATTTAAAGCTTAATTAGGTTATTTTATGAGTTTAAATATTTTTATAGGTCAGTTGGAATTCTTGAGCTTAAATTGTATATTTTTTAAGGTACCTTGATGTGTGTGCTAGTGTTGCAGGGCAAATAGGAAAGAACGGTGAAGATTTAATAAGTTTTAGGCTTAAGGACATAGGCCATGATCGTGTATATACGCCACGATCGTGACAGAGAAGGAAGAAAAAAAAGCAGTCAGGCCACGATCTTGCACTTTGAGCCACAATCGTGACAAAAAGTGACAAGTTAGGCCACGATTGTGAATGTCAACCCACACTCGTGATAGAAAAGGTAAAGCACCGGCCATGATCATGACATGCAATGTCACGATCATACCCTACATCGAGCTGATGCGAAAACTCAATTTTTGGATTAATTTTGGACAGTTTCAACCTCGCGTTTGACCTAGGGCTGCCAAAGAATAAATAGAACAATGCCTAGCAACCATTAGAGGGAGGGAAGAGAGTGAAGAGACTTAAGCAAGAGGTGAAATTCTGCAATTATCCGAAAGTGACCTAGAGAGAGATCGAGTGATTGAGGAAGGAGACGAAAGAAGAGAGGCACAGAGAGACGTTTGATGCGACGTACTTTTAAGAATAGATGGTTTCTTATAGTTGCAACCTTCGATATCCATTTCGGCAGTACTTATGATTTTTATTTGAATTTCATTGAAGTATGAGATTTGAGGATTTATTAGAATACTTATTGTTGAGTCTTGATCTTTTGTCTAAACCCAATTTCATGGTGTTTTGTTCTTGAGATTAATAAGTTTCTTTGATTGTATTTATTCAATTTAATTGTTATTTAAATTGATTCTTCATAAGTCGGCAATAAACTGAAAGGGTGAGATGCGTGAAAATCATTGATTTAGGCTAACGAGAGTTAGGTAGATCGATAGGTAGAGAGTTGAATCAAACTAGTAGAGTCGTGTCAATAGAGATAAAACATAGATTTCGAGTAGGTTAATAGACAATTGAGAACTAATTTAGGTATTGGGTCAATTGTAGATCAAGAGATTGCAGTTCCATAATTTAAATTAGGAATTATCAATTAGGGTTAAGAATTATAACTCAAGAGAGAGTAATTCACCCTACGATTGTCTAGGCCCATTAAGTTGGAATTTGCATAATTGAGTAGATTTTCTTTAATTTCAAATAAATTCCCCCTTTCTCTCATTTGTTCTTTTCTAGGTTGATTTTTGAATTAATTGTGTTATTTTCTATTTTGTTTATTTCTTGGAGCTTAAATTTCTTATATGTGATTCATGATTAGATTTAATTTCTACACTAGCTAGTTAAAACTTAGAGCGTATAATCTTGAGCGAACATTAGGATCTGTATGCTTCAATTGCTTGTAGATACTTACTGATGTCTGCTTTCTCCATCTTAATGAGTGATAAATTTGTGGGGTTAATCACCATCTATTTTTGAGTGAATGAGAGCTCCTCCATTGCTAGTAACTTATCTAGCTTTATAAGATTAGTAGTACCCTTAACAAGTTTGATGCAATTAGCTTTGATATATTTCAGTATATTTGCATGCTTTGAAATGTTTTAGATCCATGAAAGTGTTTTTCATAACATCTGTAATAATTTATTCCTGTTGGTAGTACTTTATTAGGGAATTGAAATGCCTGAATAGAAATCTTCTTGCCTTTGAGTTTTTGTTAATAACCACCCTAATTAGAGTGTGACCTAAAAATAATGTTTCCTTAAACACAACATGACTCTTTGTCATTTTAGTAATCTAACAAGCATTTACTGAGGAAATGTCTAATTTACGCTACTCCAAATCAATTCCTTTTTTATGATTGCTATAGTTCAACATGTTCCTCTAAACTTGAGATTGATCAGTCCCATCCAAGAAGTTAAAGGAGTTAACTCTTTGGTGTCTACATATGTTGTACTTCTTCTTTCTGTGGAGTAAGATGGAGATAGCAAGAAGTTGTAGTCACCTATAAGGATGTAAAGGGTTGAGATGTTTAAGTCAATTATTTATAACTCCTTTATAAGTTTACTCTCTAAAATTATGGATTAGTTGCAAACCAAGTTGTAGTGCTTTTCCCATTATGGATGTAATGCTTAACATGAGGGTGCAAGGAGGAACTTGTGTGTAAAATTTTTTGAAGGGTGTAAGATTGATAATTTCTCTAAGAAATAGACCAGATGCTTTTCTAATTTATATGATATATGAACCCATTATACCCATAATCTTTCTTTATCCTATCAAACTCTCCAAAAGTCTTTTTTCAAAATATTTAGTTCATTCAGCTAGCAAACTAGATTCCCAACCCTCCACACTAGTTAGGAAGACATATAATGCTCCATTTAGCTCTAGAAGCTCCTCCTCCATTATGACTCTACCTATGCCGAATGAAGTCTTGAATACTTCTATCAATTTTCTTCAGTACTCCTTTAGGGATAGCTAGATGTGATAACCAATAAAAATGCAAATTATTAAGAATGGCAATAGCTAACTATAATCTATCTCAATACAATAAGAACAAGTTGCTTTGTACAAAGATTCTTTTCTGTACTTTATCTATGAGATATTTGCACTCTACTTGCTTAAGGTTCTTTGTATATTTTGGTACTCCCAAGTATTTGAGAGTCAATTGATGAATAGTGAGTCCAACATACGCTATCACTCTCATTAAATCTTCATTACTTTATCTGTTAAGACAAGCATCACTCTTTCTTGGATTGAATTTGAGCCCTGAAACTTCTTGAAATCTCTTTAATGCTACTAAGAGTATTATAATAGATTTCAGATTATTAGCACAAAACATGGGTAAATCATGTAAAAAAGAAAGTTTTCTACTATAAAGATCACTGTATTGATAATGAAATCTAAAATTCACATTTTCAGGTATTATAAGTTTTGTGATTCTGTGGACCACTTCCATAATAACGTAAAATAGATAGGGAAAGATTGTTTCTCCTTGCCTAATTTCGTTAGCAACTTTGCAAAGTTAGATAGGTTCTCAATAAATCAATACGGATCAAGAAACTAATGTTATGCAATAGTGAATCCATTTGATGAAGTCAAAAAGATATCAAAAAGCATAAAAAGAATTGATAATGAAACTTCATTCAACAATGTCATATGTTTTAGTGAATTCAATCTGGAGGGAAAAACCTCTTGGTATGTTCCTTATACTTGTAATCATTGAACAAGTTTTAAGCTAACAAGATATTGTCACCTATATTGCTACCTAGGACATAAGCACCCTAGCTTAGATTGATTAAACTAGGTAAGGTAACCGTCAAACTATTATCAAGGTTTTAGTAATAATCTTGTACACCATATTACAATATGCAACAAGTATGAAATCATTTAAGCACTTAGGATTAGGGCATATGAAATCATTTAAGCACTTAGGAATAGGGTTTGTAGGCACTAAGACTAAGTAAGTCTTATTCATCTCTAGCAAACATCCTACACTACTTTAACTATTAGAGTTTATATGATATTCCATTTTCTTGAAAGAACCCTACAATGAAGACATCTAGGCCTAAAAACTTATCTTGATGAAAGGAGAACAAAACTTCTCTTATCTCTTCCCTATGATCTTCCTTGAGTAGTTCTAACTGATGATCCAGGGTCATAGAACCTGACATTCTGTTGACTAGATTTTAATGAAAGCAAGTTTTATGTGTAGTTACACTTTTAATTTCCTTAAAATAGTTTTTGGCTGCCTCCTTCATCTCTTCCTGATCATACACCACTCTCCCATTGTTACATTCAAGATTCATTATTTTGTTTCTATTCCTCCTACCTTGAATTATACTAAATAAATTCTTAGTATTCATGTCCCCTTACTACACCTATTAAACCCTCAACTTCTGCTTCATTTGGGATCTGTAAAGTTCAATTGCTTATTGATACTTACTAAGGTCTGCATTCTCTTTCCAAATGATTGAAGAATCTATCGGGTTAATCACTAGTTATTTTTTAGTCAATAAGAGCTCCTCTATTGCTTGTAACTTATCTAGCTTCATAAGATTATTGGTACCCTTAAGAAGTTTAATGCAATTAGCTTTGATAGATTTCAGTATTTGCCTGCATTGAAATGTTTTAGATCCCTGAAAGAGTTTTTCAATACCAACTGTAACAATTTATTCCTGCTAGGAGTACTTTAATAAGGAATTGAAATGCTTGAATGGAAATCTTCTTGCCTTTGAGTTGTTGCTAATAACCACCCTAATTGTAGAGTGATCTAAAAATAATGTTTCCCCAAATACAATATGACTCTCTGTCATTTTAGTAATCCAACAAACATTAACTAAACAAATATCTAATTTCCTTTGCACCAAATCAGTTGCTTTTCGATTATTACTATAGGCTAAGATGGGTTCTTTAAACATGAGATTGACCAATCCTAGCCAAGAAGTTAAAGTAGTTAGGTCTTTGATGTTTACATATGTTATACTTCTTTTTCCTATGGAGTTAGCTGGAGATAGCTAGTAATTTTAGTCATCTATAAGCATCCAAGGGGCTAGGATCTTTAAGTCAATTATTTGCAAGTCCCTTTATAAGTTAACTCTCTAAAATTTTGAATTAGTTGCATATATAATAATGACTATTATTGGAACAGTATCTAATTTAATGAGTTCACAATGAATTAATTGTTCAGTACAAAACCAGTTTGAAAAGATTAGATGAGCTGCATCAAAAGCAACCATCATCTTATCATTAGGATGTTTAGAATGACTAGTTAAAGCCTGCCACCCTATTGTGACAAAATGCAACCCTTTCTCAAATACTTCTTTTATTTTGGTCTCTAGTGAACTAATAAAAACTAGTTGTTCAGCTCCAATGTAGTCCTTTAAAGCCAACTATTTATTGGGACAGTTAAGTCCCCATATATTCCATATTGTACAAATAAGTGGGAATGTCTTGTTTTGGTTCTCCTCTTCAATCTTCAATTATTGGCTTCTATTTCATGCCATTGCTCAAGCATCACCTTAGTTCCACCTATCTCATAACTAGTTTCATTTCGTACTTTATTATCAATAGGTACTATGATTTTATTATTAATTCATTTTCCTTATAATTGATCTAGAAATTTTTTGCACCACCAAAAATTCTACTCACCTTCTTTTTCACTCATGTTTTGTTATTCCTCTTGAGAATTTGCTAAGTTTGTATCCAAGGACATTTCCTACTTAACAAGAGTATCTATGCTTATAACTACCTCATTAGCTTGTTTTGAAGTTTCTTGAAGAACTTCAGCTTCACTATTTGCATGTAATGTTGGAGTTATGTAAATATAGTGCCCTACAAAGTAAGTGTATTTACATGTACCTTAATCTTTTTTAGTTACAGTTTTGTAATGGAAACATTTATTATTAATGAAATAGAAGAGTTTGGTTTTAATGAGCATTATATATCTAGTCATAAGGTACCAAGATTCTTTTGTAAGTAATATACATATACAGAGAGATGTATGGGAAACATGTATATTATTAGAATCTAAATTAATGGATTCACAGTTAAATAATCAAGTTGGTTGCTTGATTATGGTTTAGACTACAGTGTTGTGATTTATCTTCGCGTAAGTAAAGGAGTTTACTTCAAGGGAATGATGAGTTTTATATCATGATAGTAGTTGACTATCGATAATGGCATTATTAATTGAATCTAGAATTATGTTTTCAAGAATAAAATGGGCCATTACTTTAATCTTAAAACATACAACTTAAGCATTCGCTTATTATGAGCCACAATCTTGATGATAGGTGAACTTGTATGTGTTGCATTATAATTCTTGATATAATTGGAATGGATTTTTACAGAGTAATAATCTAGTTTCTGCATGTTGGAATTATTAATTGAAACATGTATTAGGGAACATTCACTTAAATAAAGAGTTTATAGTGATATCATCACTTCTAGATGTTTTAAGGAGATTTGGTGATTAAACTGGTGCCAGTAGTTTGATGGACTAGCTACTGGTTAAGTCTTAACACCAAGATGAGATCTTGTGTGTTAATCACTATATAAAGTAAAACGGGAGATCTAGAAGGAAAAACCAACATAAGGGCAAAATAGTAATTTTACCCTTTGTTGTGCAGATGGCTATAATAAGATTCTAAATAGAGTTTGCAATTGGACATAAACTATGTGTTCTCATAATATTTAATAGTTCAAGAGTTCAACTAATTTTCTTTAGTGGAATGACATTTAGTTAATAAGCTTGAATTAATTCTAATGAGATTAAATTAATTATAGGCTTATTGGAGCTTGAATTATCAAATTCCAATAAGATTCCCCACTTGGCTTTAAGGAAGGTTATCAAGCTAAGTAAGAAATATAAATGGAGGTCTTAGAAGCCCATAATTGAATGTTGGGCTTGCAGTAATTGATAGTTAATTAGAAGCCCAAATGTTCATTTAGAAATGGGCTAGACTTTGGTTTAATGTAATTGATTAGATTAATTATGTTGAAACAAAGTTTTTAAAGAAAGGAGTAGAAATTTTGGTTTTAATGGACTGATTGAGAAGCTGCACATTTGACATTAAATTTCTAAATAAATATGGTCTTTATTATGGTTTATCATCATTAAGTGGAGTTATGAACCTACCATTAAATGGTTTAATGGTTATCTTTTAATGTTAGCATATAACCTATTAGCATTCATCGGATTAAAGAAGAAAGATGTGCATTGGATGGACCATCTTCCTTCTTCCATCTTCGAAAACCGAAATTGGTAGGCCATATTTAGGTTAATAGTCTTTGCATATAGTCATCTTAAAGATAAATGAGAAGAGTCTCATTTATTGGCTACTTTATGATTGATTAAAGTAAGAAGTGATGCACTGGATGCTATTCTCTTCTTCCATTCCATGCATAACCAAAATTGAGGGTGTAAGAAGGTGTTCTTGCATGGTTTGACTCTCTCTCTCCTTTCATGCATGAGTGAGCCAAAATTTGCCTGAGAAGAGTCTCATTTTTGGTTCATTTCTTCTAAGAAAAATCTCCTCCAAAATAGTTCTTCTCCTTTCCCATAAAATGATTTTGTTAACCAGATTGTCCTGGAAGAATAAGAGTAAAATCAAATTGGTTGAGGATACAACAACAAAGAGAGGATAGATTGAAAAAGAAAAGGATTCCAAAGCAAATCCTTTGGATACAAAAAGAAGGAGAGGATAGCACAACGAGAAATTAAAGTTGTAGCGAAGGAGTCGGTAACATCACTATCTTGTTTATGTTTATTATTATCATTATACCATATCATGTATAGATTGGCATAATCATTTGTATATATTGCTTCCTCTGCAAATAAGATTTCTAAAAAGTTTTGAAATCTACCGGTTCTCCAAATATGGCATGCTTTCTTTTCCTGATCCAACATGTAATTTGTTAGATTTCTTAGGAATTTCTGGAGATTTTGAATTTACTTTTCTCCTGCTTTCTTTGTATTTTTTATTCTTTTTAGGGATCCACACTTTGATTTTTTCTTTCATATAAGGTTTCCGCAGGTAAGATAAGTATACTTTATCTTTAATTAGTTCTTCACAAGTACTATAGAGGAGTGCCATTGTAATTGGCTAAGTAACTCGACCCAAGACCAGTATTCAAGAGGTACTTTTTACATATTAACCCATATTGGAATTCAATCCCATTTCCCATTTTCTAAAAAAAAAATGGTTTACCTTGGATGTGCTAAGTTCCCATGTCCATTACTTCGCCTGTTATTTCTTTAGATGAAAACTAAAAGATGAAGAGATCATCTTCTATGATTAAGGTGTTTTGGAGTCCCGACTTTCATCCAATTAATTTCTGCCTAATGTTGGACACTAGGATAAGGCATTCTTTTCTCCCTAAGGATGGTTTCTACTTAGTTGCACCTTGTTGTAACACTAGTCCAGAAGGATATGAGTCTTTCTTTAACACCAGCTTCAAAATTAAATCCACCAAAAGATTCAGTGTCTCCTACTACACAACTCCATGTTGGCTTTTCCACCTTCTGGGGAGTTATGTGAGGTTGAGAGATGTGTGAGGCTGAGATGGCGTGAGAGCGATTGGAAGAGGATGGAACTCCTCATGCTCTACAGGATGGTCTAAGGAAGGGATGGTAGCTCTGGGTGACATGTTACCATTAATGCAAACAGTTAGAACCTGGTGTAAGGAAATTGGGTGAGCTTCCAAAATAAGCAAAACATCTAGTTCAAACTGAGTGGGGTGAGCTACGAAGAAAACTAGAGAAGGATCAGGTAATAGAGCAAAGACGTACAGGGAGCACAGAAGAACAGGCAAGGGAATAAGGTAAGAAATCACAAAATGAGGATTCCACGATCCAGCGTAGAGAGAAAATGGAGAGTAGAGAGAAGGTGGAGAAAAGTCATCTTCCTTATTTTAGCGTACATGTAAAAAAATAATTAAATTAAGTTATTTTCGGTAACATGATTTTACAATCAACAAATATATATTATTTAATTATTTAATATAATAATTAGTAAGAATTTTAATCAAATATTATATTTAACTATTTAACATTAATATGAATTATGAATTAAGTTATCAAATTATTCATAATTAATGTTAAATAGCTAAACATAATATTTAATTAAATTATTTATAATTCTTATTAATAATTATATTAAATAATTAAACAATATATATTTGTTGATAGTAAACTCATATTACCCAAAAAATAGAAACAGAACAAGAACCACTTTTTATTATTTTCATAATTTAAAAGAAAAATTATTTTTATTGTTTTCAAAATTTATGAAAACTAGAAGAAACAAAAAAAAAAAACTTTGAACCCCAGCAAGCTATGCTTTTACTGAATTTGAAAACATAATTGGAAACAAACATCCCTAAATGTTCCTCTAATTAGTTAAAGGTATATTATTGCTTTCTTTCTTTTTCTTTTAACTTTTTGGCCATTTTACCTGACTTACTAATGTAAATCGTTTATATCTTTTTTCTGATGCTTTCTATATTGTACTTGTATATATGGATTTTGATCCTTTCCATAAGTTTAAAACATGTAAGTAATGGATCTTTCTCTCTCTACTTCTTTTACTTCTACATTCTTTTTCTTCTGTCCATGTAGATTGATAATAAAGGAAGAGACCGTCTGTGGAATCCGTGTAAACATAGCTTTTTAGGAGTATAGTTAATTCAATTTCTTTCATTTGTTATAGGTTCATGTTAGTCGAACTTCAGTATATCCTTCACTAAAACTTTGATGCCATCACCGCTGATTTCCCTCTTACGTGTCTTACATTTATTAAAAAAAGAAAAAAAGAAACATTCTTCAATAGAGCTCTATCTCTTTTTGGGCTCTTGATTTCTACACTACTATCATTACTACTTCTAACTTTTACTCCTTGATTACAGGGGAAATTTTTGTTTGTACTATAGCTTGCCAAATTGGTTTCATTGTCATCTAAAATAATGTGAAAAAATGGCTTCAAATCCTTTGGATATATATATATATATATATATATATATATATATATATATATGTATTTATATATTATCATAT
>JAOSBO010000008.1:25690898-25710407 GCA_027563915.1 Erythroxylum rotundifolium
AGAGAACAAGTATGCAGTTAGTTGCAGGGAATTCTAGTTTAGACTTGCAATCTTTGGTGTCAATGAAGATTGCACAGCGGGAAGGTGATCGTTATGGTGTTATTAGAGATAAGGCAACAGAACCTTCAACTAGTGAGCACAGTTAGTGTGAATGAGGTAAAGGCACACAAAGGGAAGGCCCTTCAATACATAAAGGTATGCAATCCAACATTGCACCTACTTTTGTTGAATATCAATCATTAACGAATTAACTTATTGTTTTTGAATGGCGAACAGATGAGGTGTTACAAAGGATTGAGGTAAATATTGCGGAGATCAAGGATTTCTCAGCAAATTTGAATCCTTGCTCTGGAAAGCATCCGTTTGTATTGTATATCTAATTTATCTAATTTGTCTTTGATTATTTTCATTGTTTGTGATCCAATTTGTTTTATTTCATTGTTCAGCTTAATTAGTGTTGTTTGCATGTTAAATCTTTTATTTAATTTCCTATGTTGACTATGATTGTTGTATGTATCATATTTATTTTTTTGTTTAATAGTTCAAGATGTGTGATTATTGACTGAACTTAATTGGGGTTATAAATTTATAATATAATTGAATAAATATATTTGCATGCATGAGTTGGTTCATCTAGATTTCAATTGAAAGGGTATTAGCTTGTTGTGATAGATGAATGACACTTTCCTTTTGTAAGGGTTTGAGACCAATTAAAAGTATTAGTTGTTGAGAGTATTCTTGTTAAACAAATCAAGAACTTGCTTGTGAATACTAATCAAGATTACATAATCTTATGCAGACATTAAAATGATGAAGGCGTTTAGGATATAACCTCAAAACTTAAAAAGCCACCATGCTATTATCCTTAATGAACCCCTTTGAGCTTGCTTGGAACCTTTTTTTGGGTTAAAACTTGAAACATAAGCTTTGTCTTTTATTGTTTATCTGCTTTGATTATACCTGCCATAAGGGCAAGTTGAGCATTTAAAACGTATATATGTTGTTGCACATTGGGAAAAAACCAAATGATATCAACCGAAGAAGAGAAAGAAAGAAGAGAAAGAAAAAGGGGAAAAAATTATATGTTGCTGTACATTTAGTAAAAAAGCAAATCGTATCAATTGAAGAAGAAAGGGAAAAAAAAGGAAGGGGAAAATGGTAGGGGAAAAAGAAAAAGGGAAGAAAAATAGTGAAAGATGGAAAAGGGTTCACTGTAAAAGTAAAGGAGATTCTTGAAAATAAAAAATTTTGTGTTTTATATTTTATTAGTATGTGTCATTTTAAATGCTCAATTTGTCCTTCGGTTTTAAGCTAAATTTTATCTTTTCCATACCTTTACCAAGGCCTCATTACAAGAAAAATAAAGACCTTTAGATTAATGTTTGTGTTAGATATATAGTAGTGAAGATTGGATTAGCTAGCAAGCTTATGGTTGATGTTTAACATGAAATGGAAAATGAGTGAATGTTTTTGACCTTTGAGCGGTTGAAAAAAGGGAGAATTGAGTGAGTGTCTATCACACTCATTAATGTTCTTTTAGTTGATGTACTTGTGGATTAAGGTTATGCACGTGAGTAATAGTTTGTTCATGAATTATTATGTGTTTTAAAATCTTAGATTGTGTTCGTGAAAATGATCATTTAACATCTTTAATCATTAAATGAGAAAATAATGTGATTTTTTTCCTTTGTTTGTGTTTTTATGATTGAATGTTTTTAATGATTCTGGTTTTTTTGTTATTTTAATTTAATGTAATTGTTGAGTACTAAATAGTTTTAATTCTCTTTAGTAATGTTCTTGCAAAGAAAAAAGGAGAAGAAAGAGAAGACAAAATTGGAAGAAGAAGGAGGAAACAAAATTCGAGGGCTAGAAACTGACTTCGATGTTCTTAATGCAATTGTTGATAAAGAGGATGGTACGAAGAAGAAGATGAGGGAAGAGAAGGATAGGTATGGTGTGTCATTGTTAAGAAGGAGAAAAAACAACACTTATATATGTATTGTGAATGTTTATTCCTATAGTAGAAAATTTCGATCCTTGAATAGTTTTACTTTACTATATAATTATGGGTTTTGATGTTTATGTAGTGTTAAAGTTTTTGTTGAATTTTTATGTTAGTTGATATGGTGAGATTTGATCGAAGTTTGAACTTTATGGAGAGATTTGATCGAAGTTTGAACTTTATGATTTGCATTAGTTTGGTAAAAACAATAAACGGATATAATCCAAGTAAAAAAAAATATTAATGATTGTGAATTAACGATAAAAAACCATCATATGGATATCCAAATTATATCTAGAATTATATGATCTCTAGAATATTGAGTTTAAGATAATATGAAATAAAAGAACAAAACTACACGTCATATGATCATTTTTTTCTAACAGAAACAGCTTATGAAAATTTAGGTTTTTCTTTACAGCGATCACCATTTGTATCTAACTGCGGTATGGATTCAGTATGGCTAATGATCATATCTGCATCTGACTACGGACTGGGTTCAATATTGCTGAATCTTTTATGAAGGCATTGTTTGACTAATGAAGAAGATTCAACAATATGTTCTAAAGATATAAAAAATCAAAGTATATTAGCCACAGAATAAATAAGGTGACATTATATTTTTTTAAATGCTAGACAGATAAATAACAGTTGATAATATAATTAATGTAAAAAAGAGTTTACATAGTTTTGATAAAGATGAAAACGTTAAAACTAAATGAATAAATAATGATAAATAACAAATACCTAAAATATGTTGAGGTGTAATTTCAACGCTTTTATGTTGGTCATCAGTTGAAATTTGGTCATCTTTTGCAGGTGAAGCCAAAGCCTTTTTTTAATTCATCATCATCAATTTCAAGGTAATACATAACAGTTCTGCGTATACCTTTTCTAGAGGAACTTCCATGTTCTTATTATGGGAATACAAAAATGTCAATCGTTACTGACATAGCCATATAAAGATAATTGTTGTCATATTAAATTGCATATGTAAAAAGAATCAAAAAATATAACCTCATTGTAATGTTGCATAGCTTCAACTGCGGTGAAATTCAAAAGTTTTTCAGCAAGCTCGCCAAAAATAGAAGCTATGATAGTTCCTGCTTCGTTAGTCAGATCCATATCATATTGACATCTACATCAAAAGTTAGAATAGAAGAAAAATTAGGACATTATATCTAAAGTTAGAGAATATCTTAATCAGAAGAAAAAAATGATATTAAATGAAGCTGCAATGAAAAAGAATGTCCATTAGAATTAAAAGATGTCATGGAAAAAAAGATTGGCAAAAAGGTCATGGGTCATAGGTTTGATTTTTTGGTCACACCCTTAAGGAAGAATAGTCACACCCATGAGGAAGAAAGTGTCATAGGTATGACCTAACAAGTTACACCCATGACATCAAGTAAAAAAGTCATGGGTGTGACTTAACCTGTGACATCCAAGTAAAAAACATCAAAAATCCAGAAAAAAAAACAATAAATTGAAGAGAGAAAAGAGAAGAAGCAAACCTGGGTTCAGTTGTAAGTTTTTCTCTGCAAGAATTACATGTGAATGGAACTGCATAGTTAGCAACTGTAGATCGAAAACATCTCTTACATGCCATATACCAGTATTTTTGCAAGATGACTTGCAAGGAAATTTTAGCTTTAATCCATGATATCTGCAAATAACTCATAATATGATTTATATAAGAAAAGTAATACGAAATATTTTATTAGAATATATAGATGTAGTTACCTTGCTAGTAGAATTCAAGAACATGATTATGGTGATTTTCTGATGAAATCCAAAGGATATATCAAGATTATATCTCAGGTAAGATCGCTCGCTAACAAGATTTTTAATTTCCTTATGATTTCGTTGTGCCCTGTAAGATAATAATTATAAATATGAAAGCATCAAAGTTTTATACAATTTTATTGATAGTTGAAGTAAAGATATATAATTTAATTGATCATTGGAGCAAAGATGTTGCAGTAAAGATAAGGTAGTACCAATTTTTAAGATCTTCAACTTCTTGTATCAGTGGATCAACAAGAACTGTTAAATCGAACCAGATCAATAATGCAACACATAAAATTTTGAATTATAACTTAAAAATTAAATAAAAAGATAACAAATAAAATGTAATATTATGATTAAGAAAAAAATTATCGTTATAGAAGTTCACTTTCAGTCTTCCGTACACAATTGTTGGATAAGGGTGCAAGGATTCAGTAATTTATTGGCCCTTGTTGATAACAAAAGAATTCACTTGGACAATACAACTGTTTGTTGTCTAATAAAAAAAGAAATGTCAAAAAAGGTTCTAATCAACTGATTTTTCCTTATCGTTTATACAGTTGATAAGATCGGTAAAAGGTGTATAGTTAAAATTTGATGGGGATGATGGCATCATGATCTGGAACATGTTTGATGACAGTGTGGCTCGTAATTATCCATTGTATTTTCAAATCTTCAGTTTGATATTGAGTCAGAATTGGCTTCACAATGGCATTGGAAATAATATATTTCTTACATGGTTACAAAATGTGGTTCATTCGTTAGATATCATTGTTGAATATAATACCTTCTACTTGTGATCCCTGTTAATAATAAAGAAATTATTAATAATTAAGCAAAAATATGTTAAATGAAGAAAGTGTAATTGTCATACCTCAGAATCAGAAAAGATGTTTTTCTTGGACGATAATTTCGCAAGACCACCATTGAGTGCCTGGTAAGATATCCTTAATCAATAAACGATTTTCCATCCTGAAACAATTTGTTTGATGAATTAGTTAGGAGAAAGAGTTTTTTTCTTTATATGAAATGAAATTACATCATGTTGAAAAGAAACAATCAACATACCTCCTAACAACTCTATCTTTTATAATTTGACTAATTAAAAATTTTCATGAAACACAATATTTCTTATATTTTAATCAAACTTCGAAAATTCAAAGGGTCCTGGAATAATTAGAACTTTAATTGATTCAAGAGTTCGAGCTCTTGACAAAGCCACGTATAGTTGTCTATGTGAGAATACAGGCTGACAAAGATAAATTCCTACACGATCAAGTGTCCTTGGGATTTGTTTATGGTCATTGCAAAACACAAATGAATAGGGAACATTGTCCTGACGAAAGGTATCCCATTTTTTTCATTTTCTTAAGATTGAAATGGAATTTTATAAAAACCAATTTTCCTTTGTGAGGTCCAAACACAATTTCTGCAAAAATTGTATGTTCTTTTAATTGTTTGTAGATCAACCTTGTCCTATTGCACAGTCCCTCAGTTGGATTCAAATTTCTTAGTAACATAATTAGGGAGCCTTCTTTGAGTAAGAGTTTGTGTGGAGGTAGCCTTTAGGACTTAAATATTTGAGAAAATCTTCATATTCAACTTGATGTATTCGCTCAACCATTTTGTCAAAACTCATGTCTGAATGCATATTTCGTAACAATTTTTGAATCATCATGTCATTAATTTCATTAACACAATTGTTCGCTAGACATAGTACGCATCTGTTTATCATCTGATGTGGATTAGATGAATATAAGGTTAAGTCAGGGAAGATGTTTTCAAGTAACTTGGTGAAGGTAAAGATGCATTAGAAAAATGTAATTGTAATTGTAAAAAAAAAGATAGTAAAATATATAATGGAAAAAATCATAACCTGTTAAGAGACTCGTCCTTGCTATCATAAGGAATAACCAATT
Organism: Erythroxylum rotundifolium; assembly: GCA_027563915.1. Taxonomy (NCBI): domain Eukaryota; kingdom Viridiplantae; phylum Streptophyta; class Magnoliopsida; order Malpighiales; family Erythroxylaceae; genus Erythroxylum; species Erythroxylum rotundifolium. Next base: position 25,696,608 of record JAOSBO010000008.1, read on the forward strand.
CTTTTGGCAAAGATATTTGATCTTGCTCATCTACTAGCTTAGTGCCTTCCCCAATGCGTAATAAAAATTCACAAAAAGCTAGATTTGATATAACTCTCATATTAATATATCATCAAAGAGAATTTACGTATTTGTGGCTAGAAATGTGAATTTAGAAGAGATGTGAATTTGTGCCTTCATTAGTTGTTGTTTTTTTAGCTTAGTCAATAAATGGCAAGGTTTACGAAAATCACCACCAAATACAACAATTTTTCCTCCAAAAGGTTGATTAGAGTCCATGATATCTTAAAGCAAATCACGAAATGCTTCAATGGCTTCTCATTTTTCCATGGAAGCCTCGTACCACAAGATAAGACTAGATCAGAATATCAATTCTGCAATACTGCTTTGTTTGCTTAATCAACAAACTTTTTTCTTTGATAAATCAAGTGGGATTTTAAATCTTGAGTGAGTTATCCTACCATCTGGAAGGACTGATGCTGCAACACCCGATGTAGCAACAACAATTGCAATATGTCCCTGTGATCGTAAATTTGTAAAGAGAGCTCGATATAAGAAAGTTTTTCCAATTCCACTAGGACCATCAATAAAAAAAATTCCACCACTTGAAGCCAAAAATGAATTCATAATTAAATCAAATATGTACTTTTACTCATTATTCAACCTTGATTATAATAATAGGTCTTTTGGATCAACCTGTATATTCATCTCACTTTGTATTCCCTTAGTTTGATGTTGGTGATAATCACATGAAATTGATGATCAGCAAAGTGATAATCAGTCAAGCTTTTCCCCTTTTGCTTTAGAGATTTATTAATATCTTGAAGGGCCATTTTTGTAATGTCATCAGATGTATACATACCATACGAAGAAGAAGCATACTAGTAGTCAGAACAAAAGTGGTCCTTGAATGTTTCCTAGAGCTACTTAGGATCTGTCGGTGAACAATAGAACAAAAGCGTAGCAAATAAAAGTCTAAACGATGGTGGCATTTGAAACATAACAGTTTCCTCAAGCGTTTGTTGTATATAAGAGTCAAACGTTAGCAATCCTAATTGCAATGCAACCTCCCTGAAACAACTTTGTTTCTTACCATCAATAGTTAACATGGTATCAACTGATGTTGGTCCTTTAACATGTGTGAGTAATAACCTCAAGTAATACCTTTCTCCTTCTCTAGGGTCAATAGTAACCAATCTTCTTATTATTTTTGTTCGGCTTCTTTCCGACTGTGTTTTTGTTTTTCGATTCCAAACAAAATGTTTCGAAAAATCTTCATACAGACATTTCATCTCTTCTGCCTTTTTATTTTTCAAATTCATCTTGAAAATTCAGTCAGCATTGTTTTCAAGAAGTCGATATTTCTTAATAAAAAAATAAATTTGCATTTTTGTCAAAGGAAATAAACTATTGATCCGGGAGATGAACCTACAGTATATAAACTGATGGATTAATCTCTGCTAGATGAAATTCATATATATGCCATAAAGCTTTAGGAGGTGAAATCCAACGACCCTCTTGGAAATTACTAATTTCATCAATATCAGTTGTGCTATCTTGATCGACAATGCTAAAATTGACAAGATCATGACCCTTAAAGACATATTTGTATAAGTACTTAATAAGCTTCACAGTTGAACATATTTCAACATTTATGTGACAATCAAGTAGTATTAAAAGGTCTGGATTATGAGGCACCACCCACCTATTATCAATTTCATGTCTACAAATTTTTGTTTTCCTTCCATCATCTCTTCGTCTATACCATGGATAACTGTCTTCACCATGAATAGTAAAATGAGCAAAATTCTTGGGATAATGGTTTTTGCATACACCATTTCTCATACAAGGGTAATCTCTATTCATAAAACCACAAGGACCATGAATCATATACTTAATTACGAGAAAACATAATCGTGAATTTTGATCAAGATCAGGTATTTTAGCAACCATGATATAATCGTAAAAATCTGGATTTAGTAATTAAAATTGATGTTTAAGTATTAGTAATAAATGAGCATGAGGAAATCCATGTTTCTGAAATTCAATAACATAAACAAATGCGGCCATATCTCCATATATTTGTTTTTTGATCAATGCACTTAATTTCAAATTTAGCTCTGAATATTCTAGCCAATAAATCCAGTCTATCTTATGCCTTTCTATGAAATTTAAGATTCTCCTGTATTTCTCTCCACATAGGGTTATAAGTCATAGTGAAAAAAATATCTGGTTTACCATTTTTTATACCAGAGCCACCGCATCAAGATAAAGTCATTTTATATCCCTTGGACCTTCAATAAATGAAGCTGGGAGAACAACTCGATGACCAATTCTAGAACCTTCTGTTTGACCAATGGTAATACTATCCAAAACACCCTGCAAAATTTCTATTCATATCTCATTCTGTTTTTTCTATGGAAATCAAGTCGGGCCTTTTCAATCTTGATATAAATACCCAGAACAAATTGTTAAAGCAGTCTTAAGCTATAGAGCAGCATAGATTCATCATAATCTCTCATTTGGAGCCAATAGCAATAATATTCTCTAGCAGAAACCAAACCATCTTCACAGTATCCTTCTTCAGCAACTAGTAGTAAAGAAGATAAATTTGATAAATAAAATGGTGTAATTAAATAATATTTCATAAATGACAAAAAAAAGATAAACTTGCCTTTGTTTTCCACAGCAAATAATTTAGATGAATCAGTAAAGGAGTTCAAATGAAAATCACTCTCTTCATTTAAACATTCCTCCTGTTTCTTTGTGAAATCAACTGTTTAATGCCACGATGCCATTTAGATTCACCGCGAGGGAATAAAAGTGGATATTAAAGTGGGTCATAAAATGCATAATAAGATTGAATTCTATAGCTTGTACCCGAGTAAGCATATACTTAGATGTGAGGACATTTATCAATTTGTTCATCATTAATTTCAGTCTATATAGCAGCCACTTGTGATGCAGTAGGAAGATTATAAACAAGTTGATTAAGGCGAGGATAACATCTCAGAACCATTTCATGATTCTCAAGTGATGGACTCTAAGACTTTTAAAGAACTTGGCATAACGATTATCTTATAGAACTGTCATAATCAGTTTTAATGTACTCTCACGAATTTATCACAACTGTTAGTCCTTTTTTTTAGTTCCTCGTTAGTATCAAAGAAATAGAGTTGAATTCAAGATACCTTATTGGTTGTTGGCACTAAACTATCAAAGAAATGATAAACTTGTCCTTAAACATGAAATGTATAAACCCCTTTCTTGTTTTTTCTTAGTTTTCGATCATACCTAGCTCCATATGAAGTAAAAGCTACATTGTTATTGTATGTACGAACATTCTTCCTAAAATGTTCTGATTCTTTTTCATTGCCAAAAAATAATTGTTTCAAACCATAAGAAATTTGATGAGCAACAATGAAAATCTGTCCTAATGAACAACATAATGATGAAGGTTCAAGATAAAATCATTTTGCATGACAATGTTCACAATTTGGAACAAAACGAAGCTGTTGAGGCTCAACAGGTAAATTTTGCAAAGTTGCTAACTTTGAGGAAGAGCGACGATGATTTATCCCTTAAAACATATAAAAATAACATGATCACCTTGTGCAGTAGTTATATAAAAAATAGTAAAAATATAGGCAAAAAATTTATACCTTGATTAGCATGATTTACATTAAAATCGAAAGACTGATTTTGTATTTGTTGACTAGAGTATTGATGAATAAGAAGTTGACTGCTCGAAGGTTCACTATTAACGAAAGAATAGCTATGTTGATCAATAATTGTTTGATGAAGCGCAGGTAGTAGCGCTTCTCTTTTTTGTAGCTTGAGTTTCTTTAAGCTGTCGCAAGAATTCTTGTTTTTTATTTTATGGCATTTTAGCATACTTTTGTCATCTTTTGGCATTTCTATCGATATATCAATGCCTGAATATAGACAACATTGACGCTTTTTAAAGCATCAAAATATCTGTAGTAATAATATTTATGAAATATATATAATTATATATATAATAAATATATAATATAAATATTATTAAACGAGATATGTTAAAAAAAGCATATATTACATCAATAAATGTTGGGTATCATTAAAAATGTAAAAATATAACAGACAAAAAAAATGAAGCATATCATCTTTATCTATGAATATAACACAATACATATAACAAATCATAGATTTAATAAAGAGTTTACCACAAAGCACTAACATCAATTGTATTTGTTAATATTAAAAAAAATCTAACAAGTATACATTTAACAAATAAGGTTGATAAGGTTATCAATACATTTAATTAATCGGTAAATATTAGAAGCTTGCATAATAATATGGGTTGAATATAGGGTAAGATAAATAAAGGATCTCAAGATATATTAAAATGTTAATTCATGGCAATATGATGTAAGCTGGTATATCAATAAAGTAAAATTCTATATATAAGTCATGAAATACGGAAAAATAAACAAGAAACTAATTATCATATCAATGAAAAGGAATATGACATGAACAAGTATACGAGAATATTATATAATACATTTTTGTGACATAATTAAACATACCTTAATAGCGTAACAATGAAGCAGGTAATAAGAAGAAAACCTAACAAGAACAGAGGTGAAATGCAGTTACCAAAACAATTTCAGAAAAATCAAATAGTTTAATTGCGGATATGAATCGATATTTATGAAAATGGAAACTAATTATTTATCATGTCTTTTATACAACCACAACGTATGCAAATTATTAAAGAATTCTACTTAATGTTTGAAAGGAAAAATCCATCATTCATAATTTCTTAATTAAATATTTTTTTGCTTTCATTTTCAATTAAATATAATTAGATTATAATTAAGTAAAATATAATGAGTGCATAAATTTTTGCTCATTTTAAAAAAATTTGTTTATTTATAATTAATTGTTAAATTAAAATAATCTTTTATCCATATTAGTTATTGTAATGCATGTGAATTCATAATTTAAACCCTAAATACTTAATTTAAATTTAAATAAAAATTAATAAAAAATTTAGTCACGAGTGTGACATTTTGATTTGCAGTAATGGGTGTGACTTAAATAAGTCACACCTGTGAATAAGGGTGAATAAGATTATTTGAAATTTTATGAATTGTCATTCATTTGAAACATCTATAAAATCCTAATTTTTTCACCCCAAATATTAACCTATTTAATCATAACTTATATATTTAATTAATGAAAAAATTAATAATTTAATGATGTTTTAATTTTTAACTTTTTGATTACATTGTTTATATCTGTATTTACTTTCTATATTTTATCCACTTATAAAGAATACATCACTCTTTACAATTTCTACATTATTTATTTATTTCATTCCAAAAGTTTACAATCTAATTTTTATTTCATATTTTTAACACTCTAACTTATATATTTTTAATATTTGTATCATGACTCATTCCTTAATATCATTTAAAAATTTTCAATCTAATTTTAATTATATTTTTAGTATTCTAAATTATATATTTATAATATTTCTTTCATAATTCCTTTCTGAATATACAGTCTAATATTTAAACACTACAAAATATTCATTTATACGTTAAATAATAAACTAATATTAGATATTTGGGTTTTATTATATAAAATAAACAATAACAGAAGAAAGACTAATAAAAAAAGTTAAGAAGTTAAATGTTATTATTAGTTATTGTTAACATACTAAAGTATAGGAATTTGTAGTCACAACCCTGATTTTCAGTCATGGGTGTGACTGAATTAAGTCACAACCATGAGCTTTCATTTGAAAGATCTATAAAATCCTAAATTATTTTTTTCAGTCCATATATTGACCAATTCAATAACAACTAAATTATTTTTTAATTAAAAAATTAATAATTGAATGATGATTTAATTTTTTACTTTTTGATTACATTTTTTATATCTATATATAATTTTTATATTTTATCCATTTATAAAAAATACATCACACTTTACATTTCCATCATTTTAAAATTTTTTCAATCCAAAATTTTTCAATCTAAATTTATTGTTCATTTTTAATATTCTAACTTACATATCTTTAATATTTCTATTATGATTCGTTTCTTAATATACATTAAAAATTTAACAACGCATAATATAGTATATTATTAACAGTTTAAAACTAACAATTTTAATAATTATAATCAATAATCAATAATATTAAGCATTGTTATTATCGTGATATTATAAGTTAATTTTTAAATATTTAATAAAATAAAAAAGATTAATGTGATAAAAATTAATCATTTATTTATAAATGAGTTATATGTAAATCAGTTATTTATATAATCAGTAAATAATTTTTTTTACGAAGTAATTAGAATGAATCGACGAAGGTATCCTTAACTCATCTTCCTTCATCTTCCTTAAAAACTCCAGGTTCAAAACTGCAGCTGAAGTTTCAAATTTTTAGTTGATGAAAAAAAGTTTTTATTTTGCAAAACATGATAATAACGGATGAAACATTAACATATTATTAGCCTGAAAATGTCACATATTAACATAATATAATCCTACAAATGTAACACCTTAACACAATATAATCATAAAAGTCTAATGTTTGCTATTTAACCGTATAAACATGAAAATCACGGGTTGAATTTTGTAAATAGCAAATTAGATGATAATAAATAAAATTGGTAAAAATGTAATAAATAGAAGATATAGATAACATTTTATGTTTTCTAAAAAAATTATGGTAACTAAAGAAAGATTGACACAATATTATCTAAAATATGTAATACATTAATAGAATCATAAATAAAATTTATAAAAATTTAATAAATTGAAAAGGTAACGAGTAAAAGAATAACTAACCAACAGCAACAACTTCTTCTTTTTTAGCTAAAATAGGAAATTTGACTTCTCTCTTCTTCTTTGCTAAAAAAAGAAATCTAATGTGTTTTAGGTTGAAGACGAAGAAAAGTAATATAAGAAAGTAAGTAGAGAAGTTAAGTTCGCATAAAGAAGTTGTTTGATTCATTAGGTTGAATATGTTTTGAGTTAGGTTGGAGAAGTTATTTAAAACAGTGTAGGTCAGACAAGTTAAGTTCACGTAAAGAAGTTGTTTGATTCGTTAGGTGGAATATGATCTGAGTTAGGTTAGAGAAGTTATACGTTTATAAATTCTTTCTGAAAATAAATAATGACGATGTAATCTCTTTTAATTACAAAATGACTATACGGCGGCGATTGAGTGAGATTGAATGAGTAATCTTCTGAAACTTTAATATCTTTTACAAAATCTGAATAATTTTTTTAGCATATATTAATGTCAAATAATACAATTGATGATATAAAAAAGATCTCAAATTTACAATAAATTCAAACTGGGAAATTTATAGAAGCTAATTAAATAAGGTAACGTTTTATAATTATCCAAAATTGTATTTCAGGATAAAAATAATATAAGATAATAATAATAAATTTTAAGTCATGGTTGTGACCAACCTAATTATAAAAATTAATTGATTAAGTATAAAAAAAATATACGTAATTATTATATAGTAATAATCACTAAAATAATCACACATGCGCCTAAATATAATTTATGTAAAATACAACAAAATAGTTTAAATATTATTAACAGATTGATTAATTTAAATATAAATAAGTAATTAATTATTCAGAAATAAATTAAATTTTATTATTAAATTAAGTGTAGAGTAAGATGATTTATTTAATTTAAAATTTGCCTCAATTTTTATCAACTTTAATTTATATATAATTAATTTAATTATTAAATTATAATTAATTGATTGTTTATTTAAATAAGTGAAAAGTGTAGCTATAATTTTTGTTTATATATATATATATATAACTCATTAAAACATTTAAAATTACGATTTCTACTTTTAACAAATAATGAAATTTATTTAACATGCTTTATTACATTAGATAAGTCTATAATGACCTTTTTTAATTCTATAATTTAAAAGCACGTTAATCATTATTAACTAATTAGTTTTAATATAATAAAATTCTTTTGAATAATTAATTTTGATATAATAAATAGTTACCATAATATTATTAATTAATTCAGTTATTACAAATAATAATTGGTATATAATGAATTACTTGGTTTATTAAAATATAGTTAGTTGATTAAGCAATAAATTTAATATTTGATATATATGTTACTGTATTAATTATTATTGCTAATTATTAATAATTATTATATAGTTTATATGATATAATGTTTTTATCCTATTATTTCAATATAATTAAATAATAGTTAATGAATTAAATTTATATGATTAATAATAATTATAATAAATTATTTAATTATATTATATATATTATATAATAATGTTATTATACATAGTTAATATATAATAATGAATATTAATAAACAATTAATATTAATAGGTACTATTTAAATATACTGAAATCATTGCTAATTAATTGTCACATAATTAATAATCGTTAGAACATAATAAATTATTTAAATTATTAATGATTATTGGAATATAATGAATTATTTGATTTATTAAAATATAGTTACTTGATTAAGTAGTCAATATTAATATTTGGTATATATGTTATTGTTAATTATAATTAATTATTATATGGTTTATATACATATATGTGCTTAATGTGAGGGAGTGTCATGGGTTTGACCTCCTGTGAATAAGCCTGAATAGTCACACCTGTGACATATTTTCTTTTTGGAACCTTATTTAATTAAAATTTTAAAAAAGATGTTCAGATATTAATTCACTTCCAAGTGTATATTTAGAATTTCTATTCATTTTTTGTTAACTGTAATTTATATATAATTAATTAACTGATTAAATTTCAATCAATAGATTGATTGCTTAGTAATTATATTAATTGTAATTTATATATAATTAATTAACTAATTAAATTTCAATCACTGATTACTTAGGTAAGTATAAAGAAAATAAATGTAATGTATGATTTATTATAGTTAAAAAAGTAATTTTGATACAATTAATAGTAACTATGAAATAATTAATTTATTTTTTTAAAAATATACCTAACTTATAAAATTATTATAACATCTATTCAGTTATAATTAATAATAATTAATGTATAATTAATTGATTGATGTTTTGAATTATAATTAATCGATTAAATAGTTGAAATTAACATTATATATATATATATATATATATATATTTTACTGCATCATTAATTATTAATAATTATGAAATCGTAATATTCGGTGTATATAAATCTATAACTAGTCATGCCTGTGACTTATAGTCCGGGCTTAATGCATTATGATTAGCGAACAAATTTTATTAAATAATAACATAATTCATTAAAACATTTTTAATTAGCTAATTAATCATAACTTAATCGATTGACTAATTAATTATAATATATTTAATATACAGGAGAATTAATATTTCCATTAAAATATAATTAATTAAAAATGATAAATTGTAAATAATAATAACCAAATATTTTCTAAATCATGATGATCTTTATTAAACGACAAATTATGAAAAGGGAAAGGAAGCATTTGTTGTTGATTATGTAAAATAAACATATTAATTTATTCACCACTGTAATTTTTTTTGTTTCAAATGAAAATCTTAATTAATTGTTACTATTGATATTTCATAAAATGTAAAATTTTCCATTACCTTAAACTTAATAATTTTTGTTATATTAATCTAAAATCAGGTAAATATAAACACATGTTCTTATAAGAGGCAAAATGATTCAACCAAATTCACCTTTCATCGTATAAAGAAAAAGCTGCAATCATAAATAATAAAAATAAGATTTACAATATTCTTATCTTAAAATTGATTCGATACAGAAAAGTTACTTCCCTTTAGATGAGGTGATATAATAGATACCAGACCACCGATTAGAGGTCGCATAATTGACCTATAAATGGTTTCATTATATGGGATCCTATAAAATTTTAAGAAAGGTAAAATTGACTTCTGACATCCATCAATTTTTTTGGAAAATAAATACATAATTGGTGATTGGGAAAAAAAGGTTATGGGGTTTGCGGTTAAGCAAATTTAACTGGTTTGGTAATGCACTGTGGAATACGAGTAGATGGGAATACAGTTTTGTTGGTAGCTGTTGCATAAGGTGATCCAAAGGAAACAAATATGGCATTTAACGAGTTAATGTAGGAGGAGGTTAAAGACGAATTGTGAGTAACCACAAAAGCTGACGCAGTTAAACTAAGATACCATGGTTTGTTTGGGTTAGAATACTGCGACACTGACAACGAAAACCTTGAAGAGCGTAACTCATCTTTAAGAGTTGATGTTGTGGAAAGATGTCTGCGAACTTCTAATGTTTCTTCAAAATCCAGTGAATATATGATATTCGTGATGGTTGCAAATTCAACAAATGGTTTGATTCCCTGTAATAAAAATAAAATTTTGAAATATACATTAATAGGATACCACACGTTAGAAAAACAATAAGACTATAAACAAGAGGAATACGTATGAATATCACCTTCCATATATAAGAAAACAAAGATGGGGGATCGATGACAAACAACTTGTAAAGTCTGAACGGATAATAGTTGGTGATAATTTTCAATGCAAATAAAAATACATTCATGAAAGCGAGAGCATACTTGTAAAAACTTGGAAAATAGTTAAAAATATTAGGTTGTTTAAAGGAAATTTTTTTATATAAAATAGTTATTGTAATTTTATTGTCATCAAGTGAACATACTTGCATAAAAACTAATGACAAATTGTTCGCAGTTTTTGTGCATTGTCTATATGCCAACTTTTAACATAAACATAATGAAGCGTGTCAACCTATAAAAATCAATCCAAAAGATAATGTTGGCAAATTATCAAATAAGAGACATAAAAATAATATAAAAAATTATAAATGCTCACTTACATTTTCCATGAATGAAGCTTCTTGCAATTTTGTTTAAGGCGAAACATCTTTAGCCAAGAAAAAGAAAGAAAAAATGAAGCTTAGTAAGAAATTTAGAAGTGATAAATGTGAAAATGAAATTTAGAAATTCAAAACATAAGTAGTATTGAAAAAAAGAACATAATTGATAGAGTTTGGAAATTACCAAAACAAGTTTACAACTTTCATCGTGACCTGCCAAATAAGCAAGTCCTTATGTGATTTCAGCTGTAAATTCATTAGCTGTTAATTTCTCTATATTTCTAAACAAAAAAAATTTAAAAACAGAATAATGAAAGGAACATCTATAAAAATGATCATGAAAATTATAAAAATACCTATAATTATGCTTTCTCTCTAAGAAAGGTAAGCCTTTAATTTTTTTGCAGCTATATTAACGTTGTTGTCGTTAGCTCTCAAGAATCTTGCAACACAATTCTTGGTACAAATTTTTTTTGTCATGAAGTAAAAAATAATGTTATGTAAAGTAAATATTTTATGCAATATTTATATCAATTTGCTTCTTCCTGGTTTAAAATACGAAAGAGTAGAGAAAGAGAAGCATTTACCTAGTTTGTGACAAGGGAGTTTTTTTTGTAACATTCTGAATAACATATTTAATTTTCTGAACTCGAGATATATTTTCTGTGTAACTCATTTTGAAAAACTAAAACAAGAGGATGGGAATGGAATTTGAAATGAAATGTAACTCTTGCGAACTAGAGTTTAAATAAAATCAAGGCTTCTTTGTAAAAATGTAAAACATATTCAATGTTTATTAAAGCAACTTTAATTATTTACAGATCTCATCCGTAACAACCAAATGAATTGGCAATTTAAATAGCTGACCTATAAATTCAAATCACTTAAGTGAAATAACCTGCAGGCGTATCCCGGAAAATACTCAAGAATAAAAGAGTGATAGATATCTTTAAGCGGGAAATGAGTAGAATTAAGTCAAGGAAAATTTGAATGTGTTTTTTAAAAATTTTAAATTAAACCATATTTTAATTCAAAAGGTCTTGCTCATCTTAATTTCACTGGTGTGACAGTTAAGTCACATCCGTGACACTTCTTCACTTCACGGGTGTGAGTTAACAACTCACACCCGTAACATTAGTGTAGTAAGATATATACCAAATATTCAAATTGACAACTTAATCAAATCACTACATTTTAACAAATAAAACAATAAATCATATATCAATAGTTATTAATAATAATCAGATTTAATTATTATATTCTAATAACTAATAATTATATAAAATTAATTAATTAACAACGATTATAGTATATTTAAATAGTACGTATTGATATTAATTGTTTATTATAATTTATTATTATATACTAAATATGTATAACAACATGATTATATATATATATATATATATATATATATCTTATATAATTAATTGATTATATAATAATAACTATTAATTAAAAATGATTATAGTTTATTTAAATGTACGTATTCATAATTGTTTATCATAATTCATAATTATATACCAAATATGTATAATAATAATATTATTATATATATCTTATAGAATTAACTGATTATATCATAATAACTATTAATTATATTAACAGATAAAATAATTAATTATATACCAATAATTATTAAAAAGATTGAATTAATTTATTATATCTTAATAACTATCAATTATGTCAAAATTAATAATTTAACCACGATTTAAGTATATTTTACTAAATATGTATAACAATATATATGTATATATATATCATATATAATTAATCAATTATATTATAATAACTATTAATTATATCAATATTAATTCATGAGCTATTTTCTAAGCAAATTAATAATTATTAATAATAACTGAATATATTAACTATTTTAAAAAACGCTTAATTATATTAAATTCATCAAATATGATTTCTTATTTAAGCATATGTCACGTGTGATATCTTAAATCACACCCGTGACACTCATTCACAGGCATGACTTGACAAGTCACACCCGTGACACTCCATGAACGGGTGTTACAAGTCAAGTCACACTCGTGACATTCTCTTTTCTTTTTTTACTTCTTTTCTAATTAACTATATATATAAACTATATAATAATTAATATTATTAATAGCAAATATTGATATTGACTACTTAATCAAATAACTATATTTTAATAAATCAAATAATTAATAATATTTTAATAAATCAAATAATTAATAATATTTTAATAAATCAAATAATTAAAAATATACCAATAATCATTAATAATAATAGGATTAATTTATTATATGCTAATAACTATTAATTATATCAAAAATAATAAATTAACAATGACTTTAGTATATTTAAATAGTAAGTATTAGTATTAATTGTTTATTATTATTCATCATCATATACTAAATATGTATAATAACATTATATATATATACACACATATATATTTATATATAAATAATAATAACAACATTATTATATATATAATTAATATAATTAGTTGATTATATTATAATAACTATTAATCATACCAAAATTAATTCATTAAATACCATTTAAGTATATTGAAATAATAGGGTAAAAAATTTCAGTCATATAAACTATATAATAATTAATAATAATTAACAACAATTATTGATACAGTAACATATAGACAAAATATTAACATTGACTAATTAATAAAGTAACCATATATTTTAAAAATAAAATAATTAGTTAAATACCAATAATTATTAATAATAATTAAATCAATTAATCATATTCTAATAACTAGTTATAAAAAAAAATATTTAAGTATATTAATATAAACTTTTTATTATTATTCAACCAAATATCTATAATAACATTATTATGTTAGATTAATTTTATTAATCTAATCATTATGGCCCATTTTATTATTATGGACTCTAATATGAAAGTGGACCC
>JAOSBO010000008.1:25710507-25730651 GCA_027563915.1 Erythroxylum rotundifolium
TTTCTTATAATTTAATTTCATGTCTAAAATTATTTTATGACATTTTAATTATTATTTGCTTATATCAGAAAAGTCCCGCCATAAATTTTCCTTGTCTAAACTTTAACTAAATTAAATGTTATATTTTATTTTATTGAGATGTTCTCAAATCTATTTATTATTATTTTCAATAAATCCTAATGGTGGCACGTAGTCGCTATAAAATCTGTACTGAGACTCGAGGCCAACAACATGCATATAGCAAAAAGCAATAAAAATTGAAAAGAGAAAATAGAAGAAGCAAACTTGGGTTCAGCTGCAAGAGAATTTCCTTCTCATTCTCACGGGTGTGACTTAACAATGTCACACCCGTGACATGCATATAGCAAAAAATAGTAAATTGAAGAGAGAAAAGAGAAGCAAACCTGGGTTCAGCTGTAAGTTTTTCTTTGCAAGAATTACATGTGAATGGAACTCCGTAGGTAGTAGCTGTAGAATGAAAACATCTCTTACATGCCATATACTAGTATTTTTGTAAGATGTGTTGGAAGGAATTTTAGCTTTAATCCATGATATTTGCAAATAACTCATAATAAGATCTCTATCAAAAAAATTAATACCAAATATTTTATAAGAATATATAAATGTAGTTACCTTGCTGATAGAATTCAAGAACATGATTTTGGTAATTTTTTGATGAGATCCGAAGGATATATTAGGATTATATCTCAGGTAAGATCGTTCACTAATAAGGTTTTTAATTTCTTTATGATTTCGTCGTGCCCTATGAGGTATTAATTATAAATACGAAAGCATCAAAATTTTATAAAATTTCTATATAATTTTATTGATAGTTGAATTTAAGATATATAATTTAATTGATTGTTGGAGCGAAGATATTGGAGTAAAGATAAGGCAGTACCAATTTTTAAGATCTGTAACTTCCTATATCGGTGGATCAACAAGAATTGCTGAGTCGAACCAGGTCGATAATGCAACACCTAAAATTTTGAATTATGACTTAAAAATTAAATAAAAAGATAAAAATAAAATGTAATATTATAATTAAGAAAAAATTACCATTATAGAAGTTCACTTTCAGTCTTCTACACACAATTATTGGATAAGAGTGCAAGGATTAAGTAATTTGTTGGCCCTCATTGATAACAAAAGAATTCCACATCGACAGTACAACTGTTTGTTGTCTAATAAAAAAAGAAATGTCAAAGAAAAGAAGGAATTTATCTTAGCTTCATGCAAAATACAAAGAATAACATCAAGTTAAATTTACTCTTTGTTGGCAACAACAAATTTCTGCACAGTTGAATTTCTTCCATCTTTGTTGATTTCTTTCTTATCTAAGACTTCAATGACCACGACCAAAATATCTATCACATGTAAAACATAAATATGATTAGATATAATAAAAAAAATTGTGAAGAATGTGAAAAGAATTAGATTAATGGTCTAACCAACTGATTTTTAATTGTCATTTATGAAAGGTGTATAGTTAAATTTGATGGGGATGATGGTATCATCGGTTGGTACAGGTTCAATGACAGTGCGACTCGTAATTATCCATTGTATTTTCAAATCTTGAGTTTGATATTGAGTCAAAATTGGCTTCACAATGGAATTAGAAATAATATAATTCTTATATGGCTACATAATGTGGCTCATTCATTGGATATCATTGTTGAATATAATACCTTCAACTTGTGATCCCTGTTAATAATAAAGAAATTATTAATAATTGAGTAAAAAACATGTTAAATGAAGAAAGAGTAATTGTTATGCCTCAGAATAAAAAAAAGATAAACTTTTGTCTCTTCGATGGTGTACCAAGTGAAGTGGCAATATGCTGTTTTTCTTGGATGATAATTTCACAAAACCACCATTGAGCGCCAGGTAAAATATCCTTAATCAATAAACAGTTTTCCATCCTAAAACAATTTGTTTAATGAATTACTTAGGAGAATGATTTTTTATATATATATGAAATGAAATTATATCAAGTTGAAAAGAAACAATTAACATACCTCTTGAGAACTCTATGTTTTATAATTTGACTAATTGAAAAATTTCATGAATCACAATATTTCTTGTCTTTTGATTAAGCTTTGAAGATTCAAAAGTTCCTGGAATAATTAGAGATTTAATTGATTCAGGAGTTCGAGCTCTTGATAAAGCCACATATAGTTGTCTATATGAGAATACAGGTTGACGGAGATAAATTCCTACATGGTCAAGTGTTTAAACTTGGGATTTGTTTATTGTCATTGCAAAGCACAAATGAATAGGAAACTGTGTTCTGATGAAAGGTATCCCATTTTTTTGATTTTCTAAAGATTGCAAGGGAGTTTTAGGTATAAAAACCAATTTTTCTTTGTGAGGACCAAACACAATTTCTGTAAAAATTTTATGATCTTTTAATTGTCTGCATAGCAACCTTGTCCCATTGCACAATCCCTTAGTTGGATTCAATTTCTCAATAGCATAATTGGGGATCCTTCTTTGAGTAAGAGTTTATGTGGAGGTAGAGAATTGAGAAAATCTTTATAAACAGCTTGATGTCTTTGGTCAATTGTTTTGTCAAAACTTATGTACGAATGCATTTTTCCTGACAACTTTTGAATCATCATGTCATTAATTTTGTCAACATAATTGTTTGTTGAACATAGTATGCATCTGTTTATCATTTGATATGGATCAGATGAATATAAGGATAGGTCAGGGAAGACATTTTCAAGTAACCTAGTCAAGATAACGATGTATTAGAAAAATGTAATTGTAATTGTAAGAAAAAGGATAGTAAAACATATAATGGAAAATATCGTAACCTGTTTTGAGACTCATCCTTACTATCATAAGGAATAACCAATTCTTTTGGCAAGGATATTTGATCTTGCTCATCTATTGGCTCAGTGCCTTCTCCAACGTGTAATAAAAATTCACAAAAAGCTAGATTTGATATAGTTCTCATATTTATCATCAAAGATAATTTACACATTTGTGGCCAGAGATGTGAATTTAGAAGACTCGAGTCAATCAGTTATTGTTTTGTAGCTTAGTTAATAACTGGCAAGGTTTGACAAAAATCACTACCAAATGCAACAATTTTTCTTCCAAAAAGTTGACTAAAGTCCATGATATCTTGAAGCAAATCATGAAATGCTTCAATGGCTTCTCGTTTTTCCATGGAAGCCTCATCCCATAAGATAAGACTATATGTAAATATCAATTTTGCAATACTGCTTTGTTTGTTTAACTGAAAAAAAATTTTCTTCGATAAATCAAGCGGGATTTTAAATCTTGAGTGACCTGTCCTACCACCTGGAAGGACTAATGCTGCAACACTCGATTTAGAAATAGCAATTGCAATGTATCCCTGTGACTGTAAATTTTGCAAAGAGAGCTCGATATATGAAAGTTTTGCTAGTTCTGTCAGGACCATCAATAAAAAAACTTCCACCATTTGAAGCCAAAACTGAATTCATAATTAAATTAAATACGTACTTCTACTCATTATTCAACCTTGATTGTGATAATAGGTCTTCTAGATTATCCTGTATATTCATCTCACTTTGTATTTCCTTAGTTTGATGTTCATGATAATCAACATGAAACTGATGATCAGCAAAATGATAATCGGTTAAGCTTTTCCCCATTTGCTCTAGAGATTTATTAATATCTTGAAGGGCCATTTTTGTAATGTCATCAAATGTATATGTACCATATGAAGAAGAAGCATACTAGTAGTCAGAACAAAGGTCATCCTTGAATGTTTCCCAGAGCTGCTTAGGATCTGTCGGTGAATAATAGAACAAGAGCGTAGCAAATAAAAGTCTGAGTGATGTTGGCATTTGAAACATAACAGCTTCTTTAAGCGTTTGTTGTATATAAGAATCAGACATTAGTAATCCTAATTGTAATGAGCCTCCTCAAAATAGCTTTTTTTTTCTCACCATCAACAGTTAACAAGTTATCAAATGATGTTGGTCCTTTAACATGTGTGAGCAATAACCTCAAGTAATACCTTTCTCCTTCTCTAGGGTCAATAATAACCAGTCTTCCAATTACTTTTCTTCAGCTTTGTTCCGACCACATTTTCGTTTTTCGATTCCAAACAAAATGTTCTAGAAAATCTTTATAGACATTTCATTTCTTTTGCCTTTTTATTTGTCAAATTCATATTGAAAAATTCGGTCAGCATTATTTTTGAGAAGTTGATATTTCTTAACAAATAAAACAAATCTACATTTTTGTCAAAGGAAATAAACTGTTGATCTGGGAGATGAACCTGTAGTATATAAACTGGTTGATTAATCTCTATTAAAAAAATTCATATATACGCCATAAAACTTCAGGAGGTGAAATTTAATGACCCTTTTGGAAATTACTGATTTCATAAATATCAGTTGTGCCATCTTGATCGACAATGCTAAAGTTGACAAGGTCATGGCCCTTAAAGACATATTTGTATAAGTACTTAACAAGCTTCAAAGTTGAACATATTTCGACATTTATATGACAATCAAGTAGCATTAAAAGGTACAGATTATGAGGAACCACCCACCTATTATCAATCTCATGTCTGTAAATTTTCAATTTCCTGCCATCATCTCTCCATCTATAGCATAGATAACTGTCTTCACCATGAATAGTAAAAGGAGCAAAATTCTTAGGATAATGGTTTTTGCATGCGCCATTTCTCATACAAGGACAATCTCTGTTCATAAAACCATAAGGATCATGAACCATAAGCTTAATGATGAGAGAATATAATCGTGAATTTTGATCAAGATAAGGAATTTCAGTAGATATGATCTGATCGTAAGAATCTAGATTTAGCAATTTAAATTGCGGCTTAAGTATTAGTAATAAATGAACATGAGGAAATCCATGCTTTTGAAATTCAATAACATAAACAAATGCGACCACATCTCCAAAGATTTGTTTTTTTTATCAACTCATTTTTTAGAATTTCAAATTTAGCTCTGAATAATCTAGCTAATAAATATGGTCTATCTTGTGCCTTTTCATGAAATTTAATATTATCTTGTATTTCTCTCCAAATAGGGTTGTGAGAAAAATATCTGGTTTACCATATTTTTGTATTAGAGCCATTGCATCAAGATAGCGTCGTTTCATGTCCCTTAGATCACCGATAAATGAAGCCGGGAGAATAACTCAACGACCAATTCTAGAATTCTGTTTAACCAATGGTAATACTATCCAAAACACCTAGCAAAATTTCAGTTCATATCTCATTCTGTTTTTTCTATGGAAATCAAGTTGGGTCACTCAATCTTGATATAAGTACCAACAACAAATTGTTGAAGCAGTCCTAGGCTATGGAGAAGTATAGATTCATCATTATCTCTCATTTGGAGCCGATAGCAATAATATTCTCTAGCAGAAACCAAACCATCTTCATAGTTTCCTTCTTCAACAACTAGTAGTAAAAAAGATATATTTGATAAATAAAATGGTGGAATTAAATAATATTTGCTAAATGACAAAAACAAGATAAACTTGCCTATGTTTTCTAATAAACAAGATCAGTAAAGGAGCTCAAATGAACATCACTCTCTTCATCCAAAACATTCCTTCTGTTTCTTTGTGAGATCAACCTCTTAATGCCATGATGCCATCCAGCTTCACTGTGAGGGAATAAAAGTGGATATTAAAGTAGGTCATACCATGCATAATAAGACTTAATTCTATAACTTGTACCCTAGTGAGCATAAACTTGGATGTGAGGACATTTATCAATTTGTTCATCATTAATTTCGGTCCATATAGCAGCCACTTGTCATGCAGTAGGAAGATTATAAACACGTTGACCAAGGCCAGGATAACATCTTAGAACTATTTCATGATTCATAAGTGATGGAATGTCTCTAAGACTTCGAAAGAACTTGGCATAAGGATTATTTTGTAGAACTAACATAATTAGTTTTAATGTACTCTCACGAAGTTTATCATAACTATTGGTCCTTCTTTTTAGTTCCTCATCAATATCAAAGAAATAGAGTTGGATTCTAGATACCTTATTGGTTGTTGGTACTAAACTATCAAGGAAATGATAAACTCGTCCTTAAACATAAAATGTATAAACCCCTTTCTTGTTTTTTGTTAATTTTCGATCATACCTAGCTCCATAAGAAGTAAACACTACATTGTTATTGTATGTACGAACATTCTTCCTGAAATGTTTTGATTCTTCATCATTGCCAAAAAAATAATCTTTTGAAACCATAAGGCATTTGAGGAGTAACAATGGAAGTATGTCCTGATTAACAACAGAATGATGGAGGTTCGAGATAACATCGTTTCACATGACAATGTTCACAATTTGGAACAAAATGAAGCTGTTGAGGCTTAACAGGTAAATTTTGCAAAGCTACTAACTTAGATGAAGAGCGACGATTATTTATCCCTTAAAACATATAAAAATAACATGATCACTTTGTGCAGTATTCATATAAAAAATAGTAAAAATATAGGTAAAAAATTTATACCTTGATTACATTATTTACATTAAAATCCAAAGATCGATTTTGTATTTGTTGACTAAAGGATTGATGAATAAGAAGTTGACTACTGGAAGGTTCATTATTAACGAAAGAATAGCAATGTTGATCAGTAATTGTTTGATGAACTACAGGCAAAGTAGCTCTTCTCTTTTTTGCAACTTGAGTTTCTCTAATTCGTCACAAGAATTATTGTTTTCTATTTTCTGGCATTTCAGCATACTTTTGATGCTTTTTGGCATATCTATCTATATGTGAATGCTTGAATGCAAACAACATTAATGCTTTTTAAAGCATCAAAATATCTGTAGTAACAATATTTGTGAAATACACATAAAATAAATATAACTATATATATAATAAATATAATTTAATATATGTTAAAAATATTATTATTAAACAAGATATGTAAAAAAAAGTATATATTACATCAATAAATGTTGGTATAATTAAAAAATGTAAAAATATAACAGGCAAAAAAATGAAGCAATAATATCATCTTTATCTATGAATATAACACAAAACATGTAACAAATCATAGATTTAATAAAGAGTTTATCAGGAAGCACTAGCATCAATTGTATTTGTTAATATAAATAAAATCTAACAAGTATGCATTTAACAAATAAGGTTAACTATACATTTGACAAAAATCTAACAAACCATGCATTAAACAGTAAGGTTATCCATACATTTAAGTAATCAGTAAAAATCTTTAGAAGCTTGCATAATAATATGGGTTGAATATAGATAAATAAAGGATCTGGACATATATAAAAAGTTAATTAATGGCAATATGATGTAAGTGAGCGTATCAATAAAGTAAAAATGTATATGTAAATTATGAAATATGGGAAAATAAACAACAAACTAATTATCACATCAATGAAAAGGAACATGTCATGAACAAGTATACCAAAATATTATATAATACATTTTTGTAACATAATTAAACATACCTTAATAGCGCAACAACAAAGCCGGTAATAAGAAAAAAACCTAAAAAGAACAAAGGTAAAATGCGATCAGCAAAACAATTTCAGAAAAATGTTATAGTTTAATTGCGGATACGAATCGATATTTATGAAAATGAAAACTAATTATTTATAATGTATTTTGCACAGACACAACATATGCAAATTATTGAAGAATTCTAATTAATGTTCGAAAGGAAAAATCCATCATTCATAATATGTTAATTAAATAAAGTTTTGTTTTCATTTTCAATTAAATATAATAAGATCATAATTAAATAAAATATAATGAGTGCGTAAATTGTTTCTCATTTTTAAATACGCTTCATTTCTGTATAATTAATTAGTAAATTAAAATATAAATTAAAATATAATTAACAAATTATATTTTATTAATTTATTAAAATTAAGTAAAAGATTATTATTCATTATTAGTTACTGTAACAGATGTGAATTCATAGTTTAAACTCCAAATACTTAATTTAAATTCAAATTAAAATTTTATTAAATATCAATAAAAAATTTAGTAAAAGTCATGCTTCTGATTTGCAGTAATGGGTGTGAGTTAAATAACTCACGCTCAAGGTGAATAAGATTATTTGATATTTTGTGAATTATCTTTAATTTGAAACATCTATATAATCCTAAATTATTTTTTTCACTCCAAATATTAACCTATTTAATTATAACTTATTTATTTAATTAAATTAATTATAAGTTATTTATTTAATTAATCAAAAAATTATTAATTGAATGATAATTTAATTTTTAACTTTTTGATTACATTTTTTATATCTGTAATTACTTTCTATATTTACTTTCTATATTTTATCCATTTATAAAGAATACATTACACTTTACATTTTTTACTTATTTAATTTTTTTATTCCAAAAATTTGACAATCTAATTTTTATTTTCCATTTTTGACATTCTAACTTATATATTTTTAAGATTTGCATCATGGCTCCTTTCTTAATATACATTTTCAAATTTACAGTCTAATTTTAATGATATTTTTTTAGTATTCTAAATTATAAATTTATAATATTTCTATCATAATTCCTTTCTGAATATATATTTTAATACTTAAACACTGCACAATATTCATTAATACGTTAAATAATAAAATAATATAACATGTCTGGGTTTTTTTATATAAAATAAAAGTTAACATAAGTAAGATTAATAAACAAAATTAACAAGGTTAAATGTTATTATTCATTATTAGTTATTGTCAAAACAATTAAGTATAGGAATTTGTAGTCACCCCAAGCTTTCAATTGAAATGTCTATAAAATCCAAAATTATTTTTCACTCCAAATATTGACCAGTTTAATAACAACTAAATTAATTTTTTAATTACAAAATTAATAACTAAATGATGATTTAATTTTTTACTTTTTGATTACATTTTTATATCTATATATAATTTCTTTATTTTATCCATTTATAAAAAATACATCACACTTTACATTTCCAACATTTTTAAATTTTTTATTCCTAAATTTAACAATTTAAATTTATTGTTCATTTTTAATATTCTAACTTATATGTCTTTAATATTTGTATCATGATTCGTTTCTTAATATACATAAAAAATTTAACAACACATAATATAGTATATCATTAAAAATTTAAAACTAACAATTTTAATAATTATAATCAATAATGAATAATAATAAGCATTGTTATTATTGTGATAATATAAGTTACTTTTTAAATATTTTAAAAAAGATAAATGTGATAAAAATTAATCATTTATTTATAAATGAGTTATATATAAATCAGTTATTTATATAATCAGTAAATAAAGTTTTTTTACGAAGTAATTAGAATTAATCAATGAAGGTATCCTTAACTCATCTTCCTTAAAAACTCCAGGTTCAAAACTGCGGTTGAAGTTTCAAATTTTCAGTTGATGAAAAAAGTTTTTATTTTACAAAACACGATAATAATGAATGAAACATTAACATATTATTATCCTAAAAATGTTACAAATTAACATAATATAATCCTACAAATTTATCACATTAACACAATATAATCATTAAAATCTAACATTTGCTATTTAACTATATAAACATGAATATCACCGGTTTAATGTTGTAAACAACAAATTGGATGATAACAAATAAAATTGGTAAAAATGTAATAAACAGAAGGTGCAGATAACATTTTATATTTTCTAAAAAAATTATAGTAACCAAAGATAGATTGAACTCACAGATAGCAACAACTCTTCTTTCTTTGGTGAAATAGGAAATTTGACTTCTCTTCTTCTTTGCTGAAAAAGGAAATGTACTATGTTTTAGGCTGAAGACGAAGAAAAGTAATATGAGAAAGTAGGTAGAGAAGTTAAGTTCGCGTAAAGAAGTTGTGTGATACGTTAGGTCGAATATGATGTGAGTTAGGTTAGAAGTTAGAGAAGTTATTTAAAACAGCGTAGTTGAGAAAAGTTAAGTTAATTTGTTCAATTCGTTAGGTCGAATATGATCTCAGTTAGGTTAGAGAAGTTATTTAAAATAGATCAGAAAACATCTGATCTCAAAATACGACAGTGATTGATTGAGATCGAATGATTAATCTTCTGAAACATTAATATCGAAAAAATTTTATTTACAAAAACTGAATAATTTTTTAGCGTATATTAATGTCAAATAATACAAATAATGATGTAAAAAAGATCTCAAATTTACAATGAATTCAAACTTGGAATTTTATAAAATCTAATTAAATAAAGTAACGTTTTATAATTATCTGAAATTGTATTTCAGGGTAAAAATAATATAGGGTAATAATAATAAATTTTAAGTCACAGTTGTGACCAACCTAATTATAAAAATTAATTGATTAAGCAGTAAAATATATATACATAATTATTATAAATTATTATATAGTAACAATCACTGAAACAATGACAAATGCCTAAATATAATTTATATGAAATGAATTAAATAGTTTAAATATTATTAACAGATTGATTAATTTAAATATAAGTAAGTAATTAATTATTCAGAAATAATTAAATGTTATTATTAAATTAAATGTAGAGTAAGAGGAGTTATTTAATTTAAAATTTGCTTTCATTTTTTATCAACTGTAATTTATATATAATTAATTTACTGATTAAATTAAAATTAATTGATTGTTTATTTAAATAAGTGTAGAGTGCAATTATAATTTTTGTTTATATATATATAACTCATTAAAACATTTAAATTTAAGATTTTTACTTTCAACAAACGAATAAAATTTATTTAACATTCTTTATTAAATTAGATAAGTCAATAAAGACTTTTTTTTGATTCTATAATTTTAAAATACGTAAATCATTGTTAACTAATTAATTTTAATAGAATAAATTTTTTTGAATAATTAATTTTGATATAATAAATAGTTATCAGAATATTATTAATTAATTCAATTATTAGTGCTAATAATAATTGGTATATAATGGATTATTTGATTTATTAGAATATAGTTAGTTGATTAAGTAATAAATATTAATATTTGATATATATGTTACTGTATTATTGATTACTGTTAATTATTAATAATTATTATATAGTTTATATGACTGAATATTTTTTCATCCTATTATTTCAATATAATTAAATGATAGTTAATGAATTAATTTTGATATGATTAATAATCATTATAATAAAATCATTTAATCATTTTTATATATAATAATGTTATTATACATACTTAATATATAATAATGAATAATTATTATATAGTTTATATGACTGAATATTTTTTCATTGTATTATTTCAATATATTTAAATAATAGTTAATGAATTAATTTTGATATGATTAGTAACTATTATAATATAATTAGTTATATATGTATATATATAATAATGTTAATTAAATAATAGTTAATGAATTAATTTTGATATGGTTAGTATCTATTATAATATAATTAGTTAAATATGTATATATATAATAATGTTATTATACATACTTAAATATATAGGACACACTGCCTCTTAATCTTCATCAGGCTACACCAAAGTACTCAAGTTCTTCTATTGCTGTTTTCTTGTATGGTTCCAGTTATTGTGCGAACAATGGCTGTAGTTCTACTTCCTGTGAGGTGAATGACATACTTGCATTAATATCAGTCAAAACATTCCTATAGGTTTCTTAATGGATATTGTTTCTGGTCAACCATGCATGCCTTCAGTTAATGCAATCCATATTCTCCGTACTGATGAAAACTTCTTTTTTAACTTCTACACATCTTAACATTATGAATGAACGAAGCATGCACCTTTTTTTCTTCCGAAAAACAGGCTCACATATTTTTCAATTTCATATATTAATTCAATTTAAGGAGTGTATATTTAGGATTCCTATTATTATATTCTTTATTATTATTTATTTTATTTATTTATTTATTATTATTATTATTAATTTTCTTTTTATTATTATTAAATTTATTATTCTAATTAATTTTATTATGCTTATTATTATTAATTATTATATATATATATAACTAATTGCTTGGTTTAAAATTAAGATTTCTATTTTGAACAAATAAAAGCAATTTATTTAACATGCTTTATTAACTTGCATAAGTCTGCAGTGACTATTTTTTCATTTTATTATTTCAATATACTTAAATCATTGTTAACTAATTAGGCAAATTTATTAAATAATAACATAATTCATTAAAATGTTTTTAATTAGTTGATTAATAATAACATAATCGATCAACTAATTAATTATAATATATTTAATATACATGAGAATTAATATTTCCATTAAAATATAATTAATTAAGAAATGATAAATTGTGAATAACAATAACTGAATATTTTCTAAATCAAGATGATCTTTATTAAATGACAAATTATGAAAAGGGAAAGGAAGCATTTGTCACTGATTAATATAAGGTGATCCGAAGGAAACAGATCTGACATTTAATGAGTTATGTAGGAGGAGGTTAAAGAAGGATTGGGAATAGCCATAGAATGTGGTGCGGTTAAACTAAGATGCCATGGTTTGTTTGGGTTAGAATACTGTGACACTGATAATGAAAACCTTGAAGCGTAACTCATCTTTAAGCGTTGATCTTGTGGAAAGATGTCTGGGAAATTCTAATGTTTCTTCAAAATCTAGTGAATATATGATATCGGTGATGGTTGTAAATTCAACAAATGGTTTGATACCCTATAATAAAAATAAAATTTTGAATTATACATTAATAGGATACTAGAGGTTAGAAAAACAATAAGTATGAATGAATATCACCTTCTGTAGATAAGAAAACAAAGATGGGGGGTTGATGACAAACAGTTTGTAAAGTCTGGACAGATAATAGTTAGCGATAATTTTCAATGCAGATAAGAATACATTTGTGAAAGCCAGAGCAAACTTGCAAAAACCTTGAAAATATAAAAAAAATTATTAGGTTGTTTAAAGTTTTTTTAATATAAAATAGTGATTATAATTTTATTGTTAACGAGTGAACATACTTGCATAAAAAATAATGACAAATTGATATGGCAACTTCTAAAGTAAACATAATGAAGCGTGTGAACCTATAAAAATCAAACCAAAAGATAAGCCTGGGAAATTATGAAATAAGAGACATAAAAATTGGAAAATATAAAAAATTATTCAGTTTTTGTAAAAAAATTCGATATTAATGTTTCAGTAAATAGAAGATTTTTCATTTAATCTCAATCAATCACAATCGTATAGCCGTTTGGTAATTAAAAGAGGTTTCATCGTCATTATTTATGTTCAGAAAGAATTTATCAATGTCTTTATATTTTACTGTTTTAAATAACTTCTCTAACTTAACTTAGATCATATTCGACCTAACGAATCACAATTTAACTTCTCTGACCTATTTTAAATAACTTTCTCTAACCTAACTCAAATCATATTCGGCCTAATGAATCAAATAACTTCTTTACGCAAACTTACCTATTTTTCACACATTAGATTTCTTTTTTCAGCAAAGAAGAAGAGAAGTCAAATTTCCTATTTCAATAAAGAAAGGAGAGGTTATTGCTGTTCGTGAGTTATTCTTTTATTCATTACTTATTCAGTTTATTAAATTTTATAATTTTAATTTATTTTTATATATTTAAATTTATGATTCTGTTAATGTATTACATATTTTAGATAATATTGTGTCAATCTTTCTTTGGTTACCATAATTTTTTTAGAAAATAAAAAATGCTATTTGTATCTTGCGTTTATTACATTTTTACCGATTTTATTTGTTTATCATCTAATTTGCTGTTTGTGACATTCAACCTATGATATTCATGTTTATACAGTTAAATAGCAAATGTTAGAAGGCAACCCATTCGTTACTTTTTTGAGTTATGGCCACAGGGGGCCATCAGCTTTTGGCAAAAGATAATGTCATCTTCACGTGTATGTGCACAAAACCTTAAGGTAGCTTGTCTAACATACATATGTGTCAGAAGAAGATGATGAGACGACGTTGCCAGTAGATTGAGAAAAATTAAAATTTAAAAATTTCAATGAAATTTTAATATCATATAAATAAAGGAGATTGAGTTTCGAAATAGTATAAAAATAGATAATAATTTCCTGGAGTGGCAGGAACTTGGACATAAGTTTGTTACAATCAAATGACAAAAAGTTGGGAAATAAAGCGAACGTAAAGTTCAAACCAATAGCAAACAACATGGTGGCAGGTTTTGGTAAGCAATTTAACATTTAAAATGAGTTGTTCACATTTAATAATAATAAGCTTATTATTCAGACATAATAATAATTAGTTACTAGATTATACAGGTGATTGAGGACCTGTGAGATGCTGTCCTGTAGAATTTCTTCACGCTAGCTCTAGCAGACGCAAGAATAACAAGAAATTTACCACCTGTCAAGGCTAAATTTAGAAAAAAAATCAGTTATAAATTATTAAACTTAAAATATAACAGCTAAAAATGTTTCTTATAAAAAAAGATTTACAAATAGATACAGACCATTGTTTTATTGCTACTTGAAAAATGTTGCTGAATTATTTTCATTCTCACGACTTCTTTAACAAGAGCTGTAGAAAGTAGCATTTCACTTTGACGAAGAGAACATTATATGTGTGGTGAACTTGATTTCTCAAGCTTTGGCTCCATCCTACTATCCATTTGAGACCATGTCCATTAATAGCAAAATCGTTTTCAAAGTGAAATTATTGAGGGCAATATGAATACTAACCTAAAACCAAAGGTAGCAGCAGTGCTTCACATTGGCATGAAAGTAACAATAACAACTCTTTTGTAGGAGAAATAAAAGCCTCACGAAATTCTGACAGGTTAAATTGGAATTGATCCTCACCAGCAATCGCAAAATCCATTCTAATAAGAAGTTACCCAAACCTGCAAACAAAGCACGAGAAAGAACTCATATCAGTATAGTAGCTATAATCCAAAATGAAAAGAATGCGAACTTTCAGAGATTTGCCTTATTTAAGAGATTTAGTATAGTAGCTATAATCCAAAATGAAAAGAATGCGAACTTTCAGAGATTTGCCTTATTTAAGAGATTTACTAAGCAAGCATTTCTCATTATTGATGCAACACAAGGAAAATATTGAAAGCTAGTAGCTATATAACCTCATCAACAAAACCCCAGGACAAAAAAAAGACTATCCATTTATCGTCTTACTGGGTTTATGCGTAGACTGCAGAACCCCATCATGTTTTAAATAACACAAATGCCATTAGCATAACAGAGCTCGGATCCTTCTCAACCTTTCCTCTCTCTAATGCAATCTGAGCAAATAGCAGATCATCCATCACTAAGATTAGATCTCGAGTTCATATCAATCAGAAAAGAAGAAGGCAATAAATGCATCAACTTGTTATTGAGAGATGAGCGTGCAAGACGAAGTAACCAAATCAAGTTTTCTTCCTTGGTAATAACATGTCTTGACTAACTTCAACATGTGCTTATTTGAGCACAATAAAATGAGAATTTTGGTTTCACATAAATTGAACAGTGCTACACAAAACTTTCACAGTACCCTAGAGAAAACAAGGGCTTTGTCTCTAAGCAAATACGTTAATTTTTCTCAAGATGAACCCTGAAATGTTTCTTTTTTTTTTCTAAATAAATCCTTTCATAACCCAACCAGAAACATAAACAGAACATCAAGACAAAGAAAAAGAAAAGACCAAAGTTTATACCTTTTGTAAGAATCAGCAGAGACATTGCGAAGATCATCAATCGCTGAAGAAGAAGGCAATCTATACGCCACTGCAACCCTCTTAAATTAGGAAACATCAGGGTTGATATGACCTTCTGTGTATAGTACATCATATGTATATATTGATATTAGTACTAATAAAAAGGATTCAGTCATATGTATTCCTACAAGAAAAAAAGTATAGAGTTTCACCTGAGGTACCAGCAGTAGAGTAAACAAGAATAAAGATCATGCCACCAAAGGCCTAAGCAATACCTAGAATACCAACATCGCTACAAGGGTCAGTGTTCTTTACAGGATCACTCTGGCTCTTGTAACCAATCACTGTAAGCACCGTGATGTAGAGGAAAAAAAGTGTGGCAATGAAATCTGCAATAAGAGCCCTATAAAGGGACCATCTTGTACAAACTTGCTCTAATTTGTTCAAAAGAGGCAGATATAGGTCGAATTCAATATGTTTACGAAGTAGAGCAAATAAATTCTTGATCCATAAAAAAAAAGAAACTGTGCGAACTGGAAGCAAAACTAAAGAGATGCAATGGATCTGATCAAAAACAAAAAGCAAAGAAGTAACAGAGAAGATGAATAAGACCTTTTTACAGAGACCAGAAGTAACAGGTTTCTGGCCATCGAAAATAGTAGTGTGCACACGCGTAACCTTGAAGACTACCATTCTTTTTTTCCTCTGTAACTCCATAAACTTCCTTGTTAGACTTATGGAGAGATTGAGAAGAGGTACGAGAGAAGAGTACAGTGACTGAAATATGGAAGGTAACAACAGAGATACTTATATGTTCTTATAGAATACTTTCCATAGTATATTGCCATTTTGATTTTTGGTTCCTCCTCCAATCCAAAAAGCTTAGGTTTATCTTATAAGTGTCCCTTCCTATCAATCCTTCACTTGCAAAACACTGAAAGACAAACATGGTAAAATAAAAAAAGAAGAAAATGAATTGCACTTCCACGCTGACTATCCTAACCAGCGAGTTCGTCGTAGCTGATGTACATGCATTAAGATGGTTAATCAGCGCATAGCTCATGCTGTGTGGACAGTTAAAACCTTTTTGTAGGCTACACCGAAACAAACCTAGATGTGTCGTAGGAGAGCACAAGAAGGTCCTCTTAGGAGATCAAGCGATTAGGAGAGATCAGATGGTCAAGGGAGAACCAAATGGATCAAGCAGATAATGTGTTTCCATACATGTCGACACGTAGCGGAGAGACGGACCTCTGGTTGTGTTGACTGTGACCAAAGAAAGAGCTTGAACGAGATGAAAAGCTGGAGCTTGAAGAAACGAACACAGTCGCCAACGAATGAGTATTAGAGAAGCCGAACCTGCCGGATGGCGACAGTGAGCGCATCACCAGTCCATTCGCGGACCTTCTAGAAGACCCCACAGTTGCTGCAGCCATGTTTGATTTTGAGGGATTACAGTAGAGCGAGAAGTAGTAACCATTTTCAAACCTCTAAAGTTTGAGTCTTTAGGTGTTAAAAACCAGAAAGAAAGAGACTTTTGTATGTTCATTAGAGAAGGGAAAATAAAGTAACAAGCTTTGAAGAGAAGGATGCAATAGTTCTAAGGGGACTGAAGAAGCCTGCGGCAGAGAGAGGAGATCGGCGGAGAGAAAATATTTGCTGAAATTTGAGAGAAATATATAGAGTAAGGAATTAGACGGTTGATTACATTTGTTAATCGTTACCTACTCTTAGATCGGGAGGAGTCCAACGATCTGGGTTTGAAAGAAGGAGAAGGAGAGAGAAAATCATTTGAGAGAGGAGGGAGAGAGAGTCATCTGAGAGAGGAGGGAGAGAGAGTAGAAACTGGCAGTGGAGGGGTCTTGGGGAAACAATAAATGAAACTATGACAGACATGTAACGAGAAAAGAGAGTCACGCCTGACATAGGAAAGAAAATAATAGATTGACCATGATATGAAATGGACGAACAGGATGGATTTCGTATTTTTCCATTCCATTCGGCCTTAGTATTATATACTTAATGAGCTCCCTCTCCTTTTTCTTCTTCTTCTTCAGGATGTATGGCCTGACAATTAATGTAGACAAAAGCATTCTTTATATTTTGGCATGTACTCTTAATGCTGCCTCCTTCAGTACTATTTTAGGCTTCCAAGTTCAACAACCTCCTTTCAAACATGTAGGATTTCATATATCCATTAATAAAAAAGGAAGGACACCTTCCTTTATGGCTTGTTTGGTTGAGTGAAAGAGTTATTCTATTACTGAAATATTTATGATGAATAGTTATTCTTTTGTTTGATTAGAAAATAACATACTAAATAATTAATCTCAGGTTTAGTTATTCTTACACTTTGAGGAATAGCTAAAGATACCACTATCTTATCTTTACTTGTTCTGTGAAATGCAAAATAGGTAAAGACAACCTTTCTTCCTCTTAATATTGTTATTATTATTTGAAGATAGAGACAGTGCCCACATATCAGAACATCGTTGATCCTTTGATTAAGCCACTTCCTCAAATAAGATTTAATTCAAGTGTATGGTATTAGAAACAAAGGCGATTGACTTTAGTACAAGTGGGAGATTGTTAGAGTAATGTTCTAAAAGTGATTTCTTTTATCACTTTTGTACAAACTTTATTTCGATTAATAAAGTGAAAGGCAATTTTGATTAATTTGATATTCATATTTATGAATTCATGTCAATCATAAATCAAGTTAATAAAGTCTATGATACAAAACATAGCATGAAGGAAAACATCATGAGATCATAATAATAAGATTCCTATCATACAATTATGTTAACATCTAAATTAGCCCTAGTCATAGGAATAATGAGATAAAACATTGTTAATCTGGATAGACTAACACATGTTATACTCCTTGATTTGATCAAGCAATGGATCTCATAAACTGTAAGCATGAGATATTCAAAGTTAACATGTAGATGCTTACTAAGAGTAGTAAGTACATCGGATGACCTGTTATGAGATTATCATATGGATGATTTATCAAATGTCAGTGATTAATCTCATCATAGCAATTGTGCAAATATCCTTAGACTTGAGGTACTCAACGATATCTTAGATACTGATCCTATGCTTTGACATCATTCCTTGTTGCCTTAAGACGAGGTCAATCATAGGGTAGTGATTAGGTATAGCTATTGGTATTTGAAGGTAATTGGGTAGCCAATAAAGGATTCACCAATCTTGATAGAAGGAGATGAAACCCACGACCTCTTGCCAGGTCATTACTCAGGAATCTCTAGGCAGAGTAAATGTATCATAAAGAGAGTCTTCAATTAAAAAAAAAGTGATGAGAAGCCCAAGACGAGAACAAATATCAATTGGACTAGATGTGACGTAGTCAGTCTAGTGGGAGTTGACATATGGCCTATACTCCAAACCAAGTGGGATATAAAATGGTGAAACGACAAAATGCATAGTAATTGCCTATGGAAAGGTTTGTAAGTCGGATAATTGACTATCAAAGAGTTCGTATTTCAATTTACTTACCTTCCAATAAATTGGCGTCATGAAACCAATTATGAATTGCTCAGATTAAAGGATAATTCAAGTGGCCAAAAAATCAGGAACCTAATGGGTCACACGCTTAGGAGATTGAGGGAATGTTTCGGGATAATATTGCAATATGATCATGGTAAGAAATGTTGAAAAGGAATGGGCGAAACAAATGTCGCATAGATGTCCAAGGTGGAGTTACGATCATGACCAGCTAAGTCACGATCGTGACCCACTAATTCCAATAACATATATAAGTGATTTCTCATCACTTAAACAAAAAGAGCAATAGCTAGGGAGTCTAGAAATGTTCTGGACATTTATAGGGAGCTAGAGGGAGAATTTCTTTGTATGTCAAGAAGGGTTACTTGATGTTTATTGCATGTGATATATGTAATGCCTCACTTCCATCTGACGTGTACACAAACACTCTTCAGACGTTCATGCACATGCCCGACAGAAATGACATGCTAACTATATCACCTTTAATATCCCAATATCTCATGGAATCATAAATTAAAAATATAAATACCACAATGAATAAAACCCAAAACTTCCTCATTTCATTTCATAAACCATGATTTACAATGTAGCATTACATTCAACTTCCATGTTTATACAATAACAACCTATTAGAGTTCACAACTTAATCTACAAAACATGTTACATACATGAGAGATTAACAAAAATTTTGTCTAAGTCCTCCAGTCCCAGTTGATCAACCTTTGAGCCATTTCTTCTATCCAAAAGTTGTACTAGATCTCTTCTAAGCTGCCTTAGAAGCTAAGTTGCCACTCTCAAATCCTGAAAAGTCAATGTTGATATTTTGGTAAGTTTTGTGAACTCAGTGAGTTAACCATCTTTGATGGTTCACTCTGAAGTAATTCACACGTTAATACAACACTTAGAAAACGATATTTAAGATGCACAAGAAGGGGGGTTGAATTGTGT
>JAOSBO010000008.1:25730751-25743735 GCA_027563915.1 Erythroxylum rotundifolium
TTATAAAATTTAAAATATACCCTATTAGACTCCAAAAATTCCTAATTCATAAATTCTAATTTATTTTCATACTAGATTATTTAATAAAATAAAATCTTAAAATCGGGACCCAACATAGAATCTATGATTTTTAAGTCCAGAAGTTACTGAACTTAGCAGCGATTGGACTTCTGAACTTATCATAGGTCTGATATAAAACTTCATCAATCTCGACCCCTGAAACACAAGAAGGCCTCTCTTGTGAAACAAAATATAGTTGATGAATTAATGAATTAATTTTAATTATGCTACAATAACATGTGCATTTTACAGTAACATAACTCTCACTTCTCTTTCATATGAATACTGGAAGATAAGAAGGAGCTAGTTTTGTCATTGTGAATGATGCAATAAGAGATTAAAAAAAATACTTGGTGGTAAAAAAATAATATAAGAAGAAGGTGGTTTTGTCATTGCAATAAGAGCTAAATGATGTAATAAGAGACAAAAAAAAGAATATCTTTTTCAAGACCAAAGCATAACGAAAATCCATCTTATTTCGCTGACTCTTTCTCTTGAAGCAGATGATTAGCATGACCAACCAAGCCTGCCCACTCATTAGCAACACAAGAAGGGCCTCTCTCATTAAACAAAAGTGTCGATGAATTAATGAATTAATTTTAGTTATGCTATAGTAACATGTGTATATTACTATAGCATAACTTCCACTTCTTTTCTTCATATTCACGCTAGAGAAGGTGATGGGCATGTTTATGTTTCAATGCAAATAACAACAATATTTGTCAAGCAATGGGTTAGAAAACACACATAGCTGATATGAAAACAAACCAAGAAATCATATACAAGAAGATGCAGACATTAAGAAGACGGCAGAAGACGTAAAAATGATAGATTTTTCGTTGATTTCTATGTGCAGAGACCTTTTAATGCAAGCAATAGAAATAAGAAAATAGAAATAAGGAGAAATAGTAGGAGGCTGTAGAACTACAATTGCTACAGCACGAAAGCTTATTTTCGCAACATATAAAAACCTGTTTTAAAAATACATGAAACGACTTTTTATGTTTTCCAAAAAATGTTGCTGTTTTTTTATTTTTAACAACAAAAAATGAAAACCACTTTCCAACAATTTTTTGGGGACTATTTCATTTTTACAAAAATAACAACAAAAAACCAAAAAAAAAGTGGAACCAAACACCTCCTTAATATCTCACCCACAATTATAAGTTACCTCTCAAAGTTTCAGGATCGAAACCAAAATTGGTATGTCAATTAACAAACTCTCAAACCAACCCTAAAAGTACTAAATACGGATGAGAATACTATACTGCTTGCTCTCTCTTTGTTTTTCCTCATTTTTTGGTGTTTTGGTTGCTCTTTCTTACAAAACCTACATATTTTGCTCTTTTATATCCTAAAATAGGTTATTTTGCACTGTACACGATCACATACACGACCATATAAGTGACTGTATCTCTTCTAGCGCTGACTTGCTATAGATGTATATAACTACAAGGAGCTACACAATCATCACACATGGTCGTGTATGTTATAAACACAACCATGTACATGATTGTGTATGTCTTCACCCTCACATCCTTCTTCACATAATTTCAACGGTTGATCCACATAGTCGTCACACACAATCGTGTATGTAATAAATACAGACATATACACGGTCATATATATCTTTACTCTTCATGTCCTTCTTCAGATGGTTAGAGAGACTTATACGGTTGATCCACACAACCATGCAAGTAAAGGACATAGGTGTGTAACACCCTACAAGACTGTGTCTTCTTAAAAGAGCTTCATCCAACTATCATTTGTCTTATCTTCACTCGTTTTTGTCATTCCTACAAACCATAAAAGCATTAACAATCACCAAAAGTCTCAAAATAAGGCTAGACACTAAACAAAATGGAGAAAAATAATAAAATATAAAATAATATGAAATTGGAAGATAGTTTTCCATATACAAAAATGTACGTGTGGTAATAAAATAAAATATTTCATATAAGGGGAAATAAAACAAATTGACTAGGAATATGGTTCCAAACTATGTTATTCTCTGAGTTCTCAATGAAGAACAAGAAACTAGATGCCTCCTTTCTTATTCAACCACAAATTTTCAAATGAAACTAAAACCTTCCCACCTTTCCATCATCATTATTATCCTTATAAACTATTATCATCTCACGACTGCTCAATATCTTAGTTAACGACCTTATCTTTTCAGCCCCCACTACTGCTTTCACCTTTGTTACTTTTAATCTTTATGGTATTATCACTGGTGAGCCTAACCAATGTGTTCAATAGTATCAAAATGGCTAAAGCCATCTTTTTTCTTCCTTATATTTCCTTTAAAGATATATGTGGAGGTCTTAAATTTTTCTGTAGCCTTAAGTCTAAAGGTTTATTCATTCTTTTTTGGGACACTCATGCTCTGGTGAGCAACTCAAGCTTTTAACTTGCCAAGTGCTTATATTATAATGAAACTATCTGTTTGACAGACTTGTCAGTCAGAGATGCTTAAGTTTGTGCTAAGGAAGCCAACTTCGAAGTTATTAAGTGTTGGAGACAAGAAAAGAGGTCAGTCCTTCGACTGGGTTGGAGTTTATGTTTAGTGCAATCTTGTATGGAAGTGGTCTTGCTTATAGGAATTTAAGAAACAACCGTAGAGTTTATTATTGGGGTGATAATAATGCTGAAAAGATAGTTTGGTACTTTAACATTGTCGACATTAGTTGCTAGAGTGTCTCATGTTTATGGATTAACTAAGACCATAAAATCAAACTAATGGTCTCATAAAAGTATTCACACAATCAATATGAGACAATGAATGCTCAAATGATTGAAAAATACTTTAAAATTTGTGTATAGGACACTTAAAAGCCTTTTAATGCTAAAATCAATGAGAAAAATCCTATTTATAGTGTTTTGAGGCCTAAAATAATCATTAGAGCCAAAAATTAGCCATTATAACTGTTATATTCAACATATATGCTAGTTAACCAATATGCATTAAAAGCTCTAAATTCATTAGTAGTTGGAATATTGGTTGACTGGTACACATATTAGTTGACCAATATGCCACATTAGTCGACCAATACATCAACTAATGTTGTTATAAATTAACGGTACAACAAATTTAACAACTTTAACCTATAGTAGTCGATCGCTAACTTATATAGGTTGACCAATCACCCTAATAATATAATTTTAGCAACTTCAAATGCCCAAAATCAATTTGTTTAATCCAAATATGATTTAAAAACTTCCCCAAATGTTCCCTAAAGATTATTTTAAATATTAAGCGGCCTTTATATTAAAAAAACTTCATACCTATTAATGAATGTAAAGACCTATGCTATGAAACAAAATGTAATGTTTATGAATGGTGAACCATTTAGACTATCAAAGACAATCAAGATGAGCTTATGATAAGTAATACATGAAATAACCTTGGTGTTTCTTGATCTTCTTTTTGACTTGGTCTTGACATTGAAGATTGGAACATCGTCTTTTCTATTATAATCCTTTTATATGTTAAGATTTTGTTCTTATATTCTTTTTTATGAACAACATAATACTTATACTTTGATATCATCAAAACCTCGATTGAAACCTCTACTGGTTTAATAATCTCCCATTTTTTATGATGACAAAATATTTGGGGTATTAGAAAGTAATATGATGAATTAATCATAACTTATATCAAGATAATAATTAGCTCTTCCTTTATTCGTGCATAAAATATAAATCATACTATAACCATAATTCAATATTGAGAGCAAGATTTAACAAAAAGATACATTATTAAAGAAATATAAATATGTCCATCATGTAGAATAAAAAGATCACATGTACTCTCCCTGAATTATGATATTTCCCTCTAATGTCACAAATTTTGTTCCTACCCTTTTTAGAAACATAAAAAAAATCAACTAGTTAAAGGGGGAAATGAGACCCAATTAAATTGAACAACTCATCAAAGCGATGCATCGTATTGTCTTGAAAAGATAATGTGATAAGATAATATAGCTTCAAGATGAGCATTAAGTGTGAAGCGATGACATGGTAGAGGTGGCGGCCTCATCATCTGCAGGTAGCTCCATTGTATGGCTCAAAAGGTGCTTACTGTGACCATCGTATAGTTAAGCCACATAGAATAGGGATGAGTGCTGATGTTGGAGATATTGTCACTGATGTGATTTAGTCACGTGCTCATCAACCAATTGATGTCCTATCCAGTTGAGAGTAGCATAAGCAAAGAAGAAATTAATGTCAATCTCATCGCCAACAGAAGGAATATAGGAGTGCTAAAAGATGGGACTAAGGATGAGCGCATATGGAATGTTTTGTTTCTTCTTTTTTGTTTAATGGAAATGGATCATATTAATTAAAAGAAAGAAACATAGGTGAATACACTCTCCTATCGTACGAGTAGAGAGAAACCAATGGTTATCAGGGCCTAGAAAAGTAAAATGACCACTAGTAAACACAAAATTATATTTGATGAAAAGATGGTGGAAACATGGAATTGCATGAGCTTCTTTCCCACTATTTTTTTTTCATTCTCTCTCTCTCTATTTTATTTGAAGTTATGCTTAACAAATCTTACTTTCTAAGCTACATGGTGTTTAACAAAACATTGTTTTGCATGTTTTATAGGAGAAAATACATACTAACACCTCTAATTTCACTAATGCGAAAAAAATCAAAAAAATTATGTCTAATTAAGAGAAGTAAATAAATTGCTCTCTTTCTATAAGTTTTTCTATTAAAAATAGATAAACTGTATCTTTAATCCTATCATTTATACTAAAATATAAGTTAGACCCTAATATTTTAAGGCCTTTAAAAGGCAAAAAAATGTATTTTTAACCTTAATACTTTAGTCAAAATATAGGTTAATCCTTAAATGGATAGAAATATATAGGTATTTCTTCATTTGTTATATGTCACATCAATCTAGGCGTGAAATATATTTACTATTTTTATTAGTCAAGTTTTTATATGTTTTAGTGAGACACATTTTAACTAAACTTAAATTAAACTTAAAACTAATTTTTTGGTTCTAATTGTATATAATAAACAAAATTAAAAATATTAAACCTAATTTAACTTGAATAATCTAGCTTAACCCACCCTACATTAACAACACCCAGTACGAATCCTGCTAATATGCAGGGTCTAGAGAGGTCCAATAGTACGCAGCCTTACTCTTAACTAATAGAGAGGTGTTGAGGCAAGTATTAATCTATTTAAAATGATCAATATAATGCAAATGTGCAAGTCATAGGTGTAGTATATAAGGTGTCGATGCCTTGAGGAGTTGTCAAATTAATCTAATTCTAAGTTATCTAAGGCCTAAAGAATTATTTAAGTGAAAATAAAAAAAGAACAGAAAAATAAATA
Source organism: Erythroxylum rotundifolium (assembly GCA_027563915.1). NCBI lineage: Eukaryota > Viridiplantae > Streptophyta > Magnoliopsida > Malpighiales > Erythroxylaceae > Erythroxylum > Erythroxylum rotundifolium. The sequence goes on from JAOSBO010000008.1 coordinate 25,736,173, forward strand.
CGTGAAGATGAGTGACAAAAACTTAATTTGTAAAATTAACACAAATGAAATCGAATATTGAGCACCACCAAATTCACAATCAGAATTCACCCAAGAAAAATTACCAAATTGCGAGAGAGGGATTTATCCTATCATCAATGCTAACCTAATCACTTTTATGTAAATGTGGTATCAGTTCTAGACTATCGAAGGGTGGATTACTCTCTCTCAAGTTATAATCACTAAGCCTTAATTGATAAATCCTAATTAAGTCGTCTTACTGAACATGTAATCTCTATATTAACAATCAGCTCATAACCTAATCAAAATTTAAGCATTCTATTAAACAACTAGGGCCTCAAACGAGATCTCTCTCCATATAATTACTGATTAGATTATATGTGTGATCTATTAGGTCAATTAACTCTTGTTAACTAACCCAATCATTTTGCATTCAGTTCAGTCTCTTGATTTATTACCGAAGCATGAAGTTACAATAAACAATCACAACACCTAAATGAATTAACTCAAAAATAACTAGATTAACATTGAATCAAATTTAAATCCCCAAAGAAAAGTTAGAACATCATCATATCCATCTTACACATTTAAAGAAAAGACATAACAAGATCAAAGAAAATGTCACTTAGATAGGATAGGGATGGCCTAAGAATATAGCAATAGCTAAAGCCTACTCCTCTCTTCTTTTCTCTCTATTCATCTTCTTTCTTCTTAGAGTTTCCCCAAAGTGGCAGAAATTGGAGTTCCCTCTAGGATTCTTTCTCTTTCTTTATATATTCCCAAATGTTTCTCTGTAAGTCTCGTTCGAGAGGTTATTCGGGTTGTTTTTCGTGCAGACTATGATCGTGGTAAACCCTCCATGCCTCTATTACAATTATACCCCTAGGCCTTACTCTGAGCTTCCTTCGAATTCTCTCTGCTCTTCGACATTTGCTCCGAAACACTATCAAACACATCAAGGTACCTTAAATACACAAAATTTAAGCTCAATAGCATGCTTTAACCCATAAAATACTCAAAATACAAATGTCTAACTAAATAACACAATCTTAATGTAAACATGGACTAATCATTCAATTTAACAACTAAACACAAACTAAACTATCCACTAAAACATTATGCAACCGACCACCATCAAGAGACTGTTTCCAAATGACCCACCTAAAAAGAAAGAAAGTGAGAAAGAGAGAGAGAGAGAGAATTAACTTAATTTTAATCAACAAAACCCTAATTTCTAAAATTTTCAAACTCCTCGTCCTCTTCCTACTGCTAATATAATTAGCTCTCTCTATGATGGTTTAGACCACATATTGAAGTGCTTAGAGTAGCAACTTGATCTATAGAGGTAGATTAGTTATATCGTAGATGATCCATTGATTAAAGTTTAAATTGTTTTAAAATATTAAAATTATTTTTAAATCCTTTGAAACATTATGATTTGATTTATATTTTAGTGCAAATGTAATAGTTAAAATACACCTTTCTCTATTAAAAACACTAACAAAGGGATCATAAGGCATCATATATTGATGTAGATATTCCCGTTACTGGAAGACTAATTATGAATTAATAAATCATAAGAGTGATATGTGTTTAAACTAATTGTTGATTTATCATATTTATTGACCATGATTTAAATAAAAAATTATAATAATATAATATCAATTAATTAATTAAAATAAATGAATGATATACTAATTTATTGCAATTTATTAATAATGAATAATAAAATTTATTAGTTTATAAATAAATTAATTTGAATATCAATAAGGAAAATTGTAAAAATTCTTATTATTATCATGATATTTACATAATTTTATTATATCAAAAAGTATGTAATACCTAATAAATTTGATAACCAATACTTTATTTCCAATTCATAATTGTCTGACTGGTACTTGGATAACTAAAAAGCATAAAATTATAATAAAATAAATTTAATACGTAATGTTAATTTATTTTATATTAAATTTATCATATTATATTCATAATAAAAAATATATTTATTAGTTCAACATGAAAATAAATTAATTCTTTCACTAAATATTTATTTATTATATAATAATATTGATGAACAAGATGATCAATTCTCGTTTTGATTTAAATTTAAATTTTTATAAATGATTAATAATTATTAATTTTTCATAATTGTAAAATAATAAGTACTCTATTGACTATTAACATACTAAATTTATTAAAAAATAAATTATTATTACATATTAAATGTTATTATTTAGTAGTATAGATAACAATATAATAATTGTCTTGGTCTTAAGCTTCTACTGTGGAAAGTTGGGTTTAAGTGAATAAGGTTGAAGAGAAATAAGACTTAACTCGAAAAACATAGCTGCCGACTACTGTTATCTCCTTAACTTGGTCATGGACAACAATCTTACCAGTGATGGCCACCCACCAGTGCCTCTAGATCGTCCTTCTTTTCTTCAAGTCCTCACATCCTCTCTAGGTGTAGCGCCCACAATAACTACTATTTTACCTCAGCCGACAATCACTGTACCTCGGTGAACCTTCAATAATATTTCCAAAAGTAGTTATTGATAAGATGTCCCTCCAATTTTGTTTTACACTTGTTGGAAAATTTTCCTAGGGAAGACTCGAATTGGATTTAATTAGGAAATTCTTTGTGTCTTAAGATATAAAAATCATAGTTGGTTTACTCTACTCTCGCCGTATTATGTAGATACATATCGAATATGATTTTCATAGAGTGTATTCATGTGCAATTTGGTATATTGATGGCAAACCCATGCGAGTTTTTAAATGGACTCCTATTTTTCATGTTGATCGTGAATCCTTGGTGATTCCAATTTGGGTTATTTTTCCTAAATTTCCAATTCAATTTATGAACAAAGAGGCCTTGTTTAATGTTGTTGGCCAGCCTCTTCGATTAGATTTTATGACAAAAAATTTCAAATGACCCAATATTACAAGATTGCAAGTAGAGATCGATTTGATGAAGTCACTCCCTGTGCGTATATAGATGCAAATGGAAGATTTGATAGGTTTCTAACAAAAAAATTGTTCTTGATGAAGTGATACCATCCTATTGTCCATATTGTTGGTGTGCTGGCCACTCTGAAGATATTTGTCATATCAAGCGCTCAGAATTAACAGCATGTTTGGTTCACTGGAATAAGTATTCTATTATTTGCATATTCTTAAAACTTAGTTAAGCCTTTGTTTGGTTAGGAAAAAATACATAGAACAACTAATCCTAGGATTAAATATTTCTTAACTTTCGATAATAAGTAAAGACCATCCCCACCTATCTTTATGTATTCCAAGAATAAGCCATTTGTTCAGGACATTTTTATCCTTCATTCTTGCGTTTCTTCTTCATTTTCACCTACCTCCAGAAACTTCTTCTTTATTTTATCCTTCACTCCCGCGTTCACCACTTCTTCATTTTCACTCTCAGCGATTCTCTTTTATAGAAACTTAACTTTTTATTCAAGTCAACCCAACCTTCTACCATCCGTCCTCTCTTCCGGGTAAGTTATTCTTATTGTTTCGATTGGGTGATGGGTTTTTGTTGATGGGTTTCGATTAGGTAAGGGGTTTTGTTGATGGAGTTATGTTTATGTGTTGTTTCGACCAGGTGAGGGATTAGGTTTTGTTGATCTTTGTAACTTTAATCTTTTCAAATAAAGATAAAAAAGGAAAGAAAAAGCTCTTCTAGTTTTACTAGAAAGGGATGTGTTGCTTTTCACTTAAATGATTTTCTTTTATTTATGCAAATTTTACTTTCATGACAAGCATAATATTAAGCACAATGCTCGGTAGATTCAAAATACAAGTCTAATTGTATACTAGAATTCATTAACAACATTGCTACTAGATTTTGATTTGCTAAATTAGCATAATATTTTCCTTATCATCAAAAAGAGAAACATGGATGGTCATATCATCGAAAAGAGAAATATGGATGGTCATACATATGGTTATGAATCATAAATTTACTTGGCTAATTGGTTAAACATAACTCTCTTTTTGGGTGCATAGTTATTGAGTAGAATATGTTACAAGTATACCAATACTCTCTTTCTAGGTTTTGTTGATGGAGTTATTAGTTGTTAATTAGTCCTATCCAAAGGTTGATAACTTGAATAAAACGTTTTAGATGGTGCCAATGTCATTTTAGCTACTAAAAATGAATGTTCCCAAAGAACACTTTCACGGTGATAAGGATTTATAAAATTTCTTTTGTTTCCCATTTTTTTGTGTTCAATTCATAAAGGAGAAGTACAAGGGATATTTAAATGTTAAATATCATAACATTTTTATGTATCCTTTGACAGATAATCTTTTTGTAAATTGTCAATTTCAGCAACTGATCCTTTTATTATCTTCCAATATCCTATATTGTCATATTTAGTGTTATGTTTTTTAAATAATGGATTGAAACTCAAATGAGATACCCAATTTTCCAACGGATATTAACAAATTTATCCTCTTTTAATGACATGCTTTATTTTTTTGGTTTTCTAACTTGAAATGATGCATTGGCAGTACATATTTGACATCTCATATTTTAATTATCAATTACTTCCTTCCTCTCAATGCTTTTGCAGCTACTTTAAAATCTGTTTCCATCTTTGAAGCCATCCAATCAACTACTAGGTATACCCATTCTTATAGTTTTAAGTTTGTCTAACATGTTGTCTTAAAACTAAAACAACCTTTAAACTGACTAGTGTGATTTTAACTTGTTGCTTTTTTAGAAATCAATGAATTGTAGCATCTGTTTATCCTTGTCATAGTTTGTGCATGAAAGATTTGAATCATGAATCTTACCATTTGAATAGAGCTGTGGACTAATTTTATTTTACCATATTGTTTCTAATAAATTTGATCTTTGATAATTTTGAGAACTATGTCAATGTCAAGAACTTATTTAATTCATTTTGCAAATACACTATTGATAGGAAAGAAGCGTAAGCCTCTAAAATCAAAGGCTCATTGACTTCTTTTCCTTTTCTAATCCATATGGAAAAATGGGATAGTATCCACTAATAATTATGGTCTACTTTTGTAAGGGCCAACTTTAGAAATAAAATTTTGTCATTTTGGAGAATTGATCAAAGCTGAAGGCTATTTAGCTATGGTATTTAGGCTATGCTCCTTTGACCAAAAGAATGTAGGAGACATTTATTCGTAATTTTGGGTTGTTAAAAGTCTTGGTCTTAACTACTGTTATGATACAAACTTTTTAGTAGGACCATTCCAGCAGATTTTGTAAGATTAGAATTATTTCATGGTTGTTCTTTTACATCATACATTAAAACTATTTTGAATTATTTCATGATTTTTCTCTTACATTGTATATTGTTTGAAAAAATTTATGTAAATAAATTAGAAATTTTATTTTTTATAGCATGGCTCATTTTAGTTTGAGTTTACATAGAAATGCCAAAAGACCAAAAAGGATTGTGGTTGTCTTAATTGTATGGTTGCCGTTGTGTAATGTTGATAGTTCGTTATTGAGTTTGTTGGCATCGGAGACTTCTTTATATAGTTATAGGCCAAGGGGTAGAAGTTATTTTCTAATTTTCTATGCAACTAGAGATTATGTGAGGCCAAATATGCATGACAATAATGAGTCATGTATTTCAATGGTTAGGATAAAAAGGTAAGCTTTTTTTGGTTAGGATAAATAGGAAAGCTTTTTTTAAACTATATGAAATGTTAGAAAGTATAAGAGGATTAAAGTCAACAAAAAACATGCTTATTGATTAATAAGTCACAATTTTCTTACATATTATTGATCATCATGTTAAAAATCGAGTTATTAGGAAAAATTTAGAAGGTCAGGTGAGACAATTAGTCAGTGTTTTCATAATGTTTTAGTTGTAGTGATGCACTTGGAAGATCCTTTGTTAGAAAACCTGAGCCCATACTAACAAACTCTTTAGACCATTGGTGGATATGGTTTAAGGTAGAAAATCACCCTATTACTTTTATAAAAAAATATAGTGAATGTGATTAAGGTTCCTCATGATTTTTTATTTCATTTGAATTATAGAATTGTTTAGGAGCTCTAGATGGGACATATATGAGGGTTAATCTACCAATTAAAGATAAGCCTAGATTTTAAACTTGTAAGGCCAACATTGTAACAAATATGTTAGGTGTGTGCACACCTAACATGGAATTTGTTTATGTTCTTCCTAGTTGGGAACTAGCTGATGATCGAGTTCTTCGTGATGTAATCACTAGGAGACATGGACTAAATGTGCCTTATGGTAAGCTTTCCTATATGATATAGGAAGGTTGTTTGAAATTTTGTGTATGAGATAATGTAAATTGAATAACTTATTTAGTGTTTTTTTATATAGGTAGCTATTACCTAGTCGACACAGGTTATACAAATTGTGAGAGCTTCCTTGCACTTTTAGGGGTCAAAGGTACCATTTGAATGAATGGCATCAAGGTTACTAGAGGAATTTTTTAAAATGAAACCTTCCATTACACATAATGTAATTAAGAGTTATTTTGAGTCACTACAAATTAGGTAGGCTATTCTTAGGAGTCCATCATTTTATCCAATAAAGACAATCGAATTATTATAGCTTGTTGTTTGCTTCATAATTTTATTAGGCAGGAGATGAGTTTTGATCCTATAGAGAGTGTTTTAGGGGATTATTTTCACACCAATCCAATTGTTCAGGAGGAGTGTATAACTACTACTGACCCAACTAATGCTTGGACAAATTGGAGAATTGAATTGGCATGCAAAATGTTCAATGAATGGCGAACGTCTAAGCAAAATGAAAATTGACAATTTTAGGTGTTCTATTATGTTTGAGGGTTAGGAGGTTTTATATTATTGTTTATGTAAGTTGTTGTACTCTTTGTTGTTTATGTTGTACATTATTATTGTAGACTATATTGTTCTCATAAGCTATTGATGCTTAATGTAAAAAAATGAATAATTTTATGAATGTTTTTATTTTTCTTTTATTATGATGATTATTTTTTTTACTTATCAATATTGCTTTAATTTGGTAGATAAATATGTCGAGGAACAGAAAGAAAGTGGAACTATAAAGACGATGTTATGCTAGATTCCTGCATGATTGATTTGAATAATGTGGGAACGTACAATGCTGATATTGGATTTAAAGTTGGTTATCTTAATGAATTAGAAAGAATGGTAGCAACAAAGCTCCCTTATCCAAACTTAAAAGGCAGATCTCACATAAAGTCTAGGACTAAGTGCCTGTTTAGTTGAGCTTTTGGAGAGTAAATAAGCACTTTTTTTCACCGCAAAAGCTTTTTTAAAAGAAAAACAAGTGTTTGGCTTTAAAATGAAAAAGCACTTTTTTAGTAGATATAGCTTTTTTGGCAACTAAAATACAACTTTTTAAGAAGCTCAAATTTGGAGCTTCTTAAAAAAGCACTTTTTCAGATAGATGTTTTAAATCAACTAATGAGCTTATTTTTAGTCCCTTTTACCCTTGTGCTTTACACATAATTCTCACAATACCCACAAACACATCTTCACGTTTATTTTGAGATTTATATAATATTATTTGAATTTTTTAT
>JAOSBO010000008.1:25761120-25779741 GCA_027563915.1 Erythroxylum rotundifolium
AATATATAATTTTGAATCAAATTATTCATAATTTTTATTAATAATTAAATAATATATATTTAAATGATAATAATTCAGATTATGAAAAAAAACAGAAGCAGCAATCAAAAACCACTTTTTATGGTTTTCATAATTTTTGAAAACTGAAAGAAACCAAAACTAAAAACAGAAACTAAAAACTCAAACAAATAGGTTTTTTTACTTAATTTGAAAACAAAAACAAAAAACCAAAAACAAAAGTGGAAACAAACACCCTTAGTAATTGTATCTATTCATAATGAATGAAACAATTAGTATCTTTTTCGTAATTAAAATCCTTATTAAAAATGAATTGACATATTTTTGTTTCTTTTTCTCCTTGTTGGTTAGAAATAGTAAGAATCCTTCTAATAGTACGAGTGATTTTTAGTTTGGTTAGCACAAGTAGTTTTTATTTGGGTAATTTAAGTTAGTCCTTGTTTTAGTGGAATTAGATATTTCACATAAGAGGTAGATGTTTCATTTGTTAAAAAAGAAGAGATGATTTTCTAGTAATCAATTCAAATTTAACAGTATGAGGCTTTCTTCTAGAGTAATTCTTCAATTCCAGGGGTGATTTGTAGAGAGCTGTGGTGTCTAGTTCTTTACAACTAGATTTGATTTCTGTGAGATGCTAGTGTGAAGTTTGTAATCTTTGTATGATTTAATTTTGAGTTTTTCTTTATTGATATTAATAAAAAAATGTTCATATATATTGCTTTTTGCTTTGCTCTTATTTTTAGCCTAAGTTATGTTCCTTTCCCATTGTCCAATTAGTGTAGAAGTTATCCTTTAGTTTTCTTGCATTAGTTTGGTGATAGACTATTGGTTCAACTATGGCTACATGTAGTGGAAGGTCATATAAAGGATTACCCACTAATCATAAACATGATGAATTGATTTTGCAAATTCTGAAGAAGTTGGATGGCCTTGGAGGCCTGTGTTCAAGGTGTTCTAGAACCTAACTAACAAAAGATAGTTGGCTAGGAACCTAAGCTTGATAGTGAAGCTGGGATATGCGAAACAAACAAGTTGAATGGGGTGACAATAATCAACAAGTAGGGCAATTTAATCTGCAAACTAAATGAGGCTGTCATGGAAGTAAGCTCTAGATGTAATGGAAGGGGTCATTATGCATATTAGTTGCTAGGAAAGGTTTGTATGGCAAAGCAAGAAAAGAGAAAGTCTTTGAAGAATGTATTTGTGAGCATGAAGTTTGGGATGAGCTGGGCGGAGACTTCAATTGCATGCTTGATCTATACATCTCTTAGTATAGTAAGGATGACTCTACAAACTATCTGTGAAAGATGCATATGACAATAGTTAATTGTTACGGTTGACTTGTCAAGTTGGGGAGAATGACGAGGACTGAAATTTTTGGTTAGCTATTATTGCTTCTTATTAGAAAAGGAACTAAAATATTTTATATTATTTTTCCCCATTGGTTTAGTATTTAAGCCTATTACAGAATAATTATTATCCTTTTTTAAAATAATTTTTAGAGTTCTTGCTTTAGAATAGTTAAGAATGTGGTAACAAGATGAATGTATTGGGATGAATGTTACAATAATTAAATAAAGGCAAAAGGGACAATTTTGACCGTAAGTTTTACACGGTTTGACAAGTTTAACCCTAACCCTAATATTCTAGAGAGAACATGTGAATCAGAGCTGCTTTGCTCTATTGTCTCTTTATTAGAGTGTGAAGTATATATATACACGAATAGGGTTTACAGAAAAAAGGTAGAAAATCTGTACAGATATAGAAATATAATCCTAGGATACTGTATATCTATAAGATACTGATATCTAATCTAAAAAGATCTAATTATGATCAGATCATGATATTATGAGATATACATATCTTGACCACACTCTCCCTCAAGTTGGATCGTAGATATCTATCATGTCCAACATGCTAATACACTCTTCAAATGCTTGTCGTTGAAGTCCTTTGGTAAACACATCAGCTGTCTGCTTCTTTGCTGGAACATAAGTTAGGCATATTGTCCCATCTTCTATCTTCTCTTTGATGAAATGTCGATCAACCTCAACATGTTTGGTTCTCTCATGATGGACTGGATTGTGTGCCATGCTTAGGGCTGCCTTGTTATCACAATAGTGTTCTATAGGTATCTCAAAACTGATTCCCAATTCTGTCAACACTCTCTTTAACTAGAGACTTTCACACATCCCTTTTGCAACAACTCTTAGTTCAGCTTCAACACTACTCTTGGCTACCTTACTTTGCCAAGTAACCAAATTTCCCCACACAAAAGTACAACATCTAGTGGGTGATCGTCTATCCTCTTCTAAACTTGCCCAATCTAAATCAGTATATATTTCAATTGTTCTTTGATCTCCTTTCTTGAAAAGCAGCCCTTTCCCTAGAGTACCTTTTAGATACCGTAGGATCTTATAGACTGCCTCCAAATGCTTTCTCCTTGGTGCATGCATATAGCGACTAACAACACTTACGACAAAAGCAATATCTGGTCTAGTATGAGACAAATAAATTAGTCTTCCCAATAGTGTTTGACACTCTTCACGATTGACAAGTTTATCATCTTCATCTCCAAATTTTGTATTGTCAATAGGAGTAGTGCTCGGTTTGCACCCTAACATTCTAGTCTCTCTTAAGAGATCAAGAATGGACTTTCTTTGCGAGATGTAAACTCCCTTCTTTGATCTTGCTATTTCCATGCCCAGAAAATACTTCATTTCTCCTGAGTCTTTAACTTCAAATTCTTTCTTTAACGCTATCTTAAGTCTTGTGATTTCCTCTGCATCATCACCAGTTAAGATAATATCATCATCATATACAATCAAAATTATCTTCTTACCTTCTCTAATTCTGGAAAACATTGTATGATCTGACTGTGCTTGTGTTCATCCTTCAGTTTCAAGGACTTTGGCAAATCTCTCGAACCAAGCTCGTGGTGATTGCTTCAGTCCGTATAGAGATTTCTTAGTCTACATACTTTGTTTCCTCCTTCCTCATCAAACCCTGGAGGAAGTTTCATATACACTTCTTCCTTTAGTTGTCCATTGAAGAAGGCGTTTTTGATATCAAGTTGTTGAAGTGGCTAGTCAAGGTTAATAGCTACTGATAACAATAGTCTTATAGTATTTAGTTTGGCCACAGGTGCAAATGTTTCCTTGTAGTCCATCCCATAGGTCTGAGTATAGCCTTTAGCTACTAATCTCTTCTTATACCTTTCAATGTTGCCATCAACCCTATATTTGACTGTAAATATCCACCTACACCCCACGGGTTACTTTCCTTTTGGCAGATCAACTTCTTCCCATGTTTCATTCTTTCCAAGTGCCTTTATTTCTTCGAAAATAGCTTCTCTCCATTCTGGAACTTTAAGAGCTTCTTGAACATTTTTTGGAATATCAATTCTGTCCATATTAGCAATAAAAGTTTTATATTAAGAAGATAGAGCTTCATAAAAGACAAACCTCTCAATCGAATGCATAGTACATGATCTAGATTTCTTCCTTAAGGCAATTGGCCATTCTAAATCTGTGTTGTCTCCTTGATCCTCACTGCTTTGAATTTCTTCAGTAAGGACATGCACTGGTTCAGAAATTGGCATAGCTTCAAGGATAGGAATTGTACTACTTGCTTTCTTCCTCCGAGAGTACACCTTGAGTGTATGATCAGGTATAGCTATTTTTGTATACCATGTTAAGCGACCGTTTCACTACAATAGCTTAAGTTGTTGTGTGAGACCAACTTAAGTTGTTTTATATATTCGCTAACACACCCCCTCAAGTGAAAGCCCTTTGGGCTTGAAACTTGCACAGGCCACTCCACCTTGTGTTGAATTAATTTGATGATAAATAAGTGGGTGGTAGCGTTTGAACTCAAAACCGTTTGGTCATAAAGGCTTTGATACCATGTGAATAAGAGCTAATTTGCCCTATGTCTCTTTATTAGATACTGAAGTATATATATACGCGAATAGGGTTTACAAAAAAAAGATAGAAAATCTATACAGATATAGAAATATAATCCTAGGATACTGTATATCTATAAGGTACTGATATCTAATCTAAAAAGGTCTGATTATGATCAGATCATGATATTATGAGATGTACATATCTTGACCACAAAACACTTATGTCCCTAACATTTAGAAAATGTTAAAATTGGACCCCACTATAATGGAAAAGATGATGGTAATCTAACTTGGTAGTTTTTAATACTATTTTATTTCTTTTGCGGGCCTCTTATGCAACGTCAGCGCTAACATGGCTATGAGGCCCATTTTCTTAAAATAAAAATATAAAATATAATTATTTTTTCTATGGGATGCACCTATTTAATTAACCATACCACACTTCTCTCCTTTCTCTCCTCTCATGTTTCTTTTTTCCCCCCTTTGCTGCAAAACCCTAAGCACCCGACACTTTCACTCCTCTCCTATGGAGTCTTACCTACTATAGTTTCCCCCATTTGATAATCTGATAGCTCGATACTGTGCAGAATCCATTTTGCCCTCTTAGAGGACGTAGCCGCTTTAAAGCAAACTCATCCACCTGCTTCAGCATTGCCAGTTCTTCAGCTAGTGCAACCCTCCTGTAAAGCACAACATCAGCTAATACAATACCCAATAGACTATATGAGCACTTGAGTGCTAAGATTAAATACATACACTTGGCTTTGCTTCTCATACTTAAGGCAAACTTCATTTACATTCACCATAACTTCTAGCTCATGATCAAGCCACCATTGTAAGGACTTCTTATTGGTCTACGCATGAAATTGGAATGAACATAAGTTGTACGATAATGATTTGCACAAATTTATAAGATTATCCAAGACAAGTACCTATCCATTTGTTCCTCCATTGCTCATAGATGGAAGATTGTACACCATCAGTAAAGTTCAGTAAGTACAAAACCTCCTAATATGGCACTCAATAATTAATCATAGATAGAATAGTCAAATGATTTTTATTGTTAAACGTAATGTGCCCTCTATATGATGAGATATGCATTTACCAGGACAGAGCATCCGTAGATGGGAACCTATGGTAAATATATATGCATGAAATCTACATGACTTATCACGCATAGAAGATTTACACACTTTTGTAACTCTTGTAGCCTCTTGGTGGCCATTGCGGCTTCCTTTTTCTTTCTTTGAAGAACCTGAAATAAAGAAAAATGTTACGAGCACGATATCTTCAAAAGAGAATAGTGATGTCACCAGAATAAGTAATGCGTTCTTGAAGATTAGACTTGAGTGTATTACCATAGTTTTATTGTTTCATAAAAAAGATTGCATTTCAAAACACCATAACTTAAGTGTATTGTCTGTGTACATGTTTGCCCACTAGAGACTGGGTCCTCTATGATTTGTACACACTGAAAAAGTATGCAAGTTAGAAAATTAAGCTCACCAGTTTCTGACGTTGGTTTAAAGCTTGCAATTTATGCCTTTCGTATTCATTTCTTCTTCCTTCTTTTCGTAATTGCAATATGAATGTATAAAGGATGAAAGAAGAAAATGAAATTGATATTTATAACAAGGCGAAGATATAAGTGCCAAACATTATGCTTAAAGGTTATGAGATGCAAAATCCTCAGAAGCTTATTGTGACACTTGCGAAAAAAGCTTCTACACCTTAAATAGATGAGATCAAGATGAAATCAACTAAAATGGAAAAGGAAAAGCACCTGTAACAATTTCTTTCCTCAAGAAGCTTTCCACTAGCAAAATTGCTCTGCATCTTGTTTCATTCTACGTAGCAAGTGAACTTACCCAACGGGAGGGGAAAAAAGGAAAAAGGAGGAACTTAAGCAATAATTACATACATGAAAACAACAATTAAGTTGGAGCAATAATGCCAAATATTTCACCTTTTGGGGTTTTATAGACTAAATTTCATCTTGCAACTGCTTGGTTGCTTCATCACTTTTTTGTTTTTTCTTCAAGAGTTGTATCTGGTTCCCTTGTTTCTTCTTAAGCTCCAGAATCTGAAAAGCATGAAAAATGATAACAATGAAAGTGCTACCCCGAGCAAAAGAGAAGCAATATGTAGGTGTTTATTCACTTGTGCTTTTAGCGATTTTAATTTCTGGGAATTATTATCTTGCATCGTTTGTGCCTGTCTTTAAAAACTAGATCAAAGGTTCTCAATTTCAGCTAATAGTCGATCCCTTTCTTGATGTAGCAACAATGTAGTTGAATGAATAAACTTCCTATTCTCAGTGAACCTGAGCAACACTTTTTTCATCCTCTAATTCTACAATTTTCTTGCTAAAGTGTTGCCCGAGTGCTTTAGTATCAATACATCCAAAAAGTTTCATCTCTAACTACTCAGACAAACATAAAAAGCACACATTGTTAACCATTAGAATCAATATTGCTAGTTATCCCTTATAAACAATATGGAAGCAAATTAGTGAAGACATGCTCTCATGGACAATAATGATTAACGATAGTTATGTGTCTATTAAAAGCTCCGTAGTTTCTCAGATAACATTCATTCTCCTATTCTATACTCCTACATGTTTTTGTATTCATTCTCCTATTCTATACTCCTACATGTTTTTGTAATAAGCAGTTAAGCTAGCAACAATGTAGAGCAAATTGTAGAGAAAACTTTTGAGCTTCCATTGTCCATATATTACATTACCAAGGTTTCCACAAAACTTTGGGAACTTAATTTATAAGTTTTTAGTTGCATATTCTTTGTTCCATTCTGGACTTGGCCATATAATAATCATTATGCTTTATGGTTGAGAAATATTGGCTAAATGTGTTTGTTCATGGAATATATTTTTCCTTTCATCACAATTAAACAAAAATTTTAATTCTAACCTCTTTCTCCCTTGACCGTCTATTCAACTCATGCAACTCTTTATCCACTGTGTTCTGTAGAAGTGTATGCTAACATTCTCTTGCTACTTCATCAATTTCTCTGGGATTTGCTGTTAAAATTGGTATTACTAGTGTGCTATAATTGGCCAGATTACTTCAAATAGAATTGTTAAAACCTTAAGCATAGCTGGTTTTGCTTTAAAGGTTTGAGAGCCACGGAGGACGAGATAGTGATTTGTAAAAAGCTAGTAAATTAAAACCAGGAATTGAAATGAACAATGAAATTATTTTTAGTTTGGAGTTTTACCTGCTGTGGTTTTGGCCTATTTGATAATCTCATGACTCGAAATTGTGGAGGCTCCTTTAGTTTTAGAATACATACACACAATGGAAATGGTCCATCCTTATCATAAATTTACATCGTCCACTTACAAGACCCGTAAATTGATGTCTTGACTATATATATATTTAATGGTGGCAGCTTAGAAGTATTAATTATTTGTTTATTAACCAACCTGATAAGATTCCATATCTCAAATAAAGGGCAAAACTAAGGTTTCTTTAGCATGAATCATGAAAGTTGATAATTTCATCATGTCAATGTTCATGGTTCATGCAAAAGAAACCTTTAAAAGCGTCACCCAAGACATCAGGAAAAGAACAGAAACCATAAGTGTGGAGTAGGAAAAGTGCAGGGATGGGGAAGGAACGGGCTTGGAAGAGCTAGATTAGCTAATACAGGTATGGAGAAGCTAAGAAAAAGAAAAGATGGTGAGTTTAGGGTTCTGCATGGAGGAGAGAGTAGAGAAGACAGAGAAGAGAGGAGTGAAAGTCAGAGGGGTTTAGGGTTTTGCTGTAGAAAAAATAATATTTTTTAAAAAAAGTGGATCCGACCTTGTTACATCAGTAATGACGTGGCACTGTGGGTCACTTTGGGGCCACAAAAAATTAAAAATTATTAAAAAGTGCCAGGTCAACGTTGACCTGGAACTTAACAGACGAGTGTTAATAATTTGTTATAGTGGGGTCCAAATTTTAACGTTTCTAAATATTGGGGTCATAAGTGTTCTCTCTGGATTCTTAGAGTTGAACTCGTTGATTGGTGTAAAACTTAAGGTCAAAATTGACCCCTTTGTTGTTAGATAAAAGAAGAGAGCACTTTTGGTTACGAATTTCATAGTTAAAAGAGTGAGGCTTTCCTAACTAAGGATGAGTGATATCAAGAAGCTACATGTGATTCTTAGTTCTTTATGAACCATGGACGTGATTTCTAGGAGTTGCTATTATGAAGCTTATAACCTTTAGATAATATGAATTTGGATTTGTTGTCTTCATTAATATTAATAAAGAAGGTTTAGATGTACAATGTTTTGCTTGGCTCTCATTTTTAGCTTATGATTGTGCTCCTTTTTAAACTTCAAATTAGTTTGGAAGTTTTCCTCCAATCAGCATGCTTCAAACACTTGAGATGGGACTTCCCTGTGTTAATGTTTGTTGGGCCATGGACAACATTATTGATGTTCTCTCTTTTTTTGTTTTGTACATTCTGTTTATTTAATTGATTTGACTTGAAAATGGACATGTTAAATAATACCTTAGTTGTTTTGATTATAATATGCTAGCACTTCTATCATAGAATGAAAATTTTGATGGAAAAGGTTAACAATTAAGCTTTGGCTTTTGAGCTCTTCTTTAGGGGATCCATAAAATTGTTTTTGTCTTTGTAGGCTTCTAATCATATCTTTGATCTCTTGTGTAATATCAATGAAACAATACTCACCTTTGTGATTATTGCAAATTACATTCTGTTATGCTAAGCCTGTACAATGGAGAATGAAATGGAGAATGAGAATAATGACTAACACCTGCCGTTGTTATGAAAGGGAACACAGGCCAGCTAAGTAACTGTGGACTATGTGATATTGAATTTATCATGTAGTTTCATAGAAGAAAGCTAGTTCTTAAGGAACATTTGGAGAGTTTATTTGTGGAGGTAAGCAAAGAGGATGGAAAGTCATTAGGAACTTATATTGTTTCTAAGTCGCAAGGAATAGAACATTGGCATCTCTTGGCATATGGCAGTGTCAATTGAACAAGAATTGTAGCTTAAAAGTTCAAATATGAAAGGAAAGAGAGATGATTTTAATCTTTACCATTATATTTGGTCTTGTATGAGACATAGAAAAGGTCTACAGTTTGCCCTATAATCATTAAACTCTAAAGCTAAACTTGTTGGGTGGAGTCTAAGAATGGATATGTAAATTCTAACACACTACCCTGTACAAAAGTGTAATTAGGTTCAAAGTGCTGAGAAAATTTACGGTAACTGTAAAATTTGAAATTTAGTCTTAAGATTGTGTATTATATATATATATATATACACATATATTATATTTTTATATTTTATTTATTATTTTTTGTTTTTTAAGCCATTATATATATTTATCATTTTTAATCAATATTTTTCACTAATATGATTTCTTTATTCTTTATTATTTATATTTACTATATATATTTTATTTTTATTTTTATTTATTATTTTTCCCTCATTCATGTGGATCAGTTTAGAAACACTCTCTGCTAGTTAGGGGTAAGCCTACGTACTACTAGACCTTCCCAGACTTTGCACCTCAATGGGATTTACACTGGGTGGTGGTGTTGTTCTTGTTTTAAGATCATGTGTCTTTGTTTATACATTAGCACTCATGGTTGTAAAGGTTTTTAAAACCATGCTAAGAAACCATTCAACTCAAACTATAGAAATGAATCCTTTATTGATTGTTAGCAATTATATTTGTCTTTCATAGAGGATAAGAAGTGTGCAATAGCTTTGAGTGAGGGATGTCCACTAGCATATTTTTGAAAGGGTTGAATTTTCTTTTCTATTGCTAGAAATACTATGTCGCTTAATAGTTTCTCATGTTGTTCTTGATTTATTGTTAAACTTAAAATGCAATTGCTTCTGTGTCATATAGGTTTTGCTCATGCTGCAGTGTGTTATATGGAGTTTTAGTCTTTTTTCCTCTCCATATTTTATTTAAGATTCATCATCTATAGGTTAACAAGAAAAATAAACTTAATCGATATTGTTTCTACCGATTGGCTAACACTGAAAACCATAATTAGATAAATTTTCAATTCTTTGGGTAGAATTTTAGAATTTTTATGTTTCATAACTATTATTACTATTATGGTTGATATGCTTTTGTGTTAATCATGGAGAGCTTTAAGTGAAGAGGAATTGTTTGATTGTATTACTTAAAGAGCATTGTCAATCAAAGCACTTTATTACTCATTTCATCTAGTTTGTTTCTAAGTATTGTTGTTGTTTAGACAAATTGAAGCTTATATTTAAGTACTTTTTGTAATTTTGTCAATAAAGTTCAAAGAGTTATTGTGAATTAAAAAGAATGACCACAAGATTGTCATATTGTAGAATTTATGATGATCTGAAATGTGAACTGTAGGAATGTTACAAAAGAAATCAAACTGAATCCAAGAATGCAAGAAGAGGTAGATGTCACATAGTGAATGATAAAAAGATTGGAAAAGAAAACTTTAAAAAGATTGGAAAAGAAAACTTACACGATGGAAGTGCATTAAATTTCATTAAACATTTTTTTAAGGAAATAGAATAATTTTGAAGTACAACTTTGGCAATGCAACGGAGAATCAAACGGACATTATATCCTAGATGGTGCATTGGTTGTCTTTCTGTCACTAAGTCTTTTGTTTCCTTTGACTTGCATGAATTATTAATTCCTCTTCATTTGGGACATTTTTACTCTTGTGGCAATGTCTTTAGTCAGTAGTAAATTTGGATTTCCGCTATTAATAGTTGTCATGCAAATGCCAAAAAGATGCGACAACTTGAGTTGCAATTCCTGCAACTTCTGCATTCTATGATATGCAGTCTTTCTTCTTCCATTATTTTCCTGAACTATTCACAAATATAATTTTTGCATAGAAAATGGTTTGCTCTTTTCCTTTGCATACTTGTGTTAAAAGCAGTGGTTTATGTTAGGTTGTGGTCTTATTCAGTATACATGATTGTTAATGTGTCCTCCTTTGTTAGATTTGAACTTGTTTTTGTGGTAATTGAAATAATCCTAATCCCGGTTCATATTTGTTACGTCTTTGACATTATTTGTAACTTTCAATTTTTTATAGGAATGATTTGCTACTTTATCTTACTAGTGGAAATGATTTACAAGTTCTGGGCTCATTAAGTCTGCTGGCTACGCTCTTGCAAACGAAAGGTTTTTCAACTGGAGTTAATGTCTCTTTTTATTTTTTTGTGCTTTTGCTATTTATTGCTACATTTAATAAATGTATTCATTTGTAGAACTGGATGAGACAATGTTAGATGCTCTTGGTATTCTCCCTCAGCGCAAGCAACACAAGAAGCTACTTTTGGTAAGTTCTTGTTGATCATGTTCTCTTAAGAATATTTAACGGGTTTTCTACCCAAAAGTAATATCTCAAGGTTTATATTTGTGGTGTTGTGGCTCAATATCATTTATTTCCTAAAAATATATTGGTGACATGATTGACTGTTTGCTAACTCTTGCTCTTGTAAGATGCTTTTTCTTTTGGAAGAATACTAATTATAGGACGTTGAAGGTAGACTGAATCGATGTAGACTGAATCAATAAGAGTTTTATTCGTATTGTGTCCACAAACAAGAGTGTGGATTATCTATAAAATCAAGAAACATCCTCGAATTCCTAACAGGTGTGATTAAGTAGAAAGATCAAACTCAAAGAATTTTTAAGTTGCTTAAATGGTAGAAGCATAGGCAAGTGCAAGGTGAAATTATGACAATACCAACTTTAAACTCACTTTTCAAATACTCTTGATTTCTATGTTAAAATCTCAAGAAATTAGATAGGTTGTGCTAAGAACAATATCCTAGTGGGTAAGTGTCTTTCGAGTATCACATAAAATGCAAGAAATTCTTGGAAGATTAAATACCATGTTTATATTCCAACAGAAAAAGTCTTCCATAATGGATTTATTAGAAGCTAACATAATTTCTTAAGAAATCTTTACATGATCTGAAATCCTAGATCTACTGCTTTGATTCCTTGTTGCTCTCATATGAAATGCATTTGAGTATTACCTTTTATCCTTGTTGCTATTTTACTTCAAAAATCTTTTAAAAGGTTTCTAATTGCTAATATTTTGCCTACAAGAAAAAGTAGCAATTGGCCTGAGGGGAGCTTTGTGTTATTGGGAACTCGTTGTATTTACGGAAAACAATATACAAAGGGCCATACTGCTATTATTGTATAAACTAAACACTAGCTACTGGTTCAATTTTAGGTTTAAGATCCAATTGTGCCTCACACTTGTTTTGTGCTCTATGAGGATGTTGTATTCTTAATGAATGTTTAATAACTTTGTTATTAATCCATATTTAAATGGCCTAGAATTGAAGGGCTTCACTCCATCCCTTAGATTAAAAATTCCTTAAAATTTTATTCAGATGTTCAGACTTGGTCCTAAAATATGTATTGCGAACAATCTCAAAACTTTAAATATAAAGCCAACAACATTCTGTTTTAGTACTGATAGGATACTACATTATGTAAAAGAACCACACGATTCAATCAACTCTTGTAGTATTACAAAAAAGGGAAGTTTTAATAAAATGGTAGTAGCCTTTCGAGAGGACTTAATGAAAGGGTAAGATAACAAAATACCATATGTTTACTCTAGGATCAACCAATTTTCCCCTCATTCATGGGCCTTCTTTTCCTAGTGTTATAGAATATAACAGTTACGTAATTATACAGATTATATAGTTAATGTAAATATCATAGTTATAGGGATTTAGCATGATTATAAGGATTATTTTCCTTATAGTTAATGTCAATATCATAGTTATAGGGATTTAGCATGATTATAGGGATTATTTTCCTAGTTTAAACCTATGTATTCATGTATAAATACCTATAGTTATTCTAATGCACAGAAAACTTCTTCTCATTCTTCTCATGGTATCAGAGCCTAGTTGTGTTTCTATCTCTTCCTTAGTTTTCTGTCTTTCGTTTTTTGCCCTATCGTAAGGCAATATACTGATTGTGTGGGTGGTACATTTTTTGGAGAAATTTTTTCTCACCTCCTCCTTCATAAGACACTACCAGTGCCGATCGACCTTCCCCTAAAATCCGATCGTTGGATCCTGAGCGTGTCACCCGCATGCGCTGCCCAGTCTCAGACGCCGTTTCCACATGTGAGGGCGTGAGCTGCCATCTTTCGCACCGGTTTCTTTCTTCGGCGTCACCTCGTCTGTTATTATCTGGATATCCTATCAGTTTTGGAGTATTGTTGGTCTGTGTTGGTGTAGAAGACAGCCGTAGCTCCCTTTTGTTTTTTGAGTGCTTTTGATTTCATAGCTTCCTTCTGTGGTGTTGGTTTGGTGAGGCTGCTAGGATATTTCTGTGGTGTTGCTGAATATTTCAGATTTACGTATTGATATTTACGTAGTGGGGAAGCATCTTATATTAAATAGTCTGAGGTATACTCTTTTTTTGTTGTTTTGTTTCTGTCGTTTCTTTCATCCTTTATCTGCTTAATATTGTCAATTGGAAAATGGCTGCAAGTAGTGGTATGGGTGGAGCTAAGAAGACTATTATTGAAATTACGGTGGTTTCATCCAAAATTACTGATAGGAAATTGATTGGAAGGAAAAATCATGCACAGTGGAAAAGGACTATTCGCAGATTTGTAACTAGTTTAGATTTAGAAGATCATTTAACTAGTAATCTGCCTCCTAAGATTGATGTTGTTGCTCAGAAGAAATGGTTAATGGAGGATTATATATTGTTTAATCAAATCCAAAATACTTTAGACCCAACTATTGATGATGTTATGAATCATTGTCATAGTGTCAAAGAACTATGGGAATATTTGGAATTTTTGTATGCTTGCAAACAAGATCTGTCGCATGTTCACAAATTATTGTTAAACATTTATCGAGCGGAACAAAGAGGTCGCTCCCTAGTACTTTCTGAAGTAATACAAGCCTTTGAAGAAAAGTGAGCCATGTTTCCAATTATTGCTGACATAAAGCAAATGCAAGGACAAAAAGAGCAGATTGTGGTACAGTGTTTCTTAGCAGGGTTGAGTTCTGAATATGACGTGGCACACACATAATTGTTAACTAGTGAGACGCTTCCTTTACAGAAGTATAAGCCCGTTTGCTTTGAGTTTGTAAAGACGGAGATGTGAGTTCTGATATGGTGACCAATGACTCAGCGACATTAATGGGCAATGTTTCAAATAATAATCGTGGTGGCAATGGTGGGACAATAGTGGTTCCGTTGCAGGGCATAGTGACACCCCTCGCACCTGTAATTATTGTGGGGTCGAAGGACATATTAAGAAGAATTGTTGGAAATTACATGATAAGCCTCCCAAATACTTGGGTAATAATAATAAAAGAAAATTTGCAAATGTGGCTACTCAGGATGGCATTCTACCCCTTCCTCAATCATCCTTGCCTTCTATCATGATTTCAACGGATGAGTATGCCCGTTTAACCAATGCCTATCAACAAACTTCGACCACTCATGATTCGCAACATCCATCTCTTGCGACAGCGGCTTTGGCTAATATAGGTAACCCTGCTGCCTGTCTCTCCACTTCATCTCGTAGTTGGGTTATTGATCCAGGGGCTACTGATCATGAGACTGGCAACACAGGTATTCTTTCTTATTTCAAATCTACTATTGATTTACCTTGTGTTACTTTAGCTAATGGATCTACCGCTTCTATAATTGAGCGTGGGATAGCAAATTCTCTCCCACTATCCTCTGTTTTATGTTTATCACAATTCCTTTTTAACCTATTATCTGTCAACCAACGTATCGAAAGTCTAAACTATTGTGTTGTTTTTTATCCCAATTATTGTCTTTTTCAGGGTCGTGGGACGAAGCAGATTATTGGTAAGGGGTGTCTGGTGAATGGCTTGTATGTTCTTGATTCAACTTCTAAGATAGTACCTCGATCGATTGCTTGCACAAGTTCGTCTTCCCTTTTGCAACTTCATTGTCGTTTTGGTCATCTGTCTATCACAGTTTTACGAAAGTTATGTCCTCGTCTGAAACAAGAATCTGTCTTGGAGTGTGAAGTTGTCAATTTGCTAAACATCATAAGGTTTCTTGTTCTCCAAGACTAAATAAACGAGTTAAGTCTTCCTTTTACTTGGTGCATACTAATGTATGAGGACCTTGTCCTATTCCATCTAAATCTGGTTTTCGTTATTTTGTGACATTTGTTGACGATTATTCTCGGGTTACTTGGTTTTATCCTATGAAATCTCGATCAAAATTGTTTACTATATTTTGTGCCTTTCCTGCTGAAATTAAGACTCGATTCAACAAATCCATCTGCATTTTGAAAAGTGATAATGCTAAAGAATATGTTTCTCATACTTTTCAATCTTATCTCTCTCAACATGGTATTATTCATTATTCATCATGTATTGTTACGTCTCAACAAAATGGTGCAGAACAAAAGAACTGTCACTTGTTAAAAGTGCTCGGGCGCTAATGTTCCATATGTAGGTCCCAAAGGTTTCCTGGGTCGATGCAGTTTCGACTGCTTGTTTCCTAATCAACCGAATGCCTTCTTCTGTTCTTGATGGTCAAATTCCATATTCCCTTCTCTTACCTTCATATACATTGTTCCCTCTTACTCCTTGAATTTTTGGGTGTACTTGCTTTGTTCAAGATATGCGACCTCAAGTCTCGCAATTGGATCCCAAATCACTCAAGTGTGTGTCTTTCTGGGATATTCTCATGCTCAAAAAGGATATTGTTGTTACTCTCCGTCATTGGGTCGTTACTTGATCTCTGTTGATGTTACCTTTTTTGAGAATACTCCCTTCTTTGGTT
Source organism: Erythroxylum rotundifolium (assembly GCA_027563915.1). Classification (NCBI taxonomy): domain Eukaryota; kingdom Viridiplantae; phylum Streptophyta; class Magnoliopsida; order Malpighiales; family Erythroxylaceae; genus Erythroxylum; species Erythroxylum rotundifolium. Next base: position 25,776,879 of record JAOSBO010000008.1, read on the forward strand.
CTCCTGTGCCTTCTTCGCATTCTAGCGATTTAGGGGACGATTTTCATATTTATACTGTCAATAAACAAGTAGTTTCTCCTTCCTCTCGACCTGTTATTCATCAGGTTAATTCTTAACATGTGCAGTTGTCTATTAAGGCACCTCCCATCGGCCAAGACATGGACCCGACCTATTCTGCTTTGTCTCTAGATTCTTCACCACTACCTGATGCTAGCCTAATCGTGCATGCACCTACCTTGTTTCTTCTTTTGTATCTTATTATGCTTTATCTCCCTCCTCCAAGTCTTTTGTAGCCTCCTTAGACTATTGTTGTCCCAACATCTCTTGTTGAAGCATTGGCTCATGATGGTTGGCAAGTTGTAATGATGGAAGAAATGATGGCCTTAGAGCAGAATCATACTTGGGATCTTGTGTCCCTTCCTTTAGAGAAACGGGCTATTGGTTGTAAGTATGTGTTCACTATTAAAATGAATCCTAATGGTTTTGTTGCTCGATTAAAAGCTTGGTTGGTTGCTAAAGGATATGTTCAGACATATGGGGTGGATTATTTTGAGACTTTTACTTCAGTTGCAAAACTTTCTTTTGTTTGCCTGTTTATATCCTTAGCTGCCACTTACAATTAGGCACTTCACCAACTTGATGTGAAGAATGCTTTCTTACATGGGGACTAATCTGAAGAGGTTACATGGAGCAACCACCTGCATTTGTTGCTCAAGGGGAGTCGGGGAAAGTGTGCAAATTACGAAAGTCTCTGTATGGCTTGAAGCAATCACCTTGGAAGATTTAATACTGTAATGATTGACATTGGCTTGCGAAGAAGTGCATATGATCACTCAGTGTTCTTTGCATCATCTAGTTTTGGGTTCATTTTATTAGTTGTATACATGGATGATATAGTGATGATCACTGGAAGTGATAAAGTAGGGATCACAAGGTTGAAAGCATTCCCTGGGACTCGTTTTTAAAAAAAGGTTTTAGGACCATTGAAATATTTATTAGGAATTGAAGTTTCTCGCAGTCATACAGGGATCTATCTATCTCAAAAAGAATATTGTTTGGATTTATTAGATGATGCTGGCTTTATTGAGGTAGAGACATGTGATGCACCTATGATACCAAATGTGAAGTTAAAAGTGAAGATGGAGACTTGAGAATCCTTAAAAATATAGGAAAATTGTTGGAAAATTGAACTTTCTTACTATCACTCCTAATATTGCCTTTCTAGTAAGTGTTGCGAGTCAGTTCATGTTATCTCCTAGAACCTCACATTGGGCTGATGTTATTCATATTTTGAGATATCTAAAAGGTGCACCACGACGTGGTATCTCATATCGAAATATTGGTCACCACACTACAGAAGGATTCACAGATGTTGACTATGCAGGGGATCTTTCAAATAGGTGCTCTACCACAGGTTACTGTGTTTTTGTTGGAGGCAATCTTGTTTCTTAGAAGAGCAAGAAATAGAGTTTTGTATCCCGATCAAGTGCAGAATTTGAATATGGGGCTATGGCGCATACTATATGTGAAGTATATGTTCACGTCATTTACTTGGTGAGATTGGGTTTGTTCAATCGAAACCAATGAACTTATGGTGTGACAATGAAGCGGCAAACTATGTTGCAAATAATCCTATGTTTCATGTGAGAACCAATCATATTGAAGTCAATTGTCATTTTACCCAAGAAAAGCTAGAAGATGGATCAATCTCAACTCAACATATTAGAACAGGGGGCCAATTGGCTGATGTGTTCACCAAAGCATTATTGGAGAATCGGGTTAATTATATTTGTAACAAGCTAGGCATGTTCATTATCTATGCTCCAGCTTGAGGGGGAGTGTTACAAAATATAACAATTACGTAATTATAGGGATTATAATGTAAATATCATAGTTATAAGGATTTAGCATGATTATAAAGATTATTTTCCTAGTTTAAACCTATGTATTCATGTATAAATACCTGTAGTATTATTCTAAACAATACACAGAAAATTTCTTCTCATCTAGAATACATGAGTCGAATCAGAGGTCTATCATTAACCTCCCCGTCGAGTTCCACCTTGTCCTCAAGGAGAAAATTAGAAAACTATTGTCAGATTGCCTCGCGAGATTCCCAAGTAGCTTCAAAATCAGGTAGTTCACACCATTTTACCAAAATTTCTTTGCTCCTCACGATGTCACGCCATTGCAGTACCTTCTTTAGGGTCACATCCCATTCCATGTATGAAGTCAATTCAGGTGGAAGGGGCTGATTGATCTGTTGAAATCCAAGTGCTTTCTTGAGTGGGGAGACATGAAAGATCGAGCGGATGTTAATGCTAATTAGTAAATCAAGGTTATATATGCCACTACTCCAATCCGCTCTAGAATGCGATAAGGGCCAAAAAACTTAGGTAAGAGTAGAACATTCTACTTTTTAGCCAAAGAGCGCATTCTATAAGGGCTCAATTTGATGAAAACCAGATCACCCATGTCATGTTGAATGTCTTTCCAATGTTTGTTTGCGTGCACCTTCATTTTTACTTGAGCTTTTGCAAGATGGAGCTTGAGTTCCTCCAAAGTTGCATCTCTTTCTTTGAGCTGATTCTCCAAGTCAGCTACTCTTGTAGTTTGACTGCCAAAATGCACTAAAGGAGGGGATCCCTGCTATATATAGCTTTGAAGTGACGCAGCACAAGTAGTAGAGGAATCTCTCTAATGTGCTGAATAAGTGAAACAACACAATATGTTGAAGGAACAACCTCAACGTGTTGTATGATATTGCCCTAAGGCAATCCGAATCCTCGGACAACAAAAGCTTAATCCAAAGCCTTAAAGCACAAGATCTAATCCAAGATCTTAAAAGAGAACACCAAGTTCC
>JAOSBO010000008.1:25789223-25801632 GCA_027563915.1 Erythroxylum rotundifolium
AACTAGCTTCAGCTTTTTCATCCCACTGGAACTTCCCTTTCTTTAGACATTCAGTAATTGGTGCCATGATAGTATTAGAGTTCTTCACAAATCTTCTATAGAAAGTGGCTAAACCATGGAAGCTCCTCACTTTAGAGATAGTTTTTGGAGTTGGCCACCCCTTTATTGCCTCTACTTTAGACTCATCAACTTGAATTCCCTCGCTTGAGATAACAAAGCCCAAGAAAACTAGCCTTGTTTCAACGAATACACACTTCTTCAAGTTGACATAGGGTTCGTTTTCCTTCAATACATCCATCACTTTCTTGACATGTACAAAATGTTCCTCCATGTTCTTGCTATAGATCAATATATCATCAAAATAAACAACTACGAATTGTGATAAGAATGGATGAAGAACCTGATTCATTAAGTGCATGAGAGTACTAGGTGCATTAGAAAGCCCAAATGGCATAACTAGCCATTCATATAGCCCCGCTTTTGTCTTGAATGCAGTCTTCCATTCATCACCGGGCCAAATTCTTATTTGATGATATTCACTTCTTAGATCAAGCTTCGAAAACACCTTTGCGCCACTCAGTTGATCAAACATGTCATCCAAACGTGGAATAGGAAATCTGTATCTTGTGGTGATTTTATTGATAGCTCTACTATCCACGCACATCCGCCAAGACCCATCTTTCTTTGGCGTGAGTAGTGCTGGTACAGCACATGGACTTATGCTTTCTGTGACATGCCCCTTCCGCAATAACTCTTCTACTTTATCCTTTAAAATAGCATGCTCTTTTGGGCTCATTCTGTAGTTTGGTAGATTAGGAAGACTAGCACCTGGAACAAAGTTTATTCGATGTTGGATATCCCTTATAGGAGGTAGATGTTGAGGCTCTCCAAGTATGGTTTGGTATTCAGATAATAGACTTTGCATCTCCACTGGAATTTCTTTCATAGGTTGCTCGTCTCCTTTTACAACTAATGTGGCACATAATTTTGAATCCTTCAAGTCTTGAGCAAATTCTCTTGAATTTTGAGTAATGGTTAGCGTACTCTTCTCCTCTACTTTAGAAGCATTATTAGGAGTTTTATTCGGACGTATAATGATCTTTCGCTTGTTCCAAATGAAAGAATACCAATTGTCTTTTCCTTTATGTGTGGTGTTCACATCGTATTGCCAAGGTCTTCCAAGAACATGACATGCATCCATATCAACCACATCACATAAAACATTTGAACGATAATACTTACCCACGGAAAGGGGTAACCAACATTGTTTGGTGATCTTGATTTTCACTTCTTTCTTGAGCCAACCAATGGTATATGGATTCGGGTGATCATGAGTCTCAAGATTTAAGTGTTTGACCATGCTTTCAGAAACTAAATTCTCACAGCTACAACTATCAATTACCAATTTGCAGACCTTTCCATTCACAGTACATTTGCTTTCAAATATCCTCTTCCGTTGCGTCTCTTCAGGTTGCATGGTTGAGCATAGAAGGCGCTTGACCACACATACTATTTCTTCTCCCTCTTCTTCACGTAATTTGGGCTCTTCTCTACTTTCATATTCTTCCACCTCTTCATCACTTTCATCGCAACGACTGGTGTTGACAAACTTCCTTCTTGGACAGTTGCTTGATATGTGTCCCTCTTCATGACATTTACAACACTTGATTGTATTAGATGGTTGCTTCTCGTGATTTTTGCTAGAAGATGGTCCCTTATCAATCTTCTTCCCTTTAGATGGAATAGTCTTTTCCTCCTCTCGGCCCGGAGAATTTATTGATTTATTTTCCGGACGAGAATAAGACATGGCTTTATACGGCTTCTTGGTCTTTGTATATCTCTCGGCCTTCAAGGCAAGAGCTTGAGCTTGATCTATAGACCAAATTTGTTGTATGCCAAGACGTTCTTGGATAGAGTCATTGAGACCATTGATATACCTTGCGACTTGCTGGTCTTCATTTTCAGAAAGGTTGCACCTTACTTGTAACCTTAAGAACTCCTCTGTATAATCAGAAACAGATTGATTACCTTGAACACAGTTATGGAACTGAAGGTATAAGAGTTGTTCACAATCTGCTGGCAAGAACCTAGCCTTTAGAAGTGCTTTCATTTGTGGCCAATATCTTACACAATTTTCGCCCCTCAAATGAAGCTCTTCTTGATGACGATTCCACCAAGCTCCAGCACCTCGTTTCAATTTATATGCCACCAATGGTACTCGACGATCCGGAGGGACGTTCATAATCTCAAAGAATGTCTCCACCCCATAGATCTAATCAAGAAACCCTTCAATATTTACATTGCCATTGAAAGTTGGGATTTCAGCCTTAATCTTGTACATATCTCCACCATTTGCATAACCTCTTCTTCTTCTTGGCTGTGCATAAAGATCATGCTCCTCCATATCATCTTCCTCTTCCACATGTTGTTGAACTCGATGTTGTCTCCGATTGTCGTTTACCTCCATAGCTCTTTGTTATGATTGCTGATTTTCTCCTCTATTGATGTTGGTTCCTTGATTTCCAACAGTGACACCTTGATTGTTTTTCACTAATATAACAAGTTCTTCAAACCTCTTAATGAGCTCTACACGAAGGACATCGATTTGTTGATCCAATCTTTCTTCTAAGTTGTTCACTCTCGTTGTAAGATCCTCCATAGCTTGTTGCATTATTCCTCCAAGAGATAACAACAATTATAGCTGATCAACCAGCTCTGATACCACACTGACGCAGCACAAGTAGTAGAGGAATCTCTCTAATATGCTGAATAAGTCAAACAACACAATATGTTGAAGGAACAACCTCAACGTGTTGTAAGATATTGCCCTAAGACAATCCGAATCCACGGACAACAAAAGCTTAATCCAAAGCCTTAAAGCACAAGATCTAATCCAAGATCTTAAAAGAGAACATCAAGTTCCATTAATAAAAGATATGAACCAAAATTTTTTTTTTGACAACTCATAAATAACTCATATTTTAATGACATCATCATTCTTAATAGCTAAGCATTTTAGAATTATGTAAAAGATATGCTTGACAACTAGTAGCAAAATTCAAATTGACTTTCTCTTCCTTGAAGTAGCAAAATTGGTTTTTGATTCATGAAGGTTCATGACTTGGGTATAGATATTTGATGTCCCTCATCATGAAGGGAGTCAAGTTAGTAGATATATGGTAGGAAGTATTGTACCAGTATTCTGCCCATGGAAGCCAATAACCCCCCTTCTTTGGTTAAGTGCCTGCAAAGCAATGCTGATAGGTCTCCATGTTTCTATTTACAACTTTAGTTTGACTGTCAGATTGGGGATGATAAGCTGTATACTCCGCTGTAGGACAATCCCCTGTAGTCTGAATATTTCTTCCCAAAAATTGCTCATGAAAATTTTGTCACGGTCTGAAGCAATTGACTTGGGCATTCCATGAAGTTGAACAATATCCCAAACAAAAATATCAGCCACTGACTTCACTGTGAAAGTGTGTTTTAAAGCAGAAAATGCACATACTTAGCCTGTCAACAACCACAAGAATGGAATTATAGCCCACTAATTTGGGAAGGCCTTCCACGAAGTCAAAAGAAATATCCTCTCAAATTCTTTTAGGAACCGAAAGAGGTTGGAGTAGTCCTGAGGGAGAGGCAGTTACATATTTTTTCTGTTGACATATGGCACATTCAACTACAAATTTTCGAATATCTTCCTTCATACCTCTCCGAAACACCTCACTTTTAATTCTTTTATAGGTCCTCAAGAATCCGAAATGTCCCCAGTTGGAGTAGTATGAAATTTGTGTATCAAGGTGGGCAAAATACTGGAATTGTTGGGCAGAACAATTCTCCCTTTATACAATAGAGTGCCATGTTGCCAAGAATAACCAAGCAATTCCTCTATGCCGTTTTGCAATTTTTGAATTATCTCGGCAGAGTTGGGAGTCTGCAGCCACTTCTTTTTTTATTAAATCACTGTCTAACACCCTCGGAATAGAAATAGCAGTCAATTGAAGTGGCTCAGGCTGAGAGATTCAGGATAAGGCATCAGCTGCAACATTTTACCAGATGTCAAAGTTATACCCGATTAATTTAACTCACCTGTGATATTTTGGCTGTATAAGCTTTTGTTTTAACAAATGTTTCAAACTTTTTTGATCGGTTTGAATCATAAAATGTTGTCCTAAGTAGTGCCTCCACTTTTGCACTGCCAACAGAATAGCCATCAACTCTCGTTCATATGTTTACATTAGTTGGTTGCGGGTTGACAACGATTGGTTGAAGAAAGTAATAGGGCGACCATCTTGAGAGAGTTGCACCTAATCCCGTACTTGAAGCATCGGTTTCCAAGGTAAAAGGCTTGGCAAAATCGGGTAGAGCCAAGGTGGGAACAAGTGTCATAGCTTCTTTCAATTGTTGGAATGCCTTTTCTGCTTCTACGTTCCAATGGAAAGAGTCGTTCTTTAGTTGTTATGTCAATGGCCAAGCTATATTTCCATACCCTTTTAGAAATCACGTATGTAACCTGTAAGGCCTAAGAAGCCTTGGGGTTCCCTCAAGTTTGATGGTGTAGGCCAATTTTCCATTACTCTAACCTCCTTATCCACCTCAACCACTTGGTCTGTCACCCAATGCCTCACTCTGCCCAAACACACATTTCTTCTCGTTTAAAAGAAGCTGATGTTCTGTCAAGGTGCTAAGCACCCTATCCAAGTGCTTAGCATGGGCCCTTTCATCTCTACTATGGACTAATATATCATCAAAGAAAACTAAGGAGAACTTCCTCAGGAAAGAATGAAGCACACGATTCATAAAGGACTGAAAAGTTGCCAGGGCGTTTGATAGCCCAAAGGGCATCACCCTAAATTCGTAGTGACCCTCGTTAGTTCTAAATGCTGTCTTTGGAATGGCTTCTACCCTTATTCGGATCTGATGATAACCTGATTTTAAATCCAATTTTGAAAAGATCTTAGCCCCATGTAACTCGTATAGTAACTCATTAATTACCGGTATCTAGTAAAGATCTTTTATTGTCACTCAATTAAGTGCCCGATAATCTACACAAAAGCGCCAGCTCCCATCCTTCTTAATCAGTAGTGCGGGACTTGAATAAAGGCTCGTGGAAGGTTGAATAATTCCTGTTGCAATCATTTCCTTGACCATCTTCTCGATCTCATTTTTTTGATAGTGTATCTAACGATAGGGTTTAACATTAACTAGAGACGTTCCCGGTTCCAAGTTAATTACATGGTCGATGCCCCTTTTAGGAGGTAGTTCTATGAAGGTTGGAATACTGTCTGATGATTCTTTTGCGCTCGCTGGACCATTTCTAAAACTGCCCATTTGTCAATAGTAATTTCTCCAAGAAACTCCATCTGACATAATTCCACAATTAGCCCCACTCCTTGTTGTATTGCCTTAGTCATGGTCTTGAACGAAACTCCTGTCTTTCATAAACTGGTGTCCCCTTTTAGCACCACTGGAGAACCATCAATGCAAAATTCCATCACTAAGTTACTCCAATTCACCTTCATACTCCCAATACTTCCCAGCCATTGCATACCGAGAATTATATAGGTACTGCCCAATTGTAGAGGCAGAAAATCCTCAATGATTGTTATTCCTTGAACCTTAATCCTTACTCCCTTGCAAATGCCCCTTCCTTTAACTACTAGACCATTAACCATAATTACCTCGTAATTGTAAGTGGAAATGAGGGGTACCTGTAGTTCTTCATTGATCTCTAGAGATAGGAAATTATGGGTAGCTCCACAATCGACCATCACTGTCACGTCTCTCCTAGCCAACGTCCCTCTCATCTTCATCGTCCCTTGTGTGGTGAAGCCAAGCACCAAATTTAGGGATAGTTCAACAAATTCAGTCATGTGTACTTCTGCACTCCCAGTCTTGTCCCCTGAAATCTGCTCGTCTGTCGGTTCCATACCCACCGCCTCCTCTCTTTCTTCGTCAATGATGAGCAAAATTTGAAGCTCCTTCTGACACACATGGCCTGGCCGATGCTTTTCTTCACACGGCTAACACAACCCCCGTGCACTCCTGTCTCGGATCTTAGCATCAGTGAGTAGGATTTGTTGTTGGCTTCCTTCTGTCAGAGTTCTCACTGGTTCTAGGGTTGGCGACATGACCCGAGTGCTCCAAAAGGTTCCTCGGTTTGGAACCTTGGCTTCTCCCTTCTAATTCTTGTTTTGAACCACGAGTCGTTTGCCTTCTCGCCACTGACTGGGTTTAAGAGAAATAGGTCCCAATGTGCTTCCTTTTTGCTTGATGGTCTAGTTCTTTTCTTCAATCATTTGGGTTGTATTCATAAGGGCCTTAAGCCCCATTGGGTTAATCAAGTGAAGCTCGGCTCTGATCTCTATATTTAACCCCCTCACAAAAGTGGATTCTAGCACCCCCACATTAGCATCGTTAGCGATGTTGAGAGTTTCTCAAACTCCCTCCAATAGTCGGCTACTGACCCATGCTGTTTAATATCTAAAAACCTTTCACACAAGTTCCAAGTTTGAGTTTGGCCAAACCTCTGGACCAACTGTTGTTTTAAATCACTCCAATTGTCGAATGGTGTTTTCGCATAAGTCCATTGAAACCAGGCGAGAGCATCCTCTTCGAAGTTGATTCTAGTTGCCATTAACTTTTCAACTTCACTCATTCGATTCATTTCGAAAAACCTTTCTGTTCGATATAACCAGCTTTCTAGATTCGTTCCATTGAATAAGGGCATCTCAAGACGCCTACCAGTATGCCAAGATTATGAGTTCCCAAACATCTCCCGCCCAACCTTCTCATTTGCTACTGGGTATGTGCCACCATAACCACTTACCATTTCTTCCACTCCCATAGGTACACTCTCATTCTTTTCTCTTTCAACCAAGCCAGACCCTTCTTCCTATTCAGTATTCTTTTCTTTACCCAGAGATTTACTTCCCCCTTGCATAGTTCTCTATTGTTCACTAATTGTGGCTATTATCTAGGTCACTCCTTGGGAGAGTGTGGTGAGAGTCTTCTCTATCTCCAAAATTCTCTCAACGGCTCTTTCCGCTAGTGGAATCTTATTTAACTCTTCTCTGATTCCTTCCAATTCTTTCTCAATCGCTTCCATTTTACCGTCAGAGTTCTTCGGAGGCATGGATTGCTGGCTCTGATATCAATTTCTGATAGGATACTACGTTTTGTAAAAGAACCACACAATTCAATCAACTCTTGTAGTATTACCAAAAGGGAATTTTCATAAAATGGTAGCAGCATTTCGACAGGACTGCCACTCTGCTTGCAAACAACCAAATTCACATGTCTTTCTCACTCCTAGCAACAGTATATGCACCTTTTCCAGATTCGAAAGTAACGCATGACAAACATATCAAAATAACAATAACGTAATGAAAGGGAAAGATAACAAAATGCCATATGTTCTCTCTAGGATCAGCCAACTTACAAAATGCCATATGTTCTCTCTAGGATCAGCCAACTTCCCCCACATTTATGGGCCTTCGTTTCCTAGGATACGTGAGTTGAATTGGAGGTCCATCAAAATCCCAGATCTACTGCTTTCATCACTTGTTGCTCTCATCTGAAATGCATCTGAGTATTACCTTTTATCCTTGTTGCTATTTTACTTCAAAAATCTTTTAAAAGGTTTCTAACTGCTGATATTTTGCCTACAAGAAAAGGTGACAATTGGCCAGAGGAGAGCCTTGTGTTATTGGGAACTCATTGTATTTGTGGAAAACAATATACAAAGGGCCATACTGCTATTATTGTATAAACTAAACGCTAGCTACTGGTTCAATTTTAGGCTTAAGATCCAATTGTGCCTCACACTTGTTGTGTGCTCTATGAGGATGCTGTATTCTTAATGAATATTTAATAACTTTGTTATTAATCCATATTTAAATGGCCTAGAATTGAAAGGCTTCACTCCATCCCCCAGATTAAAAATACCTTAAAATTTTATTTAGACGTTCAGACTTGGTCCTAAAATATGTATTGCGAACAATCTCAAAACTTCAAATATAGAGCCAGCAACATTCTGTTTTAGTACTGATCTGGCCTTTATTCTCCCAATTTGCTTTTTCACTTGAAAAATCACAAGGAACTAATCAATTATCAGTACATAGGAACTGTCAGCATGACTAACTTTAGTGGCATTTTGCCAAAGATACTGCATAAGATAATCTCTGTTTCTTATTTTTGATGCATAGCGAGAGGAGAGAGAGTTTCATGGGATGTATCATGTTGACAAAAGTTGATTTGTCTCTCAGTTCAAAACTTTGATGATAGTTTTGTAGTTTGATAGTTTATCAGTATTCTTCACATCCTAATGATCAAAAGATCTTCCATGTTTAACTTCTGAGGGGATAAACTAAATGGTATTCCTTACCTCTTTTGAAGCGAGCTCTGGTTGGTGAGGGCTTGGGTGAGGAGCAACTATTTTCAGCAGAAGAGAGCCCCATAAAAGATGGTTTTGGCAATGAGATTGATGACTATCTTTTGAAGCTTAAGGCAAGTTTGTTTCTTTTTCCTTCTCCTACTATAAGGCCTGTGTAGCTATTAGTGTTATCATAAATCAGATGATACTGAGACTATCACAAACCTTTTAGCAATTTGGTTTATTTGGAAGCACATGAAGTTTGTAAGCATAGGAGAGTTTTGAAATGCAGGTTAACCTTTGTTCCAGAGATAAAAGTAAACATTAACTGAAGTTTTATTTGGCTATTCTTTTGCAATTGCTTCAGTGATATCAATTAGTTTATCTTTTAGTAAAGAATGGGTTTTCAATAACTTATGTCAATTCATATAATCGAGGTAATAGTAGTATGGATATCATCCATTGACCAAGTTAGTGAGTATTAAAATATTATTGAGATTTATGGATTTATTCATGAAATTGAAATAAAGTACATAGAAAAGCGTGGTTCTCATTATGATAATTCAATGAAATACATGAACTATGACAGAAAGCGCAAATCAAATGTGATGAACTGTATTTTCTGCTCTGTCATGTCCTTTTCTTAACAAAGGACAATAATGATCATATTTCTGCACTGCCATCGCAATATCTCATTTCCATCTCTACTTACATACTTTAATTTCCGTTTTTGTAGTGTCGATTTAACATCAGGTCAGGGTGTTACCAAAATATGCCTTGATCAGAAAAGGAAAAGACCTTGCTTTGTTGGTCATCTGATAAAACTATTAATCATAGCTATGTAACTTTGGCACGTTAGAATGAGTAACAAACCTTTTGAGAGTCATGTATGACTACTTCTGGTAGCACTCTTATCTGTACGCAACTATTTCACAGTGCTTACAATCATATTTGGCTCACACACACACACACACACTCTGTGTTAGTTAGCAAAATCTGCTTTTTTTCTGTTTTCATTCCAAACCTTTAGTCATACTTTTGTGTTGTGTTTGGAAAGTTGATGGATATTCTGGTGCTGAATTTGGATTAATATTCATTACTTCATCTATACCTTTTCCAAATTTTGCATCAAGAGGGCACTAGCTTTCCATTATCATATGATCAATGAGAATTATATGTATTATGATGTTCTATAATCAAATATACTTTCAGATTTTGTGATTCTACTTCCTGTTTACGATACTTAACAGGAGCATTATGGAGTAGATTCCTATTCCGCAGAGGTGGACTCAAGCCTTCGTGTACATAGGTTTCAGGTAAGTGTTTCTTCCTGCTACAAGATGCAGCTCTCTTTTCTCTTCAACACTTTCCTAATCAATACAGCTATTTTTCCGGATAAAATTCCTCTATTCTTTTGGCCATCTTAGGTGCAAAACTAGTTCAGTTTCCCTGCACTTGATTTGACATTCTCGTTAAGCAATGTGTTAACTGGTACACTTTTGAGTATGGATTTGTTAGTGTATTATGGCTGGAGAATTTGAAAACCAAACCATGTAAATATACTAAAGATTCCATGGATTTTTTATTTGAGATTAAACGTGAAAAGCTGGTTTAGGTCTTTGTAAATTGGAGAGATCTAAGAAGATTCAGATATGGAAAACTGTGAATAATTGAATTAGAAAACAAAAAGGCAGCTCACGCAAAGAAAATTCTGAGGTCACCTCTATGGACATAGGATTTAAGACTAACTTTGGTGTTCAAAGTGGCATGCTTGTCTATTATTATATCTGCCAAACCTTCAAAGGGCGTACTTGAGGTTGCTGTTCCCCTGTTGATGTGAGATAAACCTTTTCTTGAGGAAAATTGTTAGTTATGATATCAAGTTGCTTTATATCATTAATGGTTTCTTAAATTGGTTTCGATATTCTCTGATTCCTCGTTCATTCAAGGAAAGCCGTAACTGTTTTCCTGCCATGTCTTTTGAATTTTAAGGGTTGTGTTATAGCCATTTTATTAATTGATTGAGAAGACTCCACTTTGTCATTTCTGACAAAAGATGAGCTTATATACAATAGTTTGTATTTTGATGAGAGTGCATTACAGGTACTTGATGCATTGGTGAGTCTTTTCTGCCGGCCTAATATATCTGCCGAGACATTGTGGGTTGGAGGATGGCTTTTGCGTCAATTAGTTCCATACAGTGAAGAAGAATTTGACTACCATCATCTTGAGTTACTAAGAGTAAGTTTCTCTTTGTAGTAGATGATTTGAGTTTTATATGACTTGTCAAATTATTAATAGTTTTGTTGGACAAGTCTCATCTAATCATTTTCATTTCCCCTATATGCATTGTGTAAGTATCAACTTATGTATGCATTGTGTAAGTATGAACTTATGATAAATTATGTAAATGTTTCCCAACAATGAGCCCATGCCATCAAATGGAGGATTTATTTAAATGAAAACATGGAAATAAGTGCTAAACAAAATCTTAGATCTATGAAATTCAAACAAAACCCAGAGAGCTGTAAATTATTGACACTAGAAGTTGAATTTCAAATAAGAAAAAACAAAAGAACTGCATTCCAAAATGGTGTTATAGAACTACAAAGTGACGCTTGTAAAAATTGCACAATGTTAACCTCCGTGCTAGGATTGTCAAAAGACTTTCATATGTTTTAACTGTCTATGTGGGTTGCTGATCCTTTTGATTAAGATGTGAAAGGGAAGCACACCTTTCATGTCATCTCTGGTTGTCAAGATTGGTATACCTCATTGAAAATTATATCTATTCCACCTAATTGTATTAGATTAGTGAATTATGTACAATGGAGAATGGCACCTTTGTGAAATGGTAGATGTAAGATGATTTTTACCGTCACTAGAAGCAAAATTCAAAAGAAGAAACAGTAAACGAAAGATAATATCAGACACTAACTCCATGAATGAGGTATGATATTTGGTTAGACCTTTGCCAAAAATTGTAATTGGATGTTTGTAAGCATCATATGTTGTGTTATGTGCCTATGCTTGGGATCGGATCTAAGGATGATTCTCAAGAAGGCTAATCTCTTCCCCCTTATTTACCTTGGTTCCCTTCCTTGCAGAACCTATTTTTGGTGATGAAAAACTGGCAGCACATGTCAAAGACAAGGTCTGCTCAGATTAGGCTAAATTACTCTACTCCTAATTAGCTAACTTTTATGATAACTTCTTCCTTACTTTATTGCATAACGTAATAGCCTTATATAGGCAAAGAAACACAAAAGTTCCACCTAAACTATGACTCCTAGAAAGACTCCTATTCAAGCTGTTTTAGGACTCTTAGAAAGAATCCTATTCAAGTTGTTTTTATTAACATAACTATAACATAAACTAGTGCAGAAATAATAGGGAAATAATAGACTTCTACTAAAAATAACATACTCCTCTAATAGACTCCTAATAAAACACTCATCCATATCATTACTCCCCTCTTCGACATCGAGTTTGCCCTCAAGCTCGAAATCAAGTTATGCTAGTGATGGTATGCAAAGATATCTCCTCCTCTTCTTCCTCAGAATTTGCCGTCTTAATCCAAAATAATCTCTTACATTTGTGCTTTACCAAATAAGACTCGTTGCAATTGTAGCACAACCCCTTGTCTCTTCTTTCAATCATTTGTGCTCTGGTTAAAAGTCTTCCCATTGAGGGTGGAGTACTTGCTATACTTGAGGCTGTTGTTTAAGGCCCTAAGTTTATCCTGCTTCCTAAAAGTGTGGCTGCACTCGCGCTGGTGTTGTTACTACTACTATCCAGCTACGAAGATGGCCATAGGGTGGTGTTTCGGCTGCCTCTTTCCCCTTGAGTTTATTGCATCTGCATATATTGTAATTTTCTTTCACATGCTCTTGCTAAGTTCATAGGAGCCCCAAGATTAACAGGATATTAGTTGAAAGAAAGATTTTTTATTTCTAAGAAAATGTCTTACTCTTTACATTCTATGTTCTCTCTTATATAACACTCTATACATATTCTAAGTAAGGCAACTAACTA
>JAOSBO010000008.1:25817796-25833758 GCA_027563915.1 Erythroxylum rotundifolium
GTGATTTCTATATTAACAAGTGATTTACTTCACTTGTGATGCTTGATCTCCATCATGGTTGCCTTATAGTCCTCTTCTACATTTGGTTATACCATTACAATCTCCATCTCCTTATGATATTCTTCTACTGATTTGGTTCCTTAAGTAAAACACTACAAGTTTTACAAGTCATAGATGTGAAGCAATAATCTTCACCTTATAACCATTTTCATTTCCTACTAAGCTCTATTAAGATTCTTAATTTTTCCTCTGAGCTTCCAAAAGTTTAGCGCACCAAACTATGCCATAATTAGTGAATTAATCAGTAGCTAATTTTACCTCCTTCTATTTGGAGTAATTATCGCTATCAAACACCAACTCTGCTTTCTTGTCGCACTCCAAATATGTCTCTAGATCATTTTTCCCTTAGAATGTTGGAAATTTCATTGTTGATCCTCTCGATATCATAATCTACATTATCTCTTCCCCAATAGTCCCTGCTGAAACCATCCTCAACAACCTCTGCATCTCACCCAAACTTATAATCAGTAGGATGCTCCTCTTCTAAATATGCAAAAGCATAACTCATAATCGTCACTATATGGTTCACTCCCTCTAATCAATAATATCTCCTTGATTTTGAGTTCAGCACAATTTAACAATTTATACTTCCTAGGCTTCTAGCTGATCTCTTAGGCTATCAAATTTTAAATTCATGTGGTAAAATGATCAAAGATGAAGGACAACAAACAATTGCAAATAAAGTGAAAGAAGACTTGGAAAATAGCAATATCAAGAACAAGAATGAAACAAGAACAACAAAGAAAAACAATGAAGGGTAGGTAGATCCAACCTGATTCAAGTGTCATGCTCAGATACCAAAACTTATGTGAACATCAATAAGGATTTACTAAAACCCAAACAGATGGGAAACCCAATAGGAACTTGTCCTAGAGAACCTTCAACAAGATGGAACTATGCCTGAGAAATCCTTCCTGATGCCTTCTAAAGACTTGATTTTCATTCAAACAAGGAATTTTGGAGATCAAAACCCATTCCTTATCACCTTAATCCCTTTCTAATTCTATAGATGTGGAAAAAGTACCGTCTTGGTTCATTAATTCAATCTTATTCATATAGAACGATCCTTGGAGATTAAATCCATGATTTGTGCTTCATCTGATATGAGACAAAGAATATCATCAGGGCCTAGTTACTTACTTAGATTCATGATAAAGAGAGCTTTTTTCCATCTCCATAGGAGTAAATGGTCTAAACAGAGCATCTACCTCCTAGCTAAGAATTTGAGAGCCAATCACATACTTCAGTAAGAGATGTTTAATGAAGCTTTAGTGGGACCCCAAGTGACCTTGAGAAAAAAGGAAAAATTTTCCTTGTGGATTCAATTTTTATGTTTAATCAAGATCTTGGTTTTGGAGAGTTGTAATTCAACTAGTGTTCCCTTTTAGGAATAGGGAATTATGGAAAAGGCTATTGTTTTTATTACCAGGTTTAAATCATAATTCCCTAGATCTTTACTTAATTAAGGAGAAATTTAGCATAGCTGCTTGAATGTACTATTGCAGATTGTTTTTTAGCATTGACCAAATTTTGGTGATTATAGGATCTATATAATAAGCTATAAATCTCATCCAACTTCCCTTTTCTCTCCTAGTAAATGAATACTTGAAAATCCATCCTTACTCAGGAGCTTAAGTTCTCTTTTGGCCTCCTGCATCTTTCTCATGCATATGTATTGCTTGTGTCCTTCTACATCAAAGGTTAGCCCTTTTTTAGTGGCTTCTTTAGAAAAGTAAACTTTAGTAAGGAAGTTATTAAATATGAAAGGGCAATTCCTCTTCTTCATATGAAATATATCTTGGATCAACAGAGGAGAGTGATATGATAGAAGTGGATTCCTAAATCTTGCTTTGCTATTAGAAAATTCATTTAACAACGCTCTGTCCAACTTCTTCCTAAGGACCCAATCCCTTTATTGTTTATTATTCAAGTCATAGAATTAGCCCTCAATACTCAAATCAATCATTTACATGTAACTCACACAATTCCTAGGATATTTAGAGTAACTTCTTTAGATAAAGTTCCCCTCAACGTATGTTGGATACATAGTGGAGTTAAAGTCCTTCATTATCATCCAGGGCTCCTGCATGAGTTTGCTAGCATTCTTAGTATGTTCTATAAAAGAATTCTTTGGAATGCTAGATTAAAATCATAGACAAATGTTATGCTAAACTTAATCATTTTAGATTTCATCCTTACCTTTGATATGTTGTCTTCTATTGATCTTTGAGTAATCTCCATCCTTTTATTATTAAACTCTACTTAAATCCTCCCACTATAATGACATTGGTGATTGGACATAAATCTCCAATGCCTTTTCAAAAAATTCAATATACCTTTATTCTTAACTCCATTATATTTTCTAAGAGGTTTATAAAGAAAGGATTAGTATCATTAACAAAATCAAAAAACATTTTTTTTGTTTCTAAGGCTATTGAGTCTCCCAATGCTCCAATTAAGGATATTCATTTAATGGGGGAGGTACAGGCTTTCTTCTTCCTATTTGAACTCTTTCTATTTACTCTCTAAAAATTTTCCTAAGGTGTCACAAAGGTGCTAGCAGTATTTGGAGAGCTTAACTCAATTGCCTTTTTCCCATTCTCAATCTCCCTCTCAGGTATTAATTCACTTTATGTTTTATGGGGTTGCAACTAGCAGCGTTTTGATTTAATCTCTACTATAAGTTTTCCCCTAGTTTCCGTCGCATAATGCTTATTCTTTTTAGTGTCCCTTCGAAGGTTTTCCTTTTAATGAACCTCTTCTTGAACTAGTTCATGATATCTTCGACTTTAGAGCTTCTTTCTCAATGGCTTCCAAACTTGTTATGTATTATTAGCCATGGTCTCCAAGTGTAGGTTACTTGAACCTCATCATCAAAGAGGTTGTTCTCCTCATCCAATCTTTTATATCAGGGAGCTTCTAGTTATGCTCCACAGAACACACACTCTTGCATAGTTTAAACTATTCATACAAGTTTTTGCTTCGTCCAATCATAATGTCTTGCAACCAAAGCTAGCTTGTAGGCCAATACTCGACAGAGATAAGTGGATGTTTAGCTATATTGGAATGTGCCTTTTTTTTCTAATGTCCTAAAGACTTATGTTAGGTTTCCATGGTTGGAAGAGAACCGGTCTAAAGTTGAAGTGGCACGGTGATACGGCAACAACCTAGAGTCAGTGTCTAGATCACCTTCATTTCAATGATTGCTCCCAATACGTAAATTTAATCAATCTAACATGACCCTTCACCCCCAAATCAGCAAGGAATTGGTAACAAAGAGTATAAAAGTTGCAAGAATTGAATTAACGCAACAAGTTCGAACTTGATAAGTTAAATCAATCCTTAAGGTAAAATAAGCAAGAATCCGAATTCTCTCCAATTTTTTTCTCTTATCCACGTCTGATCTGAATTCGCAAATAAAGCAAGGGTTTAAATACCCTTGTGCAATACAAACCCTAACAAAGATAACCTAAAAAGCCTAAAAAGAAATAATAAAACGTCGAGAAAGTAAAAACAAATCCCACACGGATTTGGGCTTCAAAACTAATTAAAATTGCCTAATCTTAGTCCAAATGGGATAAAGAAACAAGAAAACATAGAAGACTAACTTAAGAGGGGCGTATTGGGTTTTTAAACTAGGCCCACACTCTTGGTTCCTTAAAATAAAACATGCACATGACTTTTTTAATGAAGCACATGCATACTTAACACAAATCAGCCCATGACAAAGCCCAAAAGAAGTCCACATGCCCTTTACAAGATAAAATAAGCCCGAACCCATTGATTAGACTTGTGCTTTTGAGAATTGACTAATTGTTAGCCCTCTTGGTTTGATACATCCAATGTGCACACACACTTAGGCGTCTCCCTAAGCTCTTCCCCAAGCTTGATCAACAAAACTTCTTGAAGTTCTTGTGAAACAGAAGCTTGGGCATAAATCTGAAATTGTGCCTTGAGCTTGTTGGAGTGTGACCTTTTAATTGGACCCATTGGCATCCTCAAGTCTCCATTGCCTTGGTGAGTTGCATCACAAGGGCCACTCTTTAATACCTTTGAAGCTTGCTAGGGGGAGTTGAACTTAAAGTTGAACAAGTCCTCTTCATTTAGGATTACCTCATTCAGCGTACAATTTTTCCTATTATGCTTTTTCCAAGTGTTCAAAGCTAGAAAGAAGGGTCTTTTATACATAAAGTACCCTACATAGTTGATTGATTCCTACTTGGAAATGCCTTCCTTTTGTAGATAAGCAGCCTACAAGAGTTGATTCCTACTTGGCAATGCCTTTTCTAATATCTCTAAGTCAGATACAACAATAACTCTACCTTCTTTAGAAGAAGGAGGACAGTAGCGTAGGTTCATTGATTACAAGGGATCACCAATCACCTGCTTCCATGTTTTTCTAAAGTTGGGGAGATCCTAAGAGCCTATACCTAAATGGTTGGGAAATAAGATAAGGGTTCTAAGATAATTCAAACAGAATGTGTAACATGTTTGGACTTACATGCGAAAAGTGATAATTGGAAAGCGAACCAGAAAGCAGGTTACCTATACCTAAAGTAGGAAAGCTTTAAGGGGTAGGTTGAGAGTAGGTGTTGACGTTGCTAGAAAATGAAAAATAGAAAGCCCCAATAATACATTATAGGACAAAAAGCAAGAAAACGTAACTAAAGGCAGGAAATCAAGTTGCAAGAAAAGGGCATAATGCGCCATCTAAGGAAACTAAGATGGTTAAGAAGGAACAAGTGGGATAGATGATGGCAGAGATTGGAACCAAGCATAAGCAAAAAAGAGAGAAAGAAAACTAGTAAGGAGCCTGAGAGTAGAGAAGAGTGCAAAAAGAGAAGAAAAGAAGAGAAGCCAACTACAGAGTAGTTAAGTAGGTTGATCGTATCAGAAACAAAAGGGTCGACTTGCACCAAGAATAGGGAGCTTATCTTAAAGCAACTAGAAAAGCCTCAACCATGAACGCCATATAGTAGAGAATTTTGGGGAGACGCTACAGCTCTTCTCTCTAGGCCAAAAAGTGGTTTTTATTTCACTAATATTTTTTTATAATTTGCTTCTACAATGTCCAAAAATATTTTTTCCATATCCATTTTTCATGGATTTTTTTCGCATTGAATCAAAACAAAGAAAAACTAGAAAATTGATATAAGCGAATTTCATCATAAATATAGATATTTTAAAAAGAAAGATTGTTGTATCTTGATTGTTACTGATAATATCTATTTCCAGCAAATATCTATCACTTATCTTGTAAAAGATAATCATAGGTAACATTTATATCTATCTCTTATCTTGTAAAAGATAATCATAGGTAACATTTATACTTCCAGCATAGTTGTCAAAGGTCAAAGAGCCATCAATATGAATTCATACGGAAAAGAAGTTGCTTCTCCTCTGGAGTATAATAAGTACACCCTTAATATGTTATCCCTATATTTGTATTGAATGTTAAGTTTGATTTGGGATCTAATATATATATTTATCCACTATGATGTGAAGTTATTATATAAGTCATGTTCCAAAATTTTTCATCTATAATATTTTTGACTATAACTAAACAAAACCTTTACTTAGATAAGCATCATCACCGCGATATTTCATGCTAAGCTTGTTGAAATTTACAGCTTCTCCTTTTGGCATATGAATAGTTGTCAATGCTATAATATACACTGAATGCTAGTGGCTAGGAAGTATTGATGCATAAGCATTCAAGAATGGTTTAGTATATAGAGATAATCATAAAGCATTAATATTTGGATTTCATAGGCTGAACAAGAAGGTAGTTGGGTTGAATATAGGTAGAACACTTATTATGGCTGAATTTTAAGAAGTTTTCTTTTCTTTTCTTTTTTTATTATTGTAATTTTATGGATATTAATTAAGAAAATAGGTAGAAAATAGGTTTGCTTGCCACTCAAGTATTAGTCTTTGCTTCTTAATCAAAATAGGTAGATTTGTTTCTTTGTTTCCTAGTCAAATTAGGCAGATTAGTTTGCTGATTTTTAGTAGAATTTTGTTTCCTTTTCCTATTCTAAAATAAGGAAGCTTAAGATCTCTATAAATAAGTAGCATTATAATAAATAAAGTATATTTGTGCAACAAATTTAGGTTGAGGGTTTTCTCACAAGTATCAGTGTGTTTTTTAGTTTCTTGCCTTGCAAGGTTAGGAACAACCATTGGGTTAATGCCTTGCAAGATCAGGAACGACCATTTGGTTAATCTCTTGGGTGCTGCTGCTTTAGAGGGGCTAAACTCAAGTTCTTTTCTATCTTTCTTCTCTTTCATTCATCTCTTATTTAAAAAAATGTTTAAGGTCAATTCTAAACAAACAAAAACACGTTGATAATTACTTTCTTGAGTAACGAAATGCATCAAGTGGTATTAGAAACATTTTTCAAGCATCAAACAATTCCGCTATGTTACTTCTTTCGTGATTTGCAATATGGCCAATGATAAAATGTTGAAAAGGTTAATCAAAGAAGCTATGGCTTAGTAGGTGGCAGAACTAACCAAGTCTCTTAGACAACCCATGGAACTAGTTTAGAAAAGTATTCAAGAGACTAGAGATAATATTTAAGGCATGGTTCATCAAGTGATTCAGTATAAGAGAGGAAAGAGTGAAGCCTAGTTTGAAGAGTTGGACAATTTAAGCACAATTAGAGCTGATTTTCTTGGAACTCCAAGAACGAATTTTGATGTCCACAAGCTTAAATCTGAACTTCCATATTTTGATGGGAGTTTAGACTCTAAAGATATCCTTAAATGGTTAAGGAAAATGAAAATGAAAATGATCGTTGTGTATAAAAGGATTTAATGACAAGAAGAAGTTCAAGTTCACTATTCTCAAACTCACTAAATTTGCAGATGTTTGGTACAAGAATCTAAAGGCTAAATGTAGAAGAGAGGGTAATTAAGACGAAAATAGGCTCATGGGAAATACTTAAGATATAAGGAGGAAGTTCCTTTCTCGAGAATATAAGAAAGATCTATATATACACCTCACCAGGCTCAAATAAGAGAACTTGATTGTGGAAGAGTATATTGGAGAATTTGAGAAGTTGGCCTTAGTTTGTGACATGGAGTTTAGGGAGACACAATATAAAACATGCTTTATTGGAGGTTTGAAGCCTTCAATAATTGATAAGGCAAAGGTGGGTTCAAGTTCACAAGGGACTGATTTTGGCAAGAAGAAAATAATGACATAGAAAAGGTGAATCTCCAAACTCAACCATAAGAAAAGATCAAACGTAAGTGTTTCAAATGCTAAAGGTTTGGTGTTATCAACAAGAGTGCCCTACCAAGCAAGTCTTGAAAATTCAAGAGATGAAAGAGGTTAAGGAAGAAATCAAAAGAAAATTCCATGCTGCCCCATAAGAAGGTAACATCGAGGATGAAGTTAAGAGAATCTTTGATGATTAGACATGTATAATGGCTGAAAATGTCCCCTTAGGTGCATAGCAACATGAGCAACTTTTTCATACATGATGCAGAATTAATGGTAAGCATTGCAAGTTAATTGTGGATAGTGGAAATTGTACTAACATTTCCTTGATTTATTTTGTTAAGAAACTGAACTAGTATATTAAGAAGCAGAGTAGACTTGTACTCTTTGAGATAATTAAGCAAGGCGAATGATTCAAAAGTAAAAAGTAAATAACAGGTTGTGGAGACATTTCTTATTAGAAAAAAGTACAAGAACGATGTAATCCCAATGGATGTTTACCACATCCTTCTTAGGTGACCACAACAGTATGATCAAGGGCAAATCATGATGGATTTGGAAATGCCTATTTGATTAGAAGAATGCAAAATGAATCACTTTGTTGTCATTACCAACTTTTGAAATCAGCAATGAAGAAAGCAAACTAAGCAAGGAATTGCCAGTTGTTGATAGAACTGAATTTCTAAAGGATTTGCAAGAATTTAAGGAGGCTTTTGGTTGATTTTGAAAGAAGCTAAACATAAGAAGGCTAATCAAATTCATCATGATTTGTAGTTGCTATTGGACAAATTTTTACATATGTTTCCTGAATATTTACCATTGAATTTGCCTCATTTTCAAAATATTAAGCGCCAAATCATCTTAGTACCAAGTGCACGTTATCAACAAGGTACTATGTCCTTTCCTTGAAAATATTGCCATTGTTTATCAAGGCCTCATGTACTCTAAAAGTGATACAGAACATTTAAAGCATTTAAGGTTATTATTTGAAACTTTAACAAAGTACAAGCTGTTAAGGAAGTTAAAGGTGTACATTCATGACTTCATATGTGGTTTTCCTTGGATATATTGTATCTCATTAGGGAATCTTTGTGGATCAAACTAAGGCTATAGCTATTAGAAGTTGCCCAACTCCAACAACTATTTCTCAAGTGTGAAGTTTTCATGGGTTAGCTTCTTTCTATCAATGATTTAATAAAAACTTTAGCACAATCATGACCCTTGTCTCCAAGTTTTTGAAGAAAGGTAAGTTTGAATGGGATAGTGCTACACAAAACGCATTTGAGCTAATCAAAGGCATATTTTCAATGCTCTAATTTTGGAACGGACTTTAATTAATTATTTGACATTGAATGTGGCATAAGCAATGTGGGACTAGGTGTTCTTCTCGAACAAGGGCATCTCATTGCATATTTTAGTGAGAAATGAAAGAGTTCCAAATTAAATTACTCCACTTACAACAATGATTTTTATGCTATTACTCGAGCACTTGATAACTAGAGTCATTATCTTACGTCAAGAATGTTTGTACTCCATAGTGGTCATGAAGCCTTAAAGATATTAGTAGGCAATAGAAACTTAACCCAAGGTATGCAAAATGGGTTGACTTCTTTCAATCATTAACTTTCTCTTTAAAATATAAGGAAGGAAGATGTAACATAGTTGTGGATGCACTTTCTTGATGATATTCTATGGATGTTGTTTTGAATCACTGTCAGGTTTATAGCCCACAAGGTACTTGCCAATGAAGTAGAGAAAGCTAGAAATGTGAACTATCTCCATGATAAGCTTTGGTAGTGTACATTGTCAATATCCAAAAATTTCCTCTTCCATAGATGTTATCATATCAATCAAGACACTCATTTCTATTTTAGAAGAGCCTCCTATAGTAGATAGGTAACAAAATTCCCACCACTATAAACCATAAAGTGAAATCAGAGCATAACATCATTCCTAATGTATTAATATGAAACAAAGACTTCATAATCAATTTCCTTTTATCATTGTCCTTATTTGGAGTAGTTATTACCAAGAAGGCAATAAATATTAGACAATTAACACAATCCTCTTATAAGAACTTGACAAACCTCCATAAACATTCCCATTTTTTGCACATATTACTTCCATGAACTCTAGTGATAACACAAAAAGTGGAAATTTCATTTAACATAAAACAAAAAGGGAACAAAATTTTTTGTTGTTACTTGATTTGTCAGTTGATAACTTATTAATGATGTTAAAAGGAAATGGAGAAACTATTGGAGCTATTTCGAAGTTATAAGAAACAACAAATTCCTGGATGAGTGAGATCATTGCCAAAATCAAAGGACGTAAGATGTTATATAGATGTTACAAAGGGAAGGGATGGAGATGTAGATACTGAATAATTAATTTCATAGATTCCTAATTTTTTTCCAAGATAATGTTTAGGTGTTGATACAAAAATAGCATGAATTATTATAATCCACTAAGTAACCATGATGAAAAGTTGCAAGGAATAAAGCTTACAAGGTAGAGGATTGTTTTTGTTTAAGGAATTTTTTCAAATCTCTTAAGAAAATATAGGATGTCTCACTTTTTTCGTTGCATTTTCCATTTCTAGTTTATCTATTGCAAGATTCCGTGTAGCTCCTTCATGCTTGATTTCATTTTCATGTCCATCATACTATTCAACTCAAAAACTTAGTTAGGCTGCTTTCCACCACCAACTTGTCAATTATTATAGCCTCCACAATGACCACCATAAGGCCCACTATAGTACACCTCTCCCATCTCTATCTTGAGCACACCCTGGCTAACAATTGCCTTAAACTTACTAAATGAATTCTTATTGTTAGAGCCATAACTATATCCAATATGATCATAGCCATAACCACCTCTTCTTCTACCTCCATAAGAAGTATTATTTCTTCCTCCTAAACGACGTAAGCAAGAGGAAGAGGTTTGGACAAAAGCTTTGCCTACATCTAGATGATCATAACTTTTGATTGAGAAGCTTTCTTAGACATGAAAATGGTGCGTAAATAATATCCTACAACTTAGTAATGACTGATAGCAATGGGTCCTCCTTGTGACTGTTTTTGTGAAAAACTTTAATGGATTTATGGTTGCCATTATTGCTTAGATATCCTTTTGATGAGCTCAAAAGATGATAAATATATTGGTTTATGCCTTACAACCAATTGGTTGGTTTGAGATTTCATGACATTATTATTTGATGGCATTCTTTATCATATGCATATTTATTTAATTAACTGAAGTATAAGATAAACTCCATAGAATAAATAGACATTACAAATGAAAATATGACAAGATCATCATTATGAGATTTATATTGTAGTTATGTGTTATCCCTAAATTGTTCCTAGTTATTTTAAGAATGGACATTAATAGATAGTAAAGACTTATATAGGTTTTTTTCCCTTTTGATGGAAGTAGTTAATCGTAGACTAAAGTATAGAGATACCTAAATAAATATGTGAGTGCATGTTCAAGAATAAGTTCACTGAATTGAGCTGCTATAAGAGTTCCACTTCAAACATTACTTGTATATCTATAAGAATTCTCATTGTGATGATTGTATAAGTGATCTTTTGCCTTGTGAGATCTCCAAATTATCTTATATATGGATTGATATGTTTTGATACTACTTATGAACTATCCTTGTTAAGGGTAGCTAATTGATAGTCATACAAAATAACATGAATTATATAGAGGTAGTTAAGTGATGAATATAAGATTCATCACTCTAAAGTGATAGAGAAAAATTTTCATTGTTCTGGAAAAATATTTGGCCAAAGTGTAATGACACATTGAAAATAGTTGTTGAATTTCATTAATAGAATATAACAAATGGTAAAGAACTAATATGATTAGTCAAATACAATAATTCTATGCTTTATGTCTAATTGGAATATTGTATGATAAAAAGGTAAGTCAAAACTACTTTAATATTCCTAAACACCAATCTTAATCTATGAATATAAACTGTTTACCTAGAGAATTAAATGTAGTTTAATTTATATAACCCTAATTTAAATCCTTTTCCAATATATATACAGAACATAATGGGTTAAACACAAAAAACACCAAAGAGAGAAAAGATAATTTAATCAAGTTGGACTTAATTGTATAATTTACAAAACTTTAAAGATTAAACATATTTTAATAAATAAGAACCAATATGAGATATTATATCTTATTTTGTTTAATTGGTACTTAATTATAATTAAAATTTTTAATTGAAATTAAATTAGAATTCAATTAAATTACCAAAAAGTCCAAACCCTATTATAAATAATGATATGAACCATGGTGAACTCTTAAGACCTAGAATCAATGATGAAAAGAAAATCTATAATCCTTCTTGAATCGAGCAAAGAACTTGACTCTAGCCAAACTTTTTGATTGCAACCAAAGTTATAATTTGATCATTGCAAGTTACCTTGAAGAGACCACATTAGTTATTAACTAAACAACTAAAACATAGCTCTCATAATAAAGAAACCTCAAATTTTATTGATGATAAGCTAATTTCCGTAATAAACCAAATTGCCTCTTTAAATAGGCACCAAATGATGAAAAACCCTATAAGGAAATGTCTTCTTAACTATTCCTAAACATAACTATACAAGAAACACTTGAACATGAAGGATTCTCTTAATTAATGGATACAAATCGGCTTTAAACTTGAAATTTTTTAAAAAAATAACTTGACCACTAATAACAATGAATGAAAGAGAGTCAAAACATGAAATTGCCATCTTATCCCACGTATTTAACCTTTTCAAAAGGTAAATATGCGGATTGGGCTTCATTAAAAACAAATGTGGGCGTCATCCTTGTATATTAGGCATGGATTAGGCTTTGTGCATTATCTTGGACTTGAAAATAAGTAATTAACCTTGGTAATGCATTAGAATCGTCAACAATAGCCACATTGTCTTGAATGTCCATAATGAACCCTTACATGGCCTCTAGTTCTTGCTCTTTCCATAGGACCTCCAATGCCTTGTAATGCATTGATGAGTATTGATGAAATCTAATCTCCATCAGTCCCTCCCTCCTCTAAAAGATTCTTCCTTGAATCACCTAAAATAAAGACAAGTTAGCATTATTAAAAGGACAAAAGGATCCTTAGAGGAGATGGAAACTATGAATCATAAAGTGAGGATAAAGAAGAAGTCTATTCTCAAGGAGTTGGAGAAAGTTCAGGAGAAGAGTATACTATTGATGGAGAGATGCTTGTAGCTAGACATGCCTTGAAAATATAAGTGAAGGAGCATGAAGCTCAATGGGAGAACTTCCATATGCATTTTCATATCAAAGACAAGGTATATAGCTTAATTATTGATAAGGGCAACTATACAAATGTAGCTAGCATTGTGTTAACGTCAAAATTGAGCTTACCCACTACATAGCATCCTAGGCCATTTAAGTTACAATGGTTAAATGATTATGGAGAGTTAAGGGATAGTAGGTAGGCATTGATTTCCTTTTCTATTAGTAAGTACAAGAATGAAATTTTGTGTGATTTAGCCCCTATATATGCTAGCCATATGTTGTTCATTAGACCATAAAAGTATCATACAAGGTTTAGGCATGACAGTTTTAGGAACAAATATTCATTTATATTTATTGATAGAACTGTGATACCTGTATCATTGTGACCATGTCAAGCTTTTGAAGATCAACTAAAAAATCAAAGAGATCTTATGAGAAAAGAAGAGGAGAGAAAAAAAATAGAAAACAAAAGAGAGTTCCAAAACAAAAAGGAAAGAGAAAAAAAGAGAAGTTGAAAGGAGAGATAAAGAGAGAAAAGGAGGAGAAGTTCAAAAGAGTGAAAAGAAAGAAAAATTAGAAAAGAAAGGGGTCGTTTGTAAAAATGAGAGATGTAAAGTGGGCCTTTTATTCCCAATAACCTATATTTGTACTCATGTACAAAGACGCCTATTTTAACAATAATGAATTTAGCTATTTTCTACCAACTGTTGTTGTTTTGTTATTGTAGGAGTTTGTTGATGTGTTTCTTAAGGAGCTAGGTGGTTTGCCTCCTATTAGAGGAATAGATCATCAAATTGATTTTATCCCTGATCGCCAATTCTGAATAGACTAGCCTATTGAAGTAATCCTAAGGAGACAAAGAAGCTTCAAAGGCAAATTGAAGAGTTAATAACTAATGGATATTTAAGGGAAACTATTAGTCCTTGTGCAGTTCCTATAGATCTAGTTCCTAAAATGATGGATCATGGTGAATGTGTGTTAAATGTAGAGTCATCAATAAAATCACAGTAAAGTATTGCCATCATATACCTAAAGTAGATGACATGTTGGGTGAATTGCATAAGTCATGCATATTTTCTAAAATTGATTTGAAATGTGGATGACATCAAATTAAGATACAAGAGGGAGATGAGTGGAAGACTACCTTTGGAACTAAACATGGTTTATATGATTGGCTAATCATGACTTTTGGACTTAATAATGCACCAAACACTTTTATGTGATTGATGAATCATGTTTAGCCTGAATTTATTGGTAAATTTGTGGTGGTGTATTTTGTTAATATTATTGTGTATAGCAGATCACTTGATGAGCATACTAAATATTTGCCTGCTATTTTGAGTTTGTTTGCATGTTGAATAGTTATTTGGTAATCTTACTAAGTGTTTTTTTTTGCATTAATCTGATTGTGTTTCTTAGCTATGTTGTTAGTGCAAAGGGAATATACGTTGATGAGGAAAAGGTCAAGGCAATTAAAGATTGGCCTACACCGAAATAACTAACTAAGGTGTGTGAAGTTTTCATGGTTTAGTAATTTTTTATTGGAGTTTCTTCAAAGACTTCAACTAATCAATGGAGCAACTAAGGTGATGAAGAAGGGCGTCGACTTTTACATGGGAAAAAGAACAAGATGATGCATTTTCCATCATTAAAGAAAAACTTAGTTCAACCTTTTTATTTGTTTTACCTAATTTTTCTAATTTTTTGAAAATGACTGTGATGCTTAAGCCATAAGGATTGGAGTTGTTTTAATGTAGGGAAAGTGTTTGGTTGCTAATTTTGGTGATAAATTATAGTGGTCTAACACTTAATTATCCTACATAAGACAAAGAGATGTATGCGTTTGTGTGAGCATTAGAGACATGACAACACTACCTTTGACCTATGGAATTTGTCATTCACATAGACCACAAGTGTTTGAAACATTTAAAAGGACAAGGTTTTGAATAAAAGACATGCTAAGTGGGTAGAATTTATTGATCACTTCCCTATGTCATCAAATGCGATGGCAGATGCATCATCTCGTAGGTATGCTCTTCTACACGATGAAATTATTAGGAATTGAGTTTATGAAAGATTTATATGCTAGTGATAATGATTTTGCTAATATGTTTAGGACGTGTGAAAATTCTTCAGTTGGGAAGTTTTATAGACATGAGAGATTTTTATTTAGGGAGACTAGGCTAAGTGTGCCTAATTGTTCCTGAAGAGAGTTGTTTGAAAGAAGCTCATGGAGGTGGATTGATGGGCAATTTGGCATCAAAAATACCTCAGACATTCTAGTTGACCATTTCTTTTAGCCACATGTGAAATGGGATGTTAAGAGTTTGTCAACATTGTGATGTTTATTTGTAAGAGGCTAAGTCAAAATTGTTACCCCATGGTCTTTACACAAGTTTACTACTTAATCATCTATAGTAGATTTATCTATGGACTTTATATTGGGATTGCCTAGAATTAGGAAGGAAAGAAATTCTATTTTTGTTGTTGTTGATAATTTTTCCAAGATGGCGCATTTCATACCATATCAAAAAATTGATGATGTAACAAATGTCGTTGAATTGTTAATTCAAGAGGTGGTACAACTTTAGGGGATGCCTTAGAGTATTGTTCCAGATCAGGATGCCAAATTCTTGGGCCATTTTTGGCACAATTTATGGGCAAAGCTAGGTACAAAACTTTTTTTCCATTACTTGTCACCCACAACCTGATGAGCAAACTGAGGTATCAAATCATACTCTTACAACTTTGTCTCATGCTATAATTAAAAAGAACATTAAAACTTGGGAGGATTACTTACTACATGTTGGATTTGCTTATAATATAATCATTCATCTATCACTAATATTCTCCTTTTAAAATTATCACAGATTTAATCCTTTGTGAAAAAAAGGTCAAAGTTATGAAACAACTTCATGAGAAGATTTGACATCATATTGAGAGGCAAACTGACGATTTTGTCTCTAAATCCAATAAAAGATGCAAAGGGTTATTATCAAACCAAGAGACTAGGTTTGGGAGCATACACACAATGAATGGTTTCTAAAATAATATAAATCAAAGTTGATCCCTTGTGGAGATGGTTCAATCCCATTCGTAGTAATGCATTAGTAATAACATCTACAAATTGGATTTACTAGGTGACTATAATATTAGTAGCACATTTAAAGTTTTTTTTATCTTTCTCCTTTTGATGTAGGTGATGATTCAAAGATGAATCCTTTTAAAAGAGGAGAATGACGAGAACCAGCTTGGAACATTGGTGGAATCTCTATTGAGTATACCAACTGGTCTAATTATACACTCCAAACTAAAGTGTGCAAGAAGCTCTTAGATCCTTAATCGCATAAATCATGAAGCAAAAAGAAGTTTTGGCTAAGGCACATGAATT
>JAOSBO010000008.1:25835613-25848353 GCA_027563915.1 Erythroxylum rotundifolium
TAATAATCAAGAACAAACAGAAAATTAAAGATAAAGATTGAATTTAAAACCTAGGCTCTGATACCAAAGATGATACAACAACAACCTAGAGTCAATGTCTAGGTCACCTCTATTTCAAGATTGTTCCCAATACCTAAATTCAATCGATCTAACAAGACCCTTCACCTCCAAATCAGCAAGGAATTGGTAACAAAGAGTATAAAGATTGCAAGAATTGAATTAACTCCACAAGTTAGAACTTACTTGATAAGTTGAATCAATCATTAAGGTAAAATAAGCAAGAATCCGAATTCCCTCTTAAAGAAGACTTTCCAATTTTTCTTATTCGCGTCTCATATGAAGTTCACTCATAAAGCAAGGGTTAAAATACCCTTGTGCAATACAAACCCTAACAAAGATAACCTAAAGACCCTAAAGAAAGCCCAATACATCAAGAAAGGCTTTCTTGAAACAAATCTGCCCAAAAACAAATCCCACACGAATTTGGGCTTCGAAACTAATTAAAATTGCCTAATCTTAGTCCAAATAGGATAAGGAAACAAGAAAACATGGAAGACTAACTTAAGAGGGGCAGATGGGGTTTTTAAACTAGGTCCACATGCTTGGTTCCTTAAAATAAATGACACACATGACTTTTTAATGACACACATTCGCACTTAAATTTACCCATGACAAAGTCCAAAAGAAGTCCACAAGCCTTTACAAAATAAAATAAGCCCAAACCCATTGATTATACTTGTGCTTGTGAGAATTGTCTAAATGTTAGCCCTCTTGGTTTGACACCTACAATGTGCACACACAATTAGGCATCTTCCTAAGCTCTTCCCCAAGCTTGATCAACAAAACTTCTTGAAGTTCTTGTGAAACGAAAGCTTGTGCATAAATATGAAATTGTGACTTGAACTTGTTAGAGCGTGACCTTGTAATTGGATTCATTGGCATCGTCAAGTTTCCATTGCCTTGGTGAGTTGCATCAGGTCTGCTTGAAGATCTTCTGCTCTGTGAAAAAGAAATCCAATCCGAATCCATAATGATATTTAGCCCAATTTATGTTGGTTTTCAAGAGGTGGAAGAGAGCTCAGACTTCAAGGTGGATTTGGAAGCTTCAAGGACGGTGGAGGAAGCTTCCACACATATGCATGCATAATTTGGTAGTTAGATCTTCATTTGTGGCCTCCAAGGTGGAAAGGAGGGTGACGTGGCATGGTGAGGTGGCTGACCATGTGGATGACATCATCATATGGCCAATGAAGGGATGCCACATCATCAAATATCCTAAAAACTTCCAAAAAGTTACTGCCAAAGTTACGCATTCGTTGACGAAACTGATTGCATTGACAAAATTCGTTTTGTGTTGCCGGTAGGAAATCCTTATGAAATTAGGATTCCTAGTCAAAGAAGGATTCCTAATCCTAGTAGGATTAGGATTTCTACTACTTCGATCATTCCTGCTCATTTCAACCTCCTCGTTCCAAATATGAACTTCATTTGCGTTAATTAGGTCTCCTTTAGCTCATATTCTTCACTTCATGTCCAAAAGTACCTGTCGAGCACAAAATAAGATAAGTGAATCATTTTGGATAGAAAATGGGAACAATTGAGACTTGAAAAAGTTATGAAAGAACATAAACTTGGAGAGGCCAAGAATTTAAAAAGAAAAAAAGAAAAACAGGCCATTCAAGAAAATAAAAAAAAAGGCCCAACTGAGACTAAGTGCACTAGTGAGCAAAAGAAAGAGAGTAACGCAATTGAAAAGGGAGTGAAGAGTGAAATAAAAAAGAGTACTTTCTTTGCAAAAGAAAAAGAGTTGAGGAAGGTCATGTACACACAGAAATTTTTGCTTAGGAATAAGGAGTTGTTTTATAATGAGACAGACCTTGACCCTTCTTTGCCTAGTGTTATGAAACTTGTTTTTCAGGAATATTTTGATGTCTTTCTAGATGAGTTGCCCAAGGGATTACCACCATTGAGGGGCATTGAACATCAGATTGCTTTCATGCCGGGAGTTCAAATTCCAAACTGCTCAGCCTATAGGAGTAATCCTGAGGAGACAAAGGAGCTTCAAAGGCAAGTGGAGGAGTTGCTTGAGAGGGGGCACGCGAGAGAAAGTCTAAGCCCATGCGTAGTTCCAGTGCTATTGGTGCCAAAGAAAGATGGAACTTGGCATATGTGAATGGATTGTAGGGCAGTAAACAAGATAACGGTAAAGTATTACCATCCCATTCCTAGGTTAGATGATATTGCTGAGTTGTTTTTTAGGGATGTTGTTCGTTTTCATGGTTTTCCTAAGACTATTATTTCTAACCATGAAGTGAAGTTTTTGAACTATTTTTGGCATGTTATTTGGGGTAAGCTAGGTACTAAACTTTTGTTTTCTACTGCTTGTCATCCTCAAACTGATGGACAAATTGAAGTCGTGAATAGAACTTTAGGTTCTCTTTCACATGTTGTGGTTGGTAAAAATCTTAAAACATGGGAAGAATGTTTGCCATTAGTTGAATTTGCATACAATAGGAGCATATATTCTACTATTGGTTATTCATCTTTTGAGATTGTTTATGGTTTTAATCCATTAACACCTTTAGATTTGTGTTCTTTACCTTTAAGTGAGATAACTAGTGCAGATGAACAAAAGAAGGCAGATTTGGTGCGCAACATTCATGAGAAGGCAAGACAACACATAGAGAAGCGGAATAAAGCATATGCACAAAGAGCTAATCAAGGGCAAAAGTTGATCCGATTTGAGCCTGGCGATTGGATTTGGGTGCATTTTAGAAAAGAGAGATTTCGTAAGCAAAGGAAATCCAAGTTAGATCCTAAAGGTGATGGATCTTTCCAAGTCCTTGAAAAGATTAATGATAATGCCTACAAGATTGATTTGCTAGGTTAGTATCAAGTATCTGCTACATTGAACGTGGCCGATCTCTCTCCATTTGATAATTTAGGGGCTGATTCAAGGACGAATCCTCTTAAGGAGGGAGGAAGTTATACAAAAAGCCATGGTAGCAATGGAGATCAAGGTACCACATGCCAAGACAAGCTTACTAAGTGGACCTATAACAATGCAACGTGCAGCAAGACTTAAACAAGCACTTCAAGGTTTTGTTTAAAGTCACATTACATCTCACCTTGATGATAAGGCCGAACCATCCATGGAGAATTCAAGTGGAGTAGTCAAGCTTTTGATTCTTCTAGAGAGGGCATGTGGAAGGGCTAATACTTAGCCAAGTTTCAAGACAAGTTGAATTATTCTTATGGGCTTAATTTAATACATTGGGCTTGTTATTTATCCTTTATTTATTAGGGCCAAAAGACTTGTTATGGACTGAGCTTGCCTTAGTTTATTTTATGCCTCTGTTAGGCCCATTCCCCCTAGGTTTATTTAAGTTATTTTGGTCTTATTTAAGGTAGTTTAGCCCAATCCTAAGTGGATTAGGATCAGATTGTGTTACTGGGCTATAACTCCTAAACTAGCTAGGATTAGGCTTGTTTTTAGCATTAAATGGGTTTGTAACCTATTCCTTTTAGGGGTAGGACGTGACCAACGGTATAATAACTTATTTTATCCTTGTAAATTAGTTGATTAATAAAATTTAGAGATATTCTCTTCAAGAAAACAATGTTCTTCTTGTTGTTACTTGAAGGATTGCATCACTTATCAAAGTAATCACTTGTGGCGTGTTCAATTCTTCTATTTTTTTTTGGGTTCGGGCCTCAATTTCATATAATTGGGGTTTGAACTAGCATGTTCTTATAATAGAAAGATTGGATATTTGATTCAATAGGATTAGGGGGGTTTCAAGAACCTTGTTTTCTTGGGGTTTCCATATCAACAGAACTATAATCCTCTAATGGAGGCATTTCTTCATCATCACTCTCTTGAGATTTAACGCCCCCATCATTCCTCAAAAGCATAATTTTTCTGTTTGGGCATTGAGAACCTATATGACCAAATCCCAAACATTTGATATCTCTATGCTTTGAAGGTGTATTAGTAGCACTAGAGTTAGAATTGGTACATTTAGGGGCTGTCCCTGTAAGGCCCCAAATTGTACCCTAGATGAAATGTTACCTGTTCATGTAAGTACACGAATGATAGTTTTTAAAATTTTGTTATGATTGAGCATTTCGTGTGACTTAATTATGTTTTTAATGAATCATACCTAGAGAATTGGAATTAAATTGTCATCAGAGACTTAAGGTATTAATGTTGAGCCTAGGGTCTCATAAAATATGTCATGGATACTTTAAATGATATTTAGGTGAAGATTTAGTAAAAAGAAGGCTTGAAAGTACTTACAACTCAAGGTTGAAGTGATTGTTGCAAGACCAGTGTATCATCCTCATGCACAAGCATGAGGGCAACATCTAAAGGGTGACAAGTTTGTCACCCTGGTGCACAAGGGTAACAACCAGTGTGACTTCTAATGTGACATTGAAACTTGTAGTGCCATATCTTGTGATTCCAATGTCCAAAAATTACTATATACCGTTAGAAAGCTAAGAGGATAAGCTACTATTTTATAAAGACAAATTTGTCAAGTCTAAATCAATAAAGTTTATTGATGGTTTATACGTGGAATAATTTCTTGCTGACAAATGGCAGCATGTTATCTAGATGAGTGGCAGCTCCTAAATGGGACAAGTGGAGAACATGCATGAATCCACATGCCATTACCATTTTGTGACACCTAGCATTGGAGGAAAAAAGGTTTTGCTGAAGTTTTCTGTAGTCCTTAATTTTCTTTCTCTCACCACCAATCTCTCTCTCTCACTCACACCTCCTGGAAATTTTTGAATGTTTTTTGGATCATCATCTTCACTTGACATATTTTCAGGCTATTGCATTAAGGAAGCTAGGTCCCGTCACTTTCTATGTTGCTATCCTCTTGGTCATCTTAACCTTGGAGTAGTGATATTTGCTTGAAATGCTAGAGTGGCTTGCTCATTGAAGTAGGAAATTGTGTTAAAGAAGGTATTGGAATACTAATCTTGATTGCATATTATCATATGAATTATTTTGATTTTTGATTGGCATGAATATGTATGGATTTGTTGATGATTTTAGACACTTCTGTGTCTTTTGTTCAAAGACTTAAGTCACTTTTGGTTTAGATACCAAACATGGTATCTTCTGCTTTAGTCCCGTTACCCACTTCTAAAAAAAAAGGATTAGCAGGTATTGTTTTGTATTTTGTTACATACACAGTTAGATTATAATCAAGAAATTTTCTGAGATAATTAAATTTTATTCTCACATAACCAGATACGGGTTTAACACAGACAAGTTCTGTTCCGATATCATCATTTTCTATTCTAATAATTGTAAGCATTACTTTGAAGCCAATATATATCCTATTTTGGCATTTTCTATTCTGAGATTCATATTGTTTGGATTGCGCTTTTGTATGTGATCTGATTTGTATATGTCAATATCATATGACTGTTAGAGACAGTTACCATTATGTATCATGTTTAGTTATTCCTCACTAAGCTATATGCTTAACACGGTGGTTTTGCCCCGTGCAGGTTTAGATAGAAGGGTATATGGACTAGGACAAGGA
Organism: Erythroxylum rotundifolium; assembly: GCA_027563915.1. NCBI lineage: Eukaryota > Viridiplantae > Streptophyta > Magnoliopsida > Malpighiales > Erythroxylaceae > Erythroxylum > Erythroxylum rotundifolium. The sequence goes on from JAOSBO010000008.1 coordinate 25,841,178, forward strand.
CAATCATTGTGGCCAAAGAAGCATGATTTTTTAATTTTTGGAAGATGTATATTTATTTTTAGTTTAAGTTGTATTTCAATATAAAGAGACATATTGTAATTAATGTTCTGTTTTAATGGGTTGTATTAAACTTAATACAGGTTGACTATTGTTTGTATAACAGGCTTTGGTAATAGTACTATATGTTTGAGATGTTTTATTTATACAATATTGCCTAATGGTTTATAATACTTGTTTGCTTGAGTTTTTTGAAATGCATGTAATGGATTGTTTGACATGTTTTAGTTCTATTTTGTGTTGCGTCTGCATATACTTCTAGGGGCTATGTGGTTGTGACAGTCCCCTTATCTTTGGACTTGTCCTTGTAGTCATTAGACTTGTCCTTTCCCTTCTCTTCCTTCTTAGGCCATTTGGAACTCCATGTACTTGAAGAACCAAAATTGTATGCCTTATTAGAGTCCTTACACTTCAATTGCCGTTCAATCTTCATGGCCATATTAACAATTTCCTCAATTTTTATGTAATGATACAACTCCATCACATTGGCTATATCTTTGTTCAAACCACCAAGAAACCTTCCCATGGTGGCCTCCCTATCCTCTTAAATATTAGCCTTGATCATGGCTATTTCCATCTCATGATAGTCCTCTATGCTCTTAGTACCTTGTGTCAAAGAGTGAGCCTTTGGTGCAACTCCCTATAGTAATAGCTAGGTATAAAGCATTTCTCCATTATGGCCTTCATTTCCTCCCATGTCTCAACAGACCTTTCACTAACTCTTCTTCTACTCAATAGCAACTGGTCCCACCAAATAGCAGCATAGTGTGAGAATTCCATCGTCGCTAACTTCACCTTTTTCTCTTCTAAGTAGTTGTGGTAAGAAAATATCATCTCAACTATCCTTTCCCACTCTAGGTAGGCATCTGCATCATTTTTTCCTTGAAAAGGAGGTATCTTCATCTTGATGCTACCAATATTCTTGTCTAATCTTTCTACTTCTTCTTCCCTTCATTTTTCATTTCTTGCTATATTACCACCTCTACATCTGATCCTTCAATATCATCTAGTCTTGATTTTTGCCCCTATGCCACTCCTCCTCATCATCCTCATCAAAATCATCAAACTCTTCATAATTGTATGTGTTTTAGATTGGAGTAGTAGCATCTCTTCTATTTGTCGAATCTCTTCTACTAGCAGATTGTGATTCCTCCTTCAATCTCTTAAACCTTTCTTCCATATCATCAAATCTAGAGTTAAGCCTCTCAAATTGACGATACATGGCTTGCAAAGTGAAGTTCTGATTTGTTAGATTCCCTTGATCTTTCTTCATTGCACTATTATAACTTTTATTAGACATATTATTAAAACCTGCAAGAAAATGTTAGAAAGCACCTCACTAGCACTCCCTCGCGTTTTTCACTCTAGAACAATATTTTAACCACTCGTGTTTCACATAAAATATTGGCTTTTCTCTAGATAGGCTCAAACTATTTTGCCTTTTACCTCTCAAGTAATGCCTTGAAGGTTACTCTTTAGAAAACAATTCAAGCAATAACAAGCAAATAGTAAACAACACAAATTAATTGGAAAAGAACAAGATAAATCCTAACAAAAAAATGAAATGAAAAAAAACTAGAAGCAAATATAATGAATGGATAACGACAAATTATCTATGCCAATACTGGATGAAGAATGTGTAGGCAATGATTCTTATTAGTAATCGGACAATATGAGTGTAAAATTGTCCAATTCAATGTGTTAGACTCAAAGATAAGCACAAACAAGAAATTAAACAAAGAAACAAAGAAAGACACTAATTATAACTAAACTCACCAAAAAAAACCCAGAACTTAGAGGAACAAGTTCAAATATGCCCCAAATTGAAAGATAGGTAATTCAATGTGTTTTAATAATTCTTGCACACAAATTAGGCTAATTTGGGTCTACAACCTGAATTTATGCAAAATAAATGATTGTCCAATTCTGGATTGATAAGAATTGTATATATGTTTCAAAGAAAATGATAGGGCCACCAGGCCTACAGTGCGATTGGTGTTCCAGGGGCTTTCCAAGGGCAGGATCCAGCAACAAGGAATGAGGGACTCAAGTGTGGTGATGCATAGAAAGAATGAAGTTAATACGTAAATAAAGGAATGTTATTATCCACTGTCATCAATATCAAAAGGTCTCTTCTTTCCTCTGCTGTCGGCTCCCGATTCATTTGTTATTTGCATTGTTGGTACTGTTATTTATCATTTGGCATCAGAGCCCAACGGTCCTCTTGTGGGTATCATTGAACCAAACATGGAATTGTCACATCCAAAAACCAGAATGGAAACACAACTCGAACAACTAGAAGAGGATATCAAAGGCATCAGTGCCAATATGACTCTCCTCGTCAATCAAATGAGGGAAACCCAAACTAGCATACAAACCATCCTCAGCCACCAAACAACACCCATAATCACAAATACCTCGAACCAACCTGGAGAATCAACCAACTCCAAAACACCCATAACTGAATCTGACCCAGAACCCAATACAAATACTCTCACCCTTGCTGATAGAATCTTGGAAAGAGAGAAGTACCCCAAAAAACTTGACTTACCCGTATTTGATGGCAAAAATGCTGATACATGGATCTCTGATTCTGAGAGGTATTTTTCTATAAATCGATTAACAGAGACGGAAAAGTTGGAGGCTGCTGGTGTTTGTTTTGAAGGTGAGGCGCTGGCATGGTTACGTTTTGAGGAAAGGAATCAATCTTTTACAAAGTGGGTTGAACTAAAAATGTAGGTGTTACAAAGCTTTGCTGGGTTGCAAGATGGCTCATTGCTACATCGGTTTTTTGCAATGAAACAAATGGGTACGGTCATCGAGTATCGAGCCTAGTTTGAATTCTTAGCTATATTGTTAGAGAAGTTAGATGATGAAACCATGGCTGCAGTATTTTTGAACAGAATGAATGAGAAGTTAAGGATAGAGTTGTTGGTTTTAAAGCCAAGCACATTGAAGGAGACAATTGACACAGCTGGGCATAGAAAGAGGAAGAACCAGATTTTAAATTCAACCCAATACACCAAAGCCCACAAAGAACCCCCTTCAATCCAATAAAAAACTAACACCAAAATCGTTCCATGGACCCCCATTAAAGCGCTTTGGCTGCTAGATTTCAAATAATTATCCTTTTGTTGTTTATTTTAGTTTTCTTCTCTATCTGTTTTTCATCTACAGTTTTGTTCACTTTGTTTGAGTTTTTGGCTAAATAATAGGTGTTTCTTCAAGTTCAGAATATCTTCTTTCTCCTCAACTTGGAATCATTCAGATCCAAGCTTTTTGAGAAAATTACACTAAGTCTAAATTTGAGAGTGTCCAGCTTCTGAAAATTGCTTTGCAATACTTTTGTTTCCATATTTATTTGTGTGAACTTAATACAGAAACCCCAAGAAAGCAAGGTTTTTGAACCCCCTAATCTTGTTGAATCAAATCCCCAATCTTTATATCCTAACAATGTGCTAGTTCAAATCCCAACTACATGAAATTGAGACCCAAACCCAAAGAAAACAGAGGAATTGAACACGCCACAAGCGATTACCTTAATAAGTGATGCAATCCTTGAAGTAACAACAAGAAAAACACGCCTTTCTTGAAGAGAATATCTCTGAATTTTATTAATGAACTAATCTAAAGTTTACAAGGATAAAATAAGGGATTTTACCCTTGCTCACGTCCTAACCCTAAAAGGAATAGGTTACAAACCCATTTAATGCTAAAAACAAGCCCAATCCTAACTAGTTTAGGAGTTATAGCCCAATAACGCAATCTGATCCTAATCCACTTAGGATTGGGCTAAACTAACTTATCCTAATCCACTTAGGATTGGGCTAAACTAACTTAAATTAGACCAAAATAACTTAAATAAACCTAGGGGGAATGGGCCTAATGGACCCATAAAATAAACTACTAGGGCAAGCCCAGTCTATAAAAAGTCTTTTGGCCCTAATAGATAAAGGATAAATAAGAAGCCCAATGTATCCATAAGAATAATTGAACTTGTCTTGAAATTTGGCTAAGTATTAGCCACTCCACACGCCCTCTCTGGAAGAATCACAAGCCTGACTACTTCACTTGAATTCTCCATGGATGGTTCGGCCTTGTCATCATCAAGGTGAGATGTAATGTGACTTTGAACAAACCCTTGAAGTGCTTGTTTAAGCCTTGCTGTATGTTGCCTTTTAATAGGTCTGCTTGGCAAAGTAAGCTTGTCTTGGCATGTGGCACTTTGATGTCCATAGCTGCCATGGCTTTTGTATCATTTCCTCCCTCCTCAAAAGGATTCATCCTAGAATCAGCCCTGATATTATCAAATGGAGAGAGATCAGCAACATTGAATGTAGCAAATACTTGATACTCACTGGCAAATCAATATTATAGGCATTATCATTAATCTTTTCAAGGACTTGGAAAGGTCCATCGCCTCCAAGATCTAACTTGGATTTCCTTTATTTAGGATATCTCTCTTTCTAGAAACGCACCCAAACCCAATCACTAGGCTCAAATTGCATCAACTTTCTCCCTTGATCAGCTCTTTGTGCATATGCTTCATTCCGCTTCTCTATGTGCTGTCTTGCCTTCTCATGAATGTTGTGCACCAAATCTGCCTTCTTTTGTCCATTTGCACTAGTTATCTCACTTAAAGGTAAAGAACACAAATCCAAAGGTGTTTAATATTTTTACCAACCACGGCGTGCAAAAGAGAACCTAAAGTTCTATTCACCACTTCAGTTTGTCCATTAGTTTGAGGATGGAAAGTAGTAGAAAACAAAAATTTAGTACCTAGCTACCCCAAAGAACACACGAAAAAATGGCTCAAAAACTTCACATCACGGTCAGAAATAACAAAGCCAAGGAAAACAATTTTATCAATACAAAAAGAACCCTTTTTAAGTTTACCATATAGTCTTTCACGTCTAACTGCTTGTAGTACAGATTTAAGATGCTTAACATGCTCATCAAGGCTTTTTCTATAAATCAGGATGTCATCAGAGTATACAACCACAAACTTGCCAATAAAATCATGTAAAACATGGTTCATTATTCTTAGGATATTGCTAGGTGCATTTGTCGAACTAAATGGCATGACCATCCACTCATATAGACCATATTTCGTTTTAAAGGCTGGTTTCCACTCATCCCCTACTTTCACTCTAATTTGATGATAACCATTTATGAGATCAACTTTTGTAAAGAAACAAGCACCATGTAACTCATCAAGCATATCATCTAACCTAGGAATGGGGTGGAGATACTTTACTGTTATCTTGTTTACTGCCCTGCAATCCAAGTACATATGCCAAGTTCCATCTTTCTTTGGTACCAATAGCACTGGAACTGCACATGGGCTTAGACTTTCTCTTATGTGCCCCGTCTCAAGCAACTCCTCCACTTACCTTTGAAGCTCCTTTGTCTCCTTAGGATTATTCCTATAGGCTGGCCTGTTTAGTACCTGAACACTTAGTATTTGTTCCCATTTTCTATCCAAAATGATCCACTTATCTTATTTTGTGCTCTAGAGGTACTTTTGGACATGAAATGAAGAATATGAGCTAAAAGAGACCTAATTAGCGCAAATGAAGTTTATATTTGGACCGAGGAGGTCAAAATGAGTAGAAATGATTGAAGTAGCATAAATCCTAATCCTAGTATCCTAATTTGACCAAGAATCCTAATTTCAAAGGATTTCCTACCTGCAGCACAAAATGGATTTCATCAGCACAAATGGTTTCATCAATGAATGCGTAACTTTGGCTTTTTGGAAGTTTCTAAAAGATTTGATGACATGGCGGCCCTCCATTGGCCATATGATTATGTCATCCACGTTGTCAGCCACCTCACCATGCCACATCACCCTCTTTTCCACCTTGGACACCATGAATGAAGATCTAACCACCAACTCACACATGCATGTCTGTGGAAGCTTCCTCCACCGTCCTTGAAGCTTCCAAATCCACCTTAAAGTTTGATCTCTCTTCCATGTCCTCAAGACCAATATAAATTGGGCTAAATATCCTTATGGATTCGGATTGGATTTCTTTTTCATAGAGTAGAATATTTTCAGGCAGACCTTTCGCCAATCTTGGGCTTATATATGAAGATATAACCGTTGGATTGGGCTGAAATTTGGTGTGAAGAAACGTAACGCATTAGGCTATCTGCACCTAAAATTTGAGCTGTAAATTCTTCTCTGTATGAGAGCTAAATAATGTCGAAGTTGCACCTGAGAATCTGCCATAATATTGAAATCCGAGTTTCACATGGATGTGTAAACAGACCTATACCTCTATATATAGGGACCTATCAGCTCATTATGAGTTCACGTCCTCTTTCTTCTTGTGCTAGGGTGTGACATATAGTTTTCTTCTCTTCTTCCTCTTTCTCTCTTCCAAACTCATAGATTTAGTTAGTTTATGCTTAGACATGTTTAACCGAATTATAATGTTCTAGCTAATTTCTTTTTCAATTGTAAAGGTTAGTAACCCTAAAACCTAGTTTTAATGAGATTTCAGATCTGATTTTGTGTATGATTATGTGTGTGATTGTGGTTTGATTTTGTGTTTATGTTTTATGCTTGATTGTTGAATCTTGTAGGAAGAATTAAAGTCTAGAATTTGATTGTTGTTATAAGTTTTGGATCTGCTAATTAACTTATTTATATGGTAATCATTGAATTGATTAATAAAAGTAGCAAAAACTATCTAGGATTGAAGGTAGTCGTAAATGCTAGGTGTTTAAACATAAACTTTCACTTGTTCATGATTGGTAGTCAATGTGAATTTGTTAAGATCTCTTGAAAGCTACTTTAAAATGCTTTAGCTTGAATTTTGATGCATGGAAGTCATGGTTATTCTTGTTGATAGTTTTGTTTGCTTGGTAGTTGAGAAACAAATAAATTAGGTAGCTTGATCCTAAACCACACATATCACACATAGAAAACTTGAATGTTCAATGATTGAATTAACTAGGTGTTTGTTGGTGAAAACTTTTACAATTGAATGCCTTGCAATTGATTTTTCTACTACTTTATAATCTGATTTTTCTGAGTTTAGTTAGTTTAATTTAAGGTTTAATTTGCTTAATTTCTTCCTTACTAAAGTTAATTTCGAAACCAAAATCCCC
>JAOSBO010000008.1:25887065-25906457 GCA_027563915.1 Erythroxylum rotundifolium
TATTTTAAGTATGGTATTTTAAGTGAGTTCTCGCAATAGGACTCCATATGTTTTAGAGTAGTACTCTAAAAGCAATCACCTTTAGCGCTTTTGTACAAACTTTATTTTGATTAATAAAGTGAAAGGAATTTTTCTTTAATTTGATATTCTTTTTATATAAATGAATTAATGTTAATCTTAAGTCGAATTAATGAAGTCCATCATACAAAACATAGCATGAAGGAGATTATGATAATGAGATTCCTATCATGTGCAATTATGTTAGTAGCTAAATAATCCCTAGTCATAGGATTAATAAGATAAGACATTATTAATCTAGATAGATTAGCACATGTTATACTTTTTGATTTGATCAAGCAGTGGATCTCATAAACTGTAAACATGAGATGTTTACAGTTAACATGTGGATGCTTACTAAGGGTAGTAAGTACATCGGATGACCCGCTATGAGGTTATCATATGGATGATCTATCAAATGTCAATGATTAATCTTATCATAGCAATGGTGCAAAGTGTTTGCTGGGTTGTGACCGACTTGTATGCTGTTTTGGAAAATTTCATGTAAATTGTAGAGAATTTTTTTCCATTTTTCTTTCATATAAATATAGATGTTATATTATGTTTATGTAAAAGGAAATTGCAATTGAATTCCATTTGCTATTTTATTTCAAATTTATATCCAGATTGTTCATATGTTGATTTCTGGGATTCTTTTGGAAAACTGATTGCAAGTGCTGACTTTGAAAATTTTGAATTAATTCTAGATTTTTTTCTATTTGTCTTTCATCGAAATGTTTATAAGATGTTATTTTATGTTTCTATAGAAGGAAAATGCAATTGAATGTCATTTATTATTTTATTACGAATTAAGTTTCAGCTTGATGCATGTATGAAGTTCTGGAAAATCTGGAAATGTGATGAAGATGCATGCATGAAAATTCCAGATTAATTTTATAAAAATTGTTTTTATAAATTTTATGCATGCACATGTAAAATGAGAAGTTGCCCCATGTTTGAGATGCATGACACTTGTTGTTAAAGTGATTATCTTATGCATGCATGATGTAATGTTTGACTAGTGTTAGAAGTAATGTGACAAGTGTCAACACATGCGATAAGTTGGCTTTTCCTATTTATTAATAAATAATTCCTAAGAATTAGGTTCTATAATTTTTTATTAGGAACATTTAGAATGTGTATAAGACTCTGGAATTTTTTTAGAATTAATTGAATTTTATTCAATTAATAAATAAAGTCAAAGTCAACATTAGTCAACTTTTTGAAAGTTGATGGAGTTGACTTACTTAATGACTTATAATATGTGTATTTCGGTTATGAGATCTAAAAAGGCTCTTATGTGATAAGATATATATTATTTTGAAGGAAATAACATGCTTAACGCATAGGCTAGAAATTAGGGTTCCGGAAATTTTCCAAGCATCGAATCGGTCTCTTTAGTGCCTAGTTGGTTAACTTATTTATCTTGATGGGTTGTCCTAACTGGAAGCATTGATTTGTTGGGCCAACCCAAGGTCAACGTGGATAGAGGTGAAGTTGGGTTATATACATGGGATGTATATAAATCAACAGTTGATAACCCAATGAGTGTGCTAAATCAACAGTTGATGACATAAGTCGATAATTGCATAAATATATGCAATTGGTATGAATGATACCTACTGATTGACCTGAAGTGGCTTGTTGGGTAAACCCAAAGTCATTCTTGGTGAAATCGAATATCGACCCATTACGAAAAATATAAGTTTTCTTGAATTCGTAATGAGGACTATGGATTTGAATAGGAATAGTGGGACCTATAATGCACGTTATTAAAGTCCTTATAGATATGCCTTAGTGTAAATTCTAACTTTTCTCTCGTTCTTCTAGGTTATTGAATCACCACAATGTCATCTAGTATGAACCTACGCTCTTTACTATATTCCAACAAACTCACAAGACCAAACTTCTTGGATTGGCTACAGAATTTGAGAATTGTTCTCTAATCTGAGAAACCAGGATATGTTCTAGATGAACCACTTCCTGATCCCCCTGGTATTGATGCATGTGATGAAGATAAGAAAGATTATAAGAAGCTACTAGATGATAGTGAGTTCGCTAGCTGTATAACGCTGGCCTCTATGTCAGCAGAATTGTAAAAGCAGTATGAGGCTATGGATGCTTATACTATAGTCTACCATCTGAGGGAACTATTTGATGAGCAAGCTCAATCTAAAAGGTTCGAGACCTCAAGAATTATTATGTACCCGTTTTGATTAAAAACATTGTATCTGTTTCATATCTTAATAAAGCGGGATTTCATTTAACTTTTTTAAGAAATAATTGTTCAATTAAGTTGAAATGTTGTATGGTACTGCTACATTATGCAATGGAATTTACATATTAGATATATCCAATTCAATCTTAAATATCAATGACAATAAAACACAAAAACGAGATAAGCTAAAATCATCTTACTTAGGGCATTGTCAACTTGGACATATAAGTGAAAAAAACATGATTAAGCTCTATAAGAATGGTAGCCTAGGGTTATTTGATTACGAATCATATGATGTGTGAATCTTGCTTGTTAGGCGAGATGACTAAATTACCTTTTAAAGGAAAGGGTGAACGAATGAATGGGATATGGGTATGTGTATCTAATGAGATACAAGTCATTATCAATGATTATTCACAATATGGGTATGTGTATCTAATGAGATACAAGTCTGAAGCTTTGAAATGTTCAAGCAATTTAGAGATGAAGTAGAGAAACAACTCGGTAGAAGTATTAAGGTATTTCAATTAGATTGAGGTGGTGAATACTTAAACGAGGAATTTCTAACTTATCTCGAACAGAATGGGATAGTATTCGAGTAGACTCTACCTTACACACCACAACATAATGGTGTAGCTGAAAGGAGAAACTAAACCTTGTTAGACATAGTAAGATCAGTGATGGGCATAGCGGATCTACCGAAATCCTTTTGGGGTTATGCACTTGATACTGCTGTTTATGTGACAAATAGAGTCCCTTCAAAGGTAGTTGAAGTTACTCTATATGAGATGTGGACTAACAAAAGGTCCTATCTTTCTCATATGAAAGTTTGGGGTTGTCTAGCTTATGTGAAGCGGATTCAATCAGACAAGCTTGAAATGAAGTCTGATAAATGTTTGTTTCTAGGATATCCTAAGGAAACAATTGGATATCAGTTTTATAATGCTTTAGAGCAAAAGGTGTTTATCTCAAAGCATGTTGTCTTTTTAGAGAAAGAATTTCTTCTAAGAGAAGATAGTGTGAGAAAAATTAAACTTGATGAAGTTCATGATTCTTAAACAAACGCAAATTAATTGCCTAAACCCGAAATTGTTGTTCATAAAGATGAGACAACAGTTGAACCTTTTGACACAAAATATTTTTAGGTCAAGTAGGATATAGAATGTTCTAGAGAGATATGGATTTCTCGTAAGTGAACAAAATGACGTATTGCTCATATAGGATGAGCGTATAACCTATGAAGAGGCTCTGATGAGTTTAGAATCTAAAAAATGACTTCAAGTTATGAAATCTGAACTGGATTCCATGTATGAAAACCAAGTATGGACTTTGGTTGACCCACCTGAAGGATTAAAACCCATAAGGTGCAAATGGATTTTCAAGAAGAAAATCGACATGGAAGGTAATGTAATTATCTATAAAGTGAGGCTAGTCACTAAAGGTTATAGGCAAAGACAAGGAATTGACTATGACGAGACATTTAGCCCTGTAGCTATGCCTAAATCCATTATAATACTCCTAGCCATTGTTGTGCATTATGATTATGAAATATGAAAAATGGATGTGAAGACGACTTTCCTAAATGGAAACCTTGTTGAGGATGTATATATATACAACCGGAAGGCTTCATATCCAAAGATGGCAGAAAGGTATGTAAGCTTCAGAAATCCATTTATGGATTGAAACAAGCATCTAGGAGTTGGAACATCCGATTTGATGAGATAATCAAAGAGTTTGGTTTCTCACAAATTCCTAATGAACCATGTTTGTACAAGAAGGTTAGTGGGAGTGCTATTATATTCCTTGTGTTATATGTGGATGACATATTACTAATAGGAAATCATGCCTCTAGTTTGCAATTAGTCAAAGTTTGGCTGTCCCTGAATTTTTCCATGAAAGACCTTGGAGAAGCAACTTATATATTGGGAATAAAGATCTATAGAGATAGATCAAGGAAGTTGTTAGGTCTTTCATAGTCGAAATACATAGACAAAGGGCTAAATATGTTTAGCATCAAGTAGTCCAAGGGAGGGTTTCTTCCTATGACTCATGGGACAAAACTCTGCAAATCTATGTATCTCAAGTTACAAGATGAGAGGACTCGCATGAGTATGATCCTATATGCTTTGGCAGTAGGATCAATCATGTATGCTATATTATGTACGCGACCCGATATATTGTATGCTTTAAGTGTTACAAGTAGATATCAATTGGATCCTAGTGAGGGTCACTAGGTGGCTATCAAGAATATCCTAAAGTACTTGAGAAGGACTAAGGATGTATTCTTGATATATATATGGAAATGAAGATCTCGTAGTAAGTGGGCATACAGATGCCAGTTTTCAATCTGACCAGGATGGCTCCAATTCCCAGTTAGGTTATGTTTTTACACTAAATGGTGGAGTAGTTAGTTGGAAGAGTTCCAAACAAGAGACGACTGCAGAATTGATGACCGAGTCAGAGTACATTGCAGCTATGAAAGTAGCAAAGGAAGCTGTTTGGATCAAGAAGTTTGTCATGGAACTTGGAGTGGTTCCTAGCGTAATAGACCCAATCAACTTTTTGAAAGTTGATGGAGTTGACTTTCTTAATGACTTATAATTTGTGTATTTCAGTTATGAGACCTAAATAAGGCTATTATGTGATAAGATATATATTATTTTGATGGAAATAACATGCTTAATGCATGTGCTTGAAATTAGGGTTCTGGAAATTTTTCAAGCATCAAATAGGTCTCTTTAGTGCCTGGTAGGTTAACTTATTTATCTTGATGATTTTGGCCGTCAAGATAATTTTAGTACATGCCGAAATTGTTTAGGTAAATTTGAGATGACCTAGAGATATTATAGAGGACTAATTGGTGTGTGGGAATTTTGGACCCTAGGTATTAATTTATAATTAATCCAAGTAGAGCATAGCATTTCTAGTGTGACTAGATAAAGGCATATAGACTAGGATTAAAGTGTTTAATCTAGACATCAAAATAATTATTTTTTAGGGTTCCTAATCGAATCACATTAATAATTCGGATTAGCCAAGACTAACACTAGTACTTGATTAGGTTCAAGAGTTGAATCAAATCACGATCCTTAGATGCGTAGTCAAGTCAGAACCTAAATTAAACCTCCTTTGTGTGATACATGCATTAGACACATTTTGAGGGTAATAATAGACATAGGCTCAAAGTATTGATGAGACCAAAGTACAAATCCCTATGAATATTAGGACTCATGCCTTTCATCAATATGGCAAGAACAAGAGTCTTTTTAGAGTTGGGTTGTTGGGCAAACCCAAGCCCACTCTACCCAAATATGTTTAAACTATGGAAATTACATTTCCAAATTAATGGGTTGGTCCTAACTGGAAGCATTGATTTGTTGGGCAAATCCAAGGTCAACGTGGATAGAGGAGAAGTTGGGTTATATACATGGGATGTATATTTATGCAACTATCGACTTGTGTCATCAACTGTTGATTTAGCACACTCATTGGGTTATCAACTCTTGGTATATACGCACATGGGTATCCTTGTTTAATAGGTAATTTCTTTTGGAGAATAGCACTTTACATTCTCTCCTAAGCCAACTATGTCGCCATTTTTGACCTTGTTGGCTCTCTTGGTAGTGCACAGCTTCTTAAGAAATTTGGTATACTTGGGCACATGTCTTGTTGCCTCCAGCAAAGGTATGTTAATTTCCACCTTTTTAAACAACTCCAAGATCTCTTTCTCCTTATCCTCCTTCTTTTCCTGTTAGAACTTAATGGGAAAGGTGGAGTTAGCTTATAATTGGAATTCACAAGGTTAGGAGATCCCTTAGATAAAGAATAAGGTTGTTTAAGCTGAGAAGAAGGTTCGGCACCCTTTAAATCAAAGGCTGTTGCGGCCGGTTCTCGGGTGGTATTTTCAGCCTCCAACTCACCCTCGTCATCCAAATCAATCAAATTATCTCCAGTCTCCTTACCACTCCTTAGCTTCACTGCGAAAGCACTTTCCTTGCTTGGCACCCCTTGGGATGGCAATTTGCTGAAAATATTTATAGTCCTGTCGAAAAGACATGAATTTTTGCTGCATGGACAAAGTGTTAGATGCCATAGTTTTCATCATATCCATAACTTCATTCAAAGAAGGGTTAGATGAAGAAGAAGTGTTAGAAGGTGGCGGCATGGGTCTGGGAATATTCGGCTGAAGTTGAAAACTAGGAGGATTAGGTGCTCTTGCTCCATTTTGCATGGGTGGCTACTGAGGATTCCTATAGCGAAGGTTTGGGTGATCTCTCCATCCCAGATTGTAAGTCTGAGAGTAGGGATCATATTTTCTCGGTGGGTTAGCATTAAAAATACCACCAACTGCATTCACATGGTCATTAGCATCATCTTGCATAGTAGGACATGTATTAGCATTATGACCATGCATGGAACATATGGAACAGATAATAGCTTGCATATCACCACTCATGAAAGATCGCATCGTAGAAGTAAGCTCATTAACCTTGTTTTCTAATTTAGAAACACTTACCACATTCACACATCTATGATCAACTCGGGTGCCAAATTGCTTAGAATTTGCAGCCATATCAAAGATCAAGTGCTGAGCTGCCTCGGGTGTTTTGTTCACCAATGCCCCACCATTAGCTGCATCAACAATACTCCTATCTTGGGGTGTTAACCCCTCATAAAAATATTGAATAAGTAATTGATCAGAAATTTGGTGGTGGGGACATTGGTTGCACAGCTTTTCGAATCTTACCCAATACTTTTAGACAATGATTCACCATGAGCTTGTCTTATCCCATATATCTCCTTCCTTATGTGGCGACTCTTGAAGCTGGGAAGTACTTCTCCAAGAAAATTCTCTTAAGATCATTCCATGTCCTAATTGAGCCAGATGCGATTAAGAACAGCCACTCCTCAGACGCCCCCTTTAAATAGAAAGGAAAAGCCTTAAGCTTGACATGCTCCTCCTCCACACCATTTGGCTTTATTCCATTGCAGATCATGTCGAACTTTTTAAGATGAGCATATGGATCTTCCCCTACAAGACCGTTAAAATAAGGAAGCAAATGGATAAAACCAGGTTTAAGCTCAAAGTTAGCATTCTCAACATTAATGCAAAGAGGTTGGTTCTCCAAATTAGGAGCAGCAAGCTCCTTTAAAGTCCTTGGTTGTGCAACTGCCATGTCTTCTTGGTAGTGGTAAGTGTGAATGATGTTGGGAATAGGAGATGAATATGAATCAGACACGTTGGGGTCCTCGTCAACACTGGACGGTGATGAATTGGCAGGCTGTGCTCGTAAAAAAGATAACTTCTCCTCAAAGTTGGATTGGAAGAGTGGCTTAAAGGTTTGGCACTGAACAAGGATGATGGGATTGTGCAATGGTGTTTGAAAAGTGTTTGGTTAGAATTGATAAAAAATTCAATATAGAACTGGTCTAACTTGGCTTGTTCTTGATATGGGAGTTGTTCACCGAATGATTGGGACATACAACCTTCAAAAAGTTAAATGCACTAAATCACAAAAAGAAAGAAAAATAACATGCCAGCTATAAAAGAAAGCTAAAACTCAAAATTTTGATCCTTGGCAACAGCGCCAAAATTTTGATAGGTTGTCGTTAGCCTACAAATTTAATCCCCTACTTAAATTGATATGTAGTATAGATGAGTAAGGGTATCGTCCCACAAAGATCAAAACACAAGGAAGAGATCTAACTTTCAATCACAGGTAAGCGTGTATATGCTAGGGGAAAATAAAAATTAAATGCAAATTATATTTAAGATGAACAAATGCAATATTTTATTCCTAAGATGCTAGATGTATGTGGTCAAATTTTTTTTTGGGTTTCTTGTGTCAAATCAACAAGAAAAGAAAGAAGAATTGCGAATTAAAAACAAAAAATTTTAGAAAGTGTCAAAAACTTTTTAAGAAGAAAATTTTCAAGAAAAGTTTGATAAAAATTTAGATTAATTAAAGATCAATTGCAAAGGTAAACACTATTTCCCTAGATTGATTTTAATCATTAAAACCAAAGATTTTTCCAGCCAATTTATGATCGAAATTTGGGTTCACCATATAATAGTCTTTGCATCCAAAACTAACATGTAATGCAAAACCTTTTCATGCAAGCATCAGTTCAAAACTAACATGAACAACACAAACATGCAAGCATTAAGATTAGATGGCTTTGATCGAACCTAAAATTATTCAAAGATGACTAACAGACATTAAATAATTCTATGCTCAAGAACTAACCCATTAAAATTCTACATATACCTTTAAACTTTAATATAATAACGCCACTTATTTAATCAAAGTGATGACAAACACCTAATTCAATAAATTGGCAAACAAATCCTGCAAGATAAATTGAATTCTAGACTTCAAAAATATCCAACATAATTCGGCTTTCATACAGTTCATGAGCACAAATATTCAACCATAAAATAGCAAGATTCAAGCACAAAATCTCATAAAATCAACCCACAAGAATTAGCTACTAACCTCGACAATTGAAAAGAAAACTTATTTCATGATTAAAATTAAAACAAAGTCAAGAATCTTGTTTAAAACTGTGGTGCAAGTTTCGGCTATAAAGAAGAAAAAGAAGAAGAAAATAAAGGAATTAGATTTTTTTACCTAAAAAAACAGAAAAAAGTGGCTTACGGCTACAAGAAAACAAAAGATAGAGCTTATTCTATTCTAAGGGACCTATTTATACCACCCAAATGAGGTCTGATCTCTTCTAAAATGTTGGAATAGGACACGTAATCGTCAAGTTGGTCGTGGAAGCTTCCTTGCTTGCATACGTTACTGCACTTCAGATTTGTTACTGCACTTCAGACCTAGATTTGGGCATATTTAGGGCTTCTTCATGGGTTGAGCTACTCTTGGAATTCTTTTGGGCTTGCTCTACATCGAGTTGGCCCTAAACTCTGATCATTCTCAGACTGATTATGCTGGCTGATCTCTGGACCAAATTCGACTAACCATAAAAAATAAAATATAGAATTTGGACCGTTCAAAATTGGTCACCAGAAAGATCGTTGAGTCAGCTTCAACTTGAGCCTTGGATCATAGAAATCCACCGGTTGGATCTCAGATATGAAATTTTTGAATCACAAGAGGTCAGATTGGATGTCTCCAACTTTTATGGAAGTCTTCAAATATTTACTGCTCTCAAATGACAGCTCCAAAAATTCTGAAACTTGTTGGAAACATTCTTCAATGAGTCAAGATTATGCCTGCCAAATCTTAGAATTTTCTGATGTACCAATTATGAGATGAAAATTCCTAAAAATTCAAAGGTCAAATCTACCAAAGACTGAAAAACAGTGTTAATTTCAACCTATTAAGGGCTTTATGTATTTTATGTGTCTAAAGCTCTAATAATTATAAAACATGATAAATAGACCATAGATATCATAAAACACATCCAAGATACTAAATATAAGGTACCAAAAATATATATAAATATGATTGCATCAGTAGGCCATGGCAATTTGATAGAAAAGTTAGGCATAATGGATACTTTTCCTTTCCATGGTAAAAATATTGTGCTGAAAGAAAAAGAGAGATTATAAAATGAGTGGAAAAAAATGGAAAAGAGTGACTTTATTTGCTGGAAAAAGTCAGACTAAGAGAGCTTTAAAATGTGAAGAATCTTATATAGTTTTATATAAAGTATATAAGAGTTTGATCCATCTTTGCCATCTAGTGTTTTGTTTTTGTTACAAGACTTCAGCAACTTATTTCCGGAGCATATTCCCGATGGATCAATTATCTATAGGCCGAAGATGAGGGACAAAGCCTAACAGATGGAGAACCATGGGCATGTGAAAGACAAGAAGAGAAGCATACATGGTGTGATCTACCTCAAGGAAGCCTAGGACATGATTTGCTTGCAAAAGGAGGCTTAGGAGCTAAAATTGGATCAGATTTGAAGTCTGAATGTGTAAGGAAAAAGGCTGAACGAAATTCCCATATCAAAGGCCCAACATCAACTCTAATGTTCCTAAAGATCCATTACAAGATGTTGGAGGCCTAACGACAAGAGCTAAGGCCAAAGCAATGAAGCAAGCATTGAATTGTTTGATCCAAGACCTTCAAAAGATGGAGCCCATGTTGTCGAGTCAGATTTCATCTCATAAAGTTCCAAGAGGCATTTTCTTACTCCTTGAAGCCCAACATGAAGTGTCCAAAGGGCCACATGGAGTCCAATTGGGAGAACTCACTTAAAATACCATGCGATGACCATGTGCCACTTAAAATAAGGAGAAGAATAAGATCTATAAGGTTCAATATGTTCAGATCATGTTTTAACTAGTTTCCTTTTTCTGTTTTTAATTAAGGTCATCTAGTCAACATCTTTCTAAGTTTATTTTGTTTCCTTTTAGGGATTGATTTGTTTCTTTTTATTTAGTTTCCTCTTTATGACATTAGGTTAGGAAGTTTTTCATATAAATAGGGAACCTTTATGTACTTTGAAGGCGAATTTTTCATTCATAAATAATTTTGAGTGTTTTTGAGAGCATTCTTGCGTTCTTTGTATTCTTTGGGAATACTTGACTTATCGAAGGAGTGGTCTTCCTTTGTGGTGTCCCAAGGTTAGAGTTCTAAGAAAAAAGTTCTCGTAGTGTGCTTTCCATTGATTAACATTCTTGCTAGGGTTTTAAGAGAGATTTTATCTTAGGGTTCTTTCCATTGACCAACATTCTTCTAACCCCTTTTCTCTTTGTTTTCTATTTCAATTTTTTCAATTTTGTTTCTTGTGGTTCCGTGTGTGTTTGATTCTAGTCGTTTCTAGGCATAGTTCCATCTTGTTGAAGATTCTCTAGGATAAGTTCCTATTGGGGCTCCCATCAAGTGCTAAGGCATTATCTTCATGTACAAGATGTTGGACAAAACTTAGTACATGGTAAGCAAATCTTGGAATCCAAGGCACAAGGTTGAACATCATGCATAGGTTTGAAGGAAGCCCAATCTGCATAATTAAGAATGCAATCAGAAGGTGGGTTGCAATCAGAAGGTGGGTTGGCTGTGTTGATCAAATTAATTAATAAATAGATCAAGGGTTCCTAGGGTAAGTTAACTAGTAGATTCATATCATTTGGTATCAAAGCCTTACGTTTGTAGAAATCAGATTTCTATCCTTTCATTATTGTTATTTGGAACTTGTTTCCTTTGTCCTTTGTTGGAGTCCTTGTTGATTCTTTTATCTAAGTTCAGTTTCAGATTCATTGCAATTCTATTGTTGCTATCTTTTTAATGCTCATATCATTCTTTTCATTTGAATCGGTTTAGTTCCCATTAAAAAATCACATTTAACCAAAAAAAAGAAAAAAATGTGAATTGATTTCTGTATCTTGCATCTAATTCACGTTATTAATTAGGATTGCAATCTGATTCATTGAATGAATCATATTTTAAGACAACTATTCATAAGATATTTCCTTTCCTTTTCCGAGTTTCGTTAGTTGATTCCAAATCATTTGTCCCATTCTTTAATTATTTCGTGCTCCTCTCTTTATTAGACAATTCATGCTTGTTAGTGTTTGGAATTATATAGCTTAAGTGCTAAAAATTCTATTTGACACACCAAGATATATTTGAAAGTGCTTGGGTTTCAATTAAGGCGCTAACCCTCATCTCAAGGGAGCTCAATAAAGCTCATGTAAACTATAAGTGGCTTGACATGACTTTCCCTTAGCTCAAGTGTCTAAAGCTAGCTTAAAATGAGCTTGTGGGAGCTCATTAAAACTAGTTAATAGCTAGAAAGCTAGGGATAAGCACAATTAGACTCAATTGAGATTACCCTGGCTCATCTTTGGTTCTTTGGAATTGAAGCTAGCAATAAATGTGTTCACACTGGTTAAGCTAGAAGAGCTAATTAAGGAGCATGAGTTGGAGTTGAAACCCAAAACTTAATGGGCAAAATTTGATAAGAGACCCAATAGGAACTTGTCCTAGAGAACCTTCAACAAGATGGAACTATGCCTGGGAATGAATAGAACTCTAACCTTGGACACCACAAAGGAAGACCACTCCTTTGATAAGTCAAGTATTGTCAAAGAATACAAAGAAAGCAAGAATGCATCCAATAATACTCAATAGTATTTCTAAAATAAAAATCCCCTTCCAAAGTACATAGAGGGTGCCTATTTATAGGAAAACTTCCTAACTTAATGTATTAAAGAAGAAAATAAATAAAAGGAAACAAATCAATCCCTAAAAGAAAACAAAATAAACTTAGAAAGGTGTTGACTAGATGACCTTATTTCGAGGAAAACGAAAGAGAAACTAATTAAAACATGATCTGATCATATTGGACCTTATAGGTCACGTCCTTCTCCTTATTTTTAAGTGGCACATGTTTGTCATATGGTCTTTTAAGTGTGTTCTCCCAATTAGACTCCATGTGCCGGACACATCATGTTGGGCTTCAAGGAGTAAGACAATGCCTCTTGGACCTTTATGAGATGAAATCTGACTCAACAACATGGGTTCTATCTCTTAAAGGTCTCGGATCAAACAATTCAATGCTTGCTTCATTGCTTTAGCCCTAGCTCTTGTCATTGGGCCTCAAACATCTCGTAATGGATCTTTAGGAATATTAGACTTGAATGTTTGGCCTTTGATATGGGAATTTCGTTCAGACCTGCCTTGCACTTTCAAACTTTAAATATGATCCAATTTGAGCTCCTAATCCTCCTTTTGCAAGCTCATGTCCATGCAAGTCATATTCTAGGCTTTCTTGAGGCGGATCAGACCATGTATGCTTCTCTTCTTGTCTTTCACATGCCCATGGTTCTCTATCATTCCCTCCCTCCTCGAAAGGATTCATCATAGAATCTACAGCATCAAAGAGGGATAAATCAAATACATTGAATGTAGCACTAACATTACCATAGGAGCTAGACAAATCAATTTTATAAGCATTATCATTAATCCTTTCTAAAACTTGAAAGAGGCCATCTCCTCTTAGCCGTAGCATAGATTTCCTTTGATCTAAAAACCTCTCCTTTCTCAAGTGCACCCAAACCCAATCACCAGGTTCAAATATAATATGCCATCAACCATTATTGGCTTGCTTGGCATATTGTTCATTTCTCTTCTCACTAAAGTCCTGCAACAAAGGAAAAACACTAGATAGATAAGATGGATCAAGTTAACTAATAGTTAAGAAAATATCTTTATATAAAAGTATATAAGATTCTTCACATCTTAAAGCTCTCTTGATCTCACTTTTTCCAACAAATAAAGTCACTCTTTTTTCTTTATTTTCCCACTCTTTTTATTTTCTCTCTATTTCTCTTTCTTTTCGACCTTTCTCTCTTTCTTTTATTTTGCTCTCAATTTTCATTCTTTTTCAATACTCACTTGATCCTTATAAGTTTGAATGAGCCTAAGAGGTTTCAACACATTTTTTTTACCATAGAAAGGAAAAGAATAACAATTTTTGTATCCATCATGCCTAATTTTCCTATTAAATTACTGAGGCCTACCAAACAAAGCATATCCAACATATATAGGTGCAACATCATATAAAATCTCATCATGATACTTGCCAACAGAAAATGCAACCATCAATTATTTGGTGACTTTCACCTCACCTCACCACAATCATTTAGCCATTGCATTTTATATGGTCTAGCATGTTTCAAATTAGGCAAATTAAGTTTGTCAACAAGTAAAGTGCTAGCAACATTGGTACAAGTTCCACCATCTATGATCATGCTACAAACTTTACCATTAGTGAGACACCTTGTATGAAAGATGTGCTCATGTTTCTCTTCTTCAAGATCTTCTCTTGGTTGGATATTAAGAGCACGCCTAGCCACAAGGGCTTCACAAACCTCAGCATCACAATCAACATCAGAAGCATCCGTCAATGGAGGCACATCATCAAAATCATCACTGTCCCTACTTTCACTAGCAACTTCATCATTCTCAACCAAAATTATAGTTCTTTTGTTAGGGCATTGAGAAGCAATATGAACAAAACCTTGACATTTAAAGCACTTAATTTTATAAGAAGGATTAGAAGAACAAGAGGGTTTAGAATCAATTTTATCCTTAGGATTTGGGGTAGAGAATTTACCCTTACTTTCCTCCTTTAGCTTGATGTCTCCCTTAAATTTGAAGAAATTTTTGGGCTCCTTCAGGCTTTTCTTCCAGGAACTCGATCCAGTACCATTTTGGATATTTAATTGCTTTTCTACCATGATGGCCTTATGCAACAACTCATCCATGTCAAGGAAATTTGGCAGCTCTACAATGGAAGCAATTTTAGGGTGGAAACCATCAAGAAATCTTCTCATGGTAGCTTCCTTGTCTTCCTTAACATTGGCCCTAATCATGATGATCTCCATCTCTTGGTGGTACCTTCAATACTCCTATCCTTGCCTCAATCTTTTCAAGTGCTTGAACAAGTCTCGATAGTAATGACTTGGAACAAAGCGCTTTCTCATGATGGCTTTCATTTCTTGTGATGTGCGTATTGGTTTCATGATTCCGCCTTCTATTTACTTGCAATTGATCCCACCAAAGCATAGTGTCAAAATTCAACGTAGCAAGTGATGCGGAACCCCAAGACCCTTAATCAACCCTTAGAACTCGTTACCAATCAAATCAGAGTTAGTTTCTGAACAAAGCAATTCAGATTAGGATTTGTTCTTACACCCATTAACACTTATGACAAGAACCCAAATTAATTTTTAGAAATCCCCTTGAACCCCATTCAGTTAAGCACTCAAGAACGCAAGAAATAGGAATTAAAATTGATAACAAAAGATAAACCCAATTGCAATCAATAAGAACACCTTGTGCATAAACATAAAAGAAAGCAAACTCCCTTTTCATTCAGATCTGAAATTTCGAATTACAACTTGTTCTTGCATTACAACTGAAAATAGCCTTGTTATAGGCATTACAATGTAAGAAAAAACAATAAAAAACTGAAATAAATGTCTTCAAGGTAGTAAAGAAGATGATTGATGTGGAAAAACGTGGTGGAGAAGGTGGGTGAGATGAAAAGACAATCTTCAATGTTGAGAGAGAGGCCACTGCTGGAGAGAATAAGATGGAGAGTGAATATGACAGCACAAGACCCTAAAACATGCTTAATTAAACCTAAACCTAATGGATTTCGAAATGTGCTTAAGTAAAAATAACAAGGGGCCCATGTATTCTAACTTAAAAAGCTAAATTGAAACCATAAACCAAGTTTGAAAAAGAAGTGACTAAAAGCCAACGTGGCCCCTTTGAAATGTGACCCATTTCACTTATTCTAACCCCAAAGGAGACAAATAAAAAAAAATAACCCAAAACAAACAAATCCAAATTTGACCCAAAACAAGCTCAAAAACAGAAACACCCCAAACTAGTATGCGAGCCTGGTTATGTAGACATACTTAGGCTCCAAAAATTTCCATAAATGGACTTTCCATATTTGGACAGCCCACTTTCAACATGGTTTTGCACATAAATTTGGAGTTGTTTCTTCAGACGCTATGCTCGGGATCTTATGACCGGACTGATAAAACCTTCCATGTTGGCACCTGAATGATCTTGTTTTTCTTGAGCAGCCTCAATATGATTTCCCATGGCATCTCCTTGCAATTTAGCTTCATTTTCCAAATTTGGTGAAGTTTCCTTATTTAGAACCCGAAAACTTTCCATATTCTGAATCAGTTTTAAATCACCTAGATTGCTTCTTGTAGCATCTTGAACGCCATTTGTATCAGCAAGTTTTATCTTTTTCTCTTCACTATATGTATGACACTCAAATACATGTTCTATTTTCCTCTCCCGCTTTAAATATAATTCAGGATCATTTTTTCCTTGAAAAGAAGGGATTTTCAATTTAATGTTGTCAAGTTCATTACAAAGAGGAGCTTGTCTGCCTTTACTAGTGTTGGGGCCTTCATCCTTGAATTGCAAGTCTTCATCTTCTTCATGGAACGTCCTTCTAGGAAATTTGGAGCTTGATGTGGATTCCATGTCAACCAACCTAGAATTTGACCTCTAGAATTGATCTTGCATAGCCTTCATAAAGACATTGAGATCTTGTTCGTATAATCCATCTTCTTGAGACATGTTTATGAATTGCAAAGTGTTAGTGAACAATTAAAAAAAACAGTATGGACTCTCACCACTCAACCTTATGTGTATACACTCAAAAGATGCCAAACAACTCATGTTTCACACAAAAATTGACTTTTTCTATAATGAAACCACTCTTGCTTTTTACCACTCAACTTGCTTTCTATAGTATCCTTAATCAAAACAAGACACAATCAAATAGAAGCAATCAAACCAAGTGGCATCCAAGACTAGAATCCCAAAATAAAATTCTCAAAGAATCCAAAAGGATAAATAGGGTGTGGAGAATAAAGAAGAAGTAAAGGAGACAAATACACAAAAGGAAAGGAAAATGATGGGAAAGTGGAGAAACTTGGAAACCAAGTAAAGGAAAAAAATAGTCTAGAAATGAATTAAGGCAGTGATTACCTCAAGGAAAGTTACAAACTTGAAGCAAAAGAAAGATGAATGAGGCAAGAAATAGAATAGGAAACTAAAGGGGAAATAGGAAAGTAATTGAAATAAGAAAGTGAAGCAAATAGGAACGTAAGCAAGCTCCAAGCAATACAAATTACGATAGTACTCCACTCCTTTAGAAAATTTAGCACACAATCTGATTGTTTTCTTCATCCTTTTTTTTTACAAATTTCTTTTTCTTGCCTTTTTTTGACGAATTTTTTCTTTTTTTTATATTCACTTCTATTTTTTTCCAGATAATTTGAAGTTCACACAAATGAATATGGAAAAAAAAATGCAAAGGAATTTTCAGAAGTTGGATGCTCTCAAATTTTGACTTAGTGTAACTTGCTCTTGAAAGATTGGATTTGAATTATTAAAAAACAAGGAGAAAGAAGAGTTTCTGAACTGGAATAAACACTGATTATTCAGTAAAAAATTCAAACAAAAAGTGAATGAAATAGTGGATAAAAACAGATAGAGAAGAAGAACGAAAATAAACAACAAAAGGATAGTTATTTGAAATCTAGCAACCAAAGTGCTCTCTGATACCAAATGATGGGAGAACCAATAGGAACTTGTCCTAGAGAACCTTCAACAAGATCAAACTATACCTAGGAACGACTAGAATCAAAAAACACACGAAAGCACAAGAAAATAAATTGAAAAGATAGAAATAGAACACAAAGAGAAATGGGGTTAGAAGTATGTCGGTCAATAGAAAGAACCCTAAGAGAACTTGTCTCTTAGAACCTAGCAAGAATGATGGTCAATGGAAAGAACCCTAAGGGAACTTGTCTCTTAGAACTCTGACCTTGGGACTCCACAAAGGAAGACCACCCACTCCATTGAGAAGTCAAGTATTCTTAAAGAATACAGAGAAAGCAAGAATGCTCCCAATAATACTTAATAGTATTTCTAAAATAAAAATCCCATTAAAAGTACATAGAGGGTGCCTATTTATAGGAAAACTTCCTAACATAATGTCCTAAAGGAGAAACCAAATAAAAGGAACCAGTCAATTCCTAAAAGGAAACAAAATAAACTTAGAAAGGTGTTGACTAGATGACCTTCTTTCAAGGAAAACAAAAAGGAAACTAATTAAAACATGATTTGATCATATTGGACCTTATAGATCACGTCCTTCTCCATGTTTTTAATTGGCAAATGGTTGTCACATGGTATTTTAAGTGACTTCTCCCAATTAGACTCCATGTGGGCCTTTAGACACTTCATGTTGGGCTTAAGGAGTAAGAAAATGCCTCTGGAACAATTCAATTAGACTCCATGGGTTCTGTCTCTTGAAGGTCTTGGATCAAACAATTCAATGCTTGCTTCATTGCTTTGGCCCTAGCTCTTGTCATTGGGCCTCCAACATCTGGTAATGGATCTTTAGGAATATTAGGCTTGAATGTTGGGCCTTTGATATGGGAATTTCGTTCGGCCCCTTACCTTGCACATTTAGACTTCAAATATGATCCAATTTTAGCTCCTAAGCCTCCTTTTGCAAGCTCATGTCTATGCAAGTCATATCCTAGGCTTTCTTGAGGCAGGTCACACCATGTATGCTTCTCTTTTTGTCTTTCACATGCCCATGGTTCTCCATCATTCCCTCCATCCTCGAAAGTATTTGTCCTAGAATCTACAGCATCAATGATGGATAAATCAAATACATTGAATGTAGCACTAGCATTACCATAGGAGCTAGACAAATCAATTTTATAAGCATTATCATTAATCCTTTCTAAAACTTGAAAGGGGCCATCTCCTCTTAGCCGTAGCATAGATTTCCTTTGATCTAAAAACCTTTCCTTTCTCAAGTGCACCTAAACCCAATCATCGAGTTCAAATATAATATGCCTTCAACCTTTATTTCTAAAACTTGAAAGGGGCCATCTCCTCTTAGTCGTAGCATATATTCCCTTTTGTTCTAAAAACCTCTCCTTTCTCAAGTGCATCTAAACCCAATTAGCGGGTTCAAATATAATATGCCTTCAACCTTTATTGGCTTACTTTGCATATTGTTCATTTCTCCTCTCACCGACGTCCTACAACAAAGAAAAAACACTAGACAACAAAGATGGATCAAGTTCATTAATAGTTAAGAAAATATATTTATATTAAAGTATATAAGATTCTTCACATCTTAAAGCTCTCTTGATCTCACTTTTTCCAACAAATAAAGTCACTCTCTTTTCTTCATTTTTCCCACTCGTTTTATTTTCTCTCTCTTTCTCTTTCTTTTCGACCTCTCTCTCTTTTTTTTCTTTTGCTCTCAATTTTCATTTTTTTTCAATCCTCACTTGATCCTCATAAGCTTGAATGGGCCTAAGAGGTTTCAACACATTTTTTTAAAAGGAAAAGAATAACAATTTTTGTATCCATCGTGCCTAACTTTCCTATCAAATTGCTGAGGCCTACCAAACAAAGCATGTCCAGCATACATAGGTGCAACATCATATAAAATCTCATCATGATACTTGCCAACAGAAAATGCAACCATCAATTGTTTGGTGACTTTCACCTCACCTCACCACAATCATTTAGCCATTGCATTTTATATGGTCTAGCATGTTTCAAATTAGG